>OX422209.1:401963962-402563962 GCA_949130495.1 Sambucus nigra | reverse complement strand
CAACACAACAGATATGTGTTGCTGAATGTATACTTTTGGCAACACGCAATTGTGTTGCCAAAAGTATTTTATAATTTGTCAAATTTATAATAAAAAATATTATTTGTGTTGCCAAAAGTCACTCAACAGCAACAAAAATAATTGTGTTGCCAAAAGCTATACATTTTGGCAACATGAGAGTTGTGTTGCAAAAAGGCTATACATTTGACAACACAAGTCTTGTGTTGCCAAAAGTCACTCAACAGCAACAAAAATAATTGTGTTGCCAAAGGTATAGCTTTTGGCAACACAAGACCTGGGTTGCCAAAAGGGTATACCTTTGGCAACACAGATCTTGTGTTGCGAAAAGCTATACCTTTGGCAACACAAGAGCTAGGTTGCTAAAAGAATAGCCTTTTGGCAACCCAGGTCTTGTGTTGCCAAAAGCTATACCTTTGGCAACACAAGAGTTGGGTTGCCAAAAGTTATCTTTTCGCAACCAAATATTTGTTGCCATATCCAAAGTGATAGATGTAGATAATAACTTTCGGCGACAAAAAATTGTGTTGCCAAAAGTACTAGATTTTTATTTATCACCTATTATTTTTTTCGCAATTGAAAACATTTTTAAAATTGCACTTTTTTCATCAAACATACAACCTTATAATCCAAAATAACATTGCAAATTTGTCATACAATCATAAGTAATACAAAATTCCACAATTTTCAACCAAATCTCACAAATATGAATTACAAAATAATATTTCATCACAATCCAAGTATAAAAGTACAAAATAAATGCGTCCCAAATACGAAAATAACAAATCCCAACACATCAAAAGATGTTAAAAAAGTTCACGCAAACTAAAACGACGGTGACAATATGGCTCCCCTACACATAAGAAACCCCAGCTCCAAGCCACCACGATCATATTAACTCCCAGCAAAATCCATCATCAACCTGCACAAAATACAAAAATAAATGACTACATGAGTTTTTATAACTTCAAATGCATGTATGTTTGACTTAATCAATTTAAAACACTCTTTAATTTCAGAAAATTTCGGCAGAGTTTCTTTTGTTTATTCATGAAATCCAACCTGTTTTTAACATTAAAATAAATCCAACAGCAAAAAACACCGCTAAACCACCATTAAATCCCTTTCACCGATTTAATATCTAAAAATAGTATCCGAGTAGCTACATAAACTTAAATAAGTATCCGAGTAGCTACGTACCTCGATCCTCCGTATCCATTGACTTTTCCATGTGTCGCAAATCCATTTTTATTCTACACAAAATACAAAATAAATTATAATCTATCCGACTTCAAAAGATAATAATAATTTATAACTATTATAGTTATATATAAATAGTTAGATATAACTGTTATAGAAACAGTTATAATAGTTTTTATATATATAAACTGTTTATATATTTATCTATATAAACAGCTGTTCATATTTTTTTCATATATATATATACTGTTATATATAGTGTTATATATAGTATATATATATATATAATATATATATATATATATATACACTCAGGACATATACACTCATATTAGTATATATATATATATATACATACTGATATATATATATATACTAACAGGTGTATATATATATATAGACATACTGTTATGTATATATATATATATACTAACTAGGGGTGTGCAAAAAAACCGTTAACCCGAAGAACCAAACCAAATCGACTTTTTCTCCACGGGTTGGTTCTGGTTCCAAAAAATTGAGAACCGAAGTGTTCAGTTCGGTTCTCGGTTTTATACCTGAACCAAACCGAACCGAACCGAGAACTGAACCCATGGAACATAAACCAAAAAACCGAACCGAAGAACCGAACCAAAGAATCGACCCCAAGAACCTACCCGATAACCGACCCATGAACCTGAACCATTAACCAGAACCACTAACCAGAACCATTAACCAACCCGAGAACCAACCCACGAACCAGAACCATTAATGAAAACCGCGAACCAGAACCGCGAACTAGAACCGCAAACCAGAACCGCGACCCAAACCGCAAACTAGAACCAAGAACCAACCTGAACCAAACCGAGAACCGATGGTTCGGTTCCGAACCGAACCGACCAATTTTGGTTCTGGTTCTGGTTCTGGACCCGAACCAGAACCATGTGCACCCCTAATACTAACATGTATACATACTGTTATATATATATATATATATATATATATATATATATATATATATATATATATATATATATATATATATATATACATACTGTTATGTATATATATATATACTAACAGGTATACATAATGTTATGTATATATATATATACTAACAGGTGTATATATATATTATATATATATACTAACAGGTATACATACTGTTATGTATATATATATATATACTAACAGGTGTATATATATATATACTGTTATGTATATATATATATACTAACAGGTGTATATATATATACATAACAGTATATATAGGTGTACTAACAGGTGTATATATATATACATAACAGTATATATAGGTGTACTAAATACTAACAGGTGTATATATATATATATATATATATATATATATATATATATATATATATATATATATATACACATACATACTGTTATACATATATACATAACAGTATATATAGGTGTACTAATAGGTGTATATATATATATATATATATGTATATATATATATACATAACAGTATATATAGGTGTATATATATATATACATAACAGTATATATATATTTTATGTATGTATATATATATATACTAACAGTAGGGTATATATATACATACTGTTATGTATGTATATATATACACTGTTATGTATGTATATATATACATACTGTTATGTATATATATATATACATAACAGTGTATATATATACATACATAACAGCATGTATATATATACATACATAACAGTTAGTATATATATATACTAACAGGTGTATACTGTTAGTATATATACCGAGTATAGTATGTATATATATATACATACTGAGATATATATATACATACTGAGATAAATATGTATATATAACAGTATAGTCAAACCGGAATTCCCATGACTGGGATCGGTTACTACGAGTTACATTGGTCCCGTTCGAGGTGTTCGTGCCTCTTCGGGACAATTTTATGGCTGTTTTACGTTTTCACCCTTCAGTGTCACATTTTTATTCTTAAGTCTCACTTTTTGCGAATTTAAGTCGTAGACTCAAATCGGGAGGGCAGTGACTACACGGCCGGTTCCTAAGACTTACATTAGTCCCGTGCGAGGTGTTCGTGACTCTTACGGGACCATTTTGTGGTTGTTTTACGTTTTCACCCTTCGATTGCATGTTTTTTTGCTTAAGTCTAATTTTTTACAAATTTACGTCTTACGCTCAAACCGGGAGCCCGGTGACTACGCGGTCGGTTCCTACGAGTCACATTGTTACCGTGCGAGTTGTTCGTGACTCTTATGAGACCGTTATGTATTTGTTTTACATTTTAACCCTTCGATGGAATGTTTTTATGCTTAAGTCTAATTTTTGGCAAATTTACGTCGTACACTCAAACCGGGATCCCCGTGACTACGCGGTCTGTTCCAACTAGTGACATTGGTCCCGTGCGAGGTGTTCGCGACCTTTACGCGACCGTTTTGTGGTTGTTTTACGTTTTCACCCTTCGACGGCATGTTTTTATGCTTAAGTCTAATTTCTTACAAATTTATGTCTTACACTCAAACCGGGAGCCCCGGGACTACGCGGTCGATTCCTAGGGGTCACATTGATCCCGTGCGAGGCGCTGGTGACTCTTACGGGGCCGTTATGTGTTTGTTTTACGCTTTAACCCTTCGATGTCATGTTTTTATTCAAAAGTATCACTTTTGGCAAATTTACGTCGTACACTCAAACCGGAAGCTCCGTGACTACGCGGTCGGTTCCAACGAGTGACATTGGTCCCGCGCGAGCTGTTCGTGACTCTTACGCGACCGTTCTGTGTTTGTTTTACGTTTTCACCCTTCGATGGCATGTTTTTATGATTAAGTTTATTTTTTTGTAAATGTAGGTTGTACACTCAAACCGGGAGCCCCGTGACTACTCGGTCGGTTCTTACGAGTCACATTGGTCCCGTGCGAGGTGTTCGTGACTCTCACGGGACCGTTTTGTTGCTATTTTACGTTTTCACCCTTCGATGGCATGTTTTTATGATTAAGTCTAATTTTTTGAAAATTTAGGTCGTACACTCAAACCGGGAGCCCCGTGACTACGCGGTCGGTTCCTACGAGTCACATTAGTCCCGTCCGAGGTGTTCGTGACTCTCACGGGACCGTTTTGTTGCTGTTTTACGTTTTCACCCTTCGATTGCATGTTTTTATGGTTAAGTCTAATTTTTTGCAAATTTAGGTCGTACACTCAAACCGGGAGCCCCGTGACTACGCGGTCGGTTCCTACGAGTCACATTGGTCCCGTGCGAGGTGTTCGTGACTCTCACGGTACCGTTTTGTTGGTATTTTATGTTTTCACCCTTCGATGGCATGTTTTTATGATTAAGTCTATTTTTTGAAAATTTAGGTCGTACACTCAAACCGGGAGCCCCGTGACTACGCGGTCGGTTCCTACGAGTCACATTGGTCCCGTGTGAGGTGTTCGTGACTCTCACGGGACCGTTTTGTTGCTGTTTTACGTTTTCACCCTTCGATGGCATGTTTTTATGGTTAAGTC
This sequence comes from Sambucus nigra, assembly GCA_949130495.1. NCBI lineage: Eukaryota > Viridiplantae > Streptophyta > Magnoliopsida > Dipsacales > Adoxaceae > Sambucus > Sambucus nigra. The sequence goes on along the minus strand of OX422209.1, from coordinate 402,559,258 downwards.
TAATTTTTTGCAAATTTACGTCGTACACTCAAGCCGGGAGTCCCGTGACTACGCGATCGGTTCCTACGAGTCACATTGGTCCCAATAGAGGTGTTCGTGACTCTTACGGGACCATTTTGTGGTTGTTTTACAATTTCACCCTCGATGGCATGTTTTTATTCTTAAGTCTATTTTTTTGCAAATTTACGTCGTACACTCAAACCGGGATCCCCGTGACTACGTGGTCGGTTCCAACGAGTGACATTGGTCCCATGCAAGGTGTTCGTGACTCTTACGCAACCGTTCTGTGGCTGCTTTACGTTTTCACCCTTCGATGGCATGTTTTTATGCTTAAGTCTAATTTATTACAAATTTACGTCATACACTCAAACCGGGAGCCCCGTGACTACGCGGTCAGTTCCTACGAGTCACATTGTTACCGTGCGAGTTGTTCATGACTCTTACCAGATCGTTATGTGGCTGTTTTACATTTTCACCCTTCGATGGAATGTTTTTATGCTTAAGTCTAATTTTTTGTAAATTTACGTCGTACACTCAAACCGGGATCCCCGTGACTACGCGGTCTGTTCCAACTAGTGACATTGGTCCCGTGTGAGGTGTTCGCGACCTTTACGCGACCGTTCTGTGGTTGTTTTATATTTTCACCCTTCGACGGCATGTTTTTATGCTTAAGTCTAATTTCTTACAAATTTATGTCTTACACTGAAACCGGGAGCCCCGGGACTACGCGGTCGATTCCTAGGGGTCACATTGGTCCCGTGCGAGGCGTTGGTGACTCTTAAGGGGCCGTTATGTGTTTGTTTTACGCTTTAACCCTTGGATGTCATGTTTTTATTCAAAAGTATCACTTTTGGCAAATTTACGTCGTACACTCAAACCGGGAGCTCCGTGACTACGCGGTCGGTTCCAACGAGTGACATTGGTCCCGCGCGAGCTGTTCGTGACTCTTACGCGACCGTTCTGTGTTTGTTTTACGTTTTCACCCTTCGATGGCATGTTTTTATGATTAAGTCTAATTTTTTGCAAATTTAGGTCGTACACTCAAACCGGGAGCCCCGTGACTACTCGGTCGGTTCCTACGAGTCACATTGGTCCCGTGCGAGGTGTTCGTGACTCTCACGGGACCGTTTTGTTGCTATTTTACGTTTTCACCCTTCGATGGCATGTTATTATGATTAAGTCTAATTTTTTGAAAATTTAGGTCGTACACTCAAACCGGGAGCCCCGTGACTACGCGGTCAGTTCCTACGAGTCACATTGGTCCCGTCCGAGGTGTTCGTGACTCTCACGGGACCGTTTTGTTGCTGTTTTACATTTTCACCCTTCGATGGCATGTTTTTATGGTTAAGTCTAATTTTTTGCAAATTTAGGTCGTACACTCAAACCGGGAGCCCCGTGACTACGCGGTCGGTTCCTACGAGTCACATTGGTCCCGTGCGAGGTGTTCGTGACTCTCACGGGACCGTTTTATTGCTATTTTACGTTTTCATCCTTCGATGGCATGTTTTTATGATTTAAGTCTAATTTTTTTAAAATTTAGGTCGTACACTCAAAGTATGGCTTATAAATCACATATCAACACAAATGTTATATGTTATAGCAGCATATGTTATATATATAGCTGTTATAACATAAATGCATATATAACAGCATATATGTTATGCATATATAACAGCATATATGTTATGCATATATAACAACATATATGTTGTTATAACAACATATATGTTGTTATATATATAGCAGATTATAACATATATGCTGCATATATGTTATAACAGCATATTATAACATATATGCTGCTATATATATAACAACATAATATGTTGTTATAACATATATGCTGCATATATGTTATAACAGCATATTATAACATATATGCTGCTATATAACAACATATATGCTGTTATAACACCATATATGCTGTTATATATGCATTTCGGTGTTGTAATATATGCATAACAGCATATTATAACATATATGTTGTTATATATATAACAACATATATGTTGTTATAACAACATATATGTTGTTATATATGCATATATGTTATAACAGCTATATATATAACATATAAATATATATACTTACCAAATTGATTCGAATTTGGAGATCCTCCGGATACGCTCCCTCGTTCTTGATCCTTACATATTTTTGCAAACATTTGTATCGTGTATTCCTGGAAATCCTCAAATTTTTTATCTTGGGCCTCTATCTTCTGTTGTTGAGCATCTATCTTCTGTTGTTGGATAGCATTTCTCTCCTCGACTAAAGCCAAATTCTCTCTTAGTAGCCTCACCTCTTCATCACGCGCCCTCAATTGTCCTATTGTACTTGAAGCTTTAGAGGGCTTCGGGCCTACCCCCCATCCAACAATATGGCCCGATCTTTTTCCAAAAACTTCTATAGACATCTCCTCTTGTGACATGAAGGGTGCGTTTGGTTGCGAGGATCTCTCTTTAAGCTCCACAAACTTCTCCTGCCATATTTAAAATAGTATAAGCTCATGTTATAATTAGTCAACAAATTGTAAAATAACAATATAAAGAAGTTAGCAATATGGGATCTTTCGCAATATAATTAATTAATCAAAGATGTACATACATATTTTTCCTTGCACTTTGGATCCACCCAGTCATTATTTTTCTCACTCCAATGAGATGATTTAAAGAAGTCAGTAATATGTGGTCTCTCACCACCCTTTTCTTCAGCCTATTCATAAATGGAACCAATGAGAATATGATTTTACATTGATAAGTAATTAAATTCATAAATTACATAACGCATCACCTCGATTGACATGGCAGCTACAAATGATCATGACCCACAAGTATGATTCCAAGGCAAACTAGCACGTGCTAATTGACCTTTTACTGACCTTGCCTAATTAAAAACATAAAAAAAATACTAAATGGATCTCCAATAATGCAATTTTCAAGGAATAGCTAAATTACAAACATAATGAAATACGAATTACTTACCTTGAACTTCTCACCACTCCAAACATCATCTATCATGTACTTCCAATCGCTTGGTGTAACCCCTCCATATGAATTCTTTTTAGGGTCGACTCCATCCTTTAATAATTTCGTGTAATGTATGTACATTTTACTCCTCCAGCCACTGTACCTCCGTGCACACTTCCTATGAATAGCATGTCTGATAAACTCATCCTCATCATAGTTAACAATATCGAATTTATCCTGCAAATTTACTTTAACACACAATAACATTGAAAGAATATCTAACTGAAAGAATCAAATATAACTACCCGAATCCTGGCGATTACTGCATCTCGTGTCCCAGAATCAATTTTCCCCCAACGAGTCACCCCTTGAAGTGGTGCCGCATTTCGAACCTCAATTTCGATTTGTTGTCCTAGAGAAGGAGCATTTACACCCATAGGTGCCCCATCACCTTCCAACACACACACACTTCAAGTTTTCCATGTCTTTTTACCGTTTTCTCAACCTTCATTCCACGTGTTAATCCTCGAACTCGCTTTTTGGTTCTACTAGCTGTAGAAAAATAAAGTAATATAAATGTCATTGATTGATGTTAAGTATTACATAAAGTAATATAATAAATGTCAAGTATTACATAATAAAATACTAATAAAATAATCAAAATAACTTACATATCAAGGAAACATCCGGAATATCGACCTGTATATCTTCAACAACATCATTGATTGATGTTCTTTGTTGGAGACGCATCGAGGAGTGACTCGAGCTTCCTGTTTTAATAAAAAATAAAGACAATTATATATACAATAAGTAAATTTAAACAATCTAAACAAAAATGACTTACGCATCATGGAAACGTCAGGAACAGTAACTTGTATATCTTCTACGGCATTATCATTTGATGTTCTCTGTTGAAAGTGCACCGAGGAGTGACTCGAACCTCCTGTTTTATTGCGAAAGTAAGATAATTATATATACAAGAAGTAGATTTAAACAATCTAAACAAGATTTCGAAGAAAAATAAATAAGTTTATATATAAATTGTTATATATATAACAGTTTATATATAAACTGCTTATATATAACAGCTTATATATAAACAGTTATATATATAAACTGTTATATATAAACTGTTATATATAACATCTTATATATAGCAGTTTATATATAAACAGTTATATATATAAATTGTTATATATAAACTGTTATATATAACAGCTTATATATAGCAGTTTATATATAAACAGTTATATATAAATTGTTATATATAACAGTTTATATATAAACTTCTATATATAAGCTGTTATATATAAGAAGTTTATATATAAACTGGTTATATATAAACTGTTTATATAGCAGTTTATATATATATATATATTATGTTATATATATATATATATATATAACTTTATATATATTATGTTACCTGCATTGTTGGTCACTGGTGATACTCGTGACATATTGATTTGGGGGTTGAGTGTCTCCTCAAATGAGGATTCTCTCGTCGGGGGGGAGGGAGAACGACGAAATAATCGTCGTACGGGCGCCATGTTCGAGACCTGCCAATACAAAATACAGTTTAATTAGTGATGTAAAAAATGTATAGAATCTATATATGTACTTTAAGGTATATTGAGGTCATGAACATAAACTTAATTTCAATTACACTACCATGCATGCATTACCTTCTCCATTTGAGGATTAGAATACTCATTATTATCATCACTGACATCATCACCACTGGACGAACTAAGATCCTCCTCACCATTGGGCAATCTGTACTCATCATCATCTCGTACATTTACATTAAAATTTTGATTCTTACTGAATCTGATCTCGTTAGGCACCAATGCATTCAGTCGCAATTGATTCTTCTTAATATTATTGAGCCTTTCTTTCTCATATGCTAACATCATACGACCCGTATGTCTAGGTTGAAGCCATATTTTTTCCTTTGGAGGCATATTTTTCGACTAAACACAAAAATTAAATAAAATAAAATGAACATCACACTACATAACGAATTACGCTAGATGGAAACATATAACTTGATTAATAATATTTGATAAAACTAATTTGACACAACATGTAACGAAATAGGAACAAACATTTAACATTACATATCAGTATCAATATCATAATCATAATCCATTTTCTTCGTTATCTCCATTCTCTAATTTGATAAAACTAATTTCGCACAACACGTAACGAATTACACTAGATAGAAACATAAAAAGTTTGTCCACATACAAAAAAAATAGGAACAAAACATTTAACATTACATATCGGTATCAATATCATAATCATAATCCATTTTCTCCCCATCTTCTTCGTTATCTCCATTCTCTAGCATTGTTTCATCATCAACGACATCATCATCATCATCATCATCATCATCATCAATGTTTTCCCCCATTGGATGCAGAACCCTATCACTAGGGATAACCTCAGAAATTGCATCATTCCTATGAAATTGAGTAGCAGTATCTTCAACGACGATTGGGATAACATTTTTTGTTTCGACTTGTTGGAACACGTCACCAGATCCATGCAATTCTGCTGCCCCGGTATCATCGTCATCCAACTCCGGTACATCCCAGGTTCGTCGATGTTGGACTTTTTGTACGATTTGCCATTGTGAACCTAACTTTGTATCATTGACATAGAAAACTTGTTGAACCTGACTAGGCAAAACAAATGGATCATCTTTATACCACCGACTCTTGACATCAATACTAATAAAATGTGAATCAGTACGCATTGTCTTCCTACTACCGGTGTTGAACCATTCGCATTGGAACAAAATGACTTTATTCCCGTAAATATATGTCATCTCATAAATTTTTCTCAAGTAACCGTAAAAGTCTAGCTCATGACCCTCGTGTTCCCCTTTGGAGACCAACCCACTATTCTGACTCCTACGATGCATGTCTCGGTCCCTAGCATGGAATCGAACTCCATTGCAAATGCAACCCGAATACATATTCACTATCACGTTAGGTCCATTTGCTAATGACCATAGCTCATCATTTGCTTTGGGGGACCCTTGCGCTCGTAAAAGATTCATCTACATAAACAACATATGAAAGTCGTATTAAATTATTGTTAAAGTGATGCAAAGTAACTTTCTTTATATATCTTACCCGTTCGTTAAACCACTTCGGAAATTTTTGGCGTTGAATTTGAAGTATGTCACGTCCATTTGGAATTTGAAGTAGACTTTTGTGTTCCCTAATTAGAGAAATTTAATTTATTAACAAAATGGATAATCAAACAAAAAGATCATGAATATTATAAATTTGAAACACGTACTCTAGATACGGCTCAACCTCATCACTGTTATACAACACAAACCACTTAGCCATATTGAGCTCCTTTTCAGACACATCAGGAGCCCTTGAGATACATCCGAAAGGACGGACATTTTGGTTAAAGACAACTAGCCCCAAGCCACGTTCGCCACCATCACAATTGCGTTCTTCTCTGTTAAATACGGTTTCAACATGGCTCAAGTACATTGAGCAAAAAGTCAAACACTCTTTCACGATGTACGTCTCCGCAATGGAACCTTCAGGCCTGGCTCGGTTAGATACAAATTCTTTCAAAGTTCCAAGAAACCTTGAAATTAATAATAGTTAGATGAATATTACACATTTTACACATTTTTCAAGATATTAAACTAAATTAACGTTATAATAGTTGCATTTACCTTTCAATTGGAAACATCCATCGATATTGTACTGGTCCAGCAAGTTTGGCCTCACGTGCCAAATGAACCGCCAAATGGACCATTACATCAAAGAATGCCGGGGGAAAATCTTCTCCATTTTGCAAAGTATCAGAATTATGCGTTCCTCTAATTTCTCCAAATCTGTCCGCACTAATGTTTTGGAGCACAACTCCTGAAACCATTCACCCAACTCAGCCAGTGTAATACAAATATCTTTAGGAAGGTATCCACGCATCCCAATGGCAAGAATTCGTTGTAACAAGACATGACAATCATGGCTTTTAAGGTCCAATAATTTTCCAGCCTTTGTAGTCACACATCTTGAGATGTTTGCAGCATAGCCATCTGGATACTTAACTGATTTCAAAAAATCATAAAAATACTCCTTCTCCTTTGGGGTTAATGTATATATTGCGGGAGGCTTGACATAAGACTCATCAGGACGCTTTTGTAAGTGCAATTCCGCCCTTATGCCCATATCTTCTAGATCAAGGCGTGCTTTTTCTGTGTCCTTGTTCTTCCCATCCATGTTCAATATTGTTCCAAGTAAATTGTCACATATATTTTTCTCAATGTGCATCACATCAAGGTTGTGACGAAGCTTTAGTGTTTTCCAATACGGGAGCTCGTATAAAATGCTTTTCTTTGTCCAGTTCAATTCTGTTGGGTCACGAGGCCTTTTCTTGTTGCTCGGATGCTTTCCAAACTTGGCATTTGACAAGCAATTCAATTGATTTAGTACTTTTTCCACTGGTAACTCCAAGGATCGAGTTTGATTCTCAGACATACCGTTAAATGCCTTACTCCTTCGCAAAGTATGGTCCTCGGGAAGGTAACGTCGATGGACCAAGTAGCCAATCTTACTTCGCAGGCGTTGAGATAATGCATCATCATTACATGGGGGACAAGCAAGATAACCTTTCGTACTCCACCCAGATAAGTTACCATAGGCAGGAAAGTCATTTATCGTCCACATTACAGCTGCATGCATCCGAAACGTTTGTTGAGTAGAGGCATCATAAGTGAGTACGCCATTTTCCCACAACTCGTTCAACTCATCAATCAATGGTCGCATGTAAACATCAATTTCTTTACCGGGGGCATTAGGCCCAGGAATAAGTAAAGTCATCATGAAAAATGGATCCTTCATGCAGTTCCAGGGTTCCATGTTATATGGCATCATTACCATAGGCCACATGCTATAAGAGGTGCTCATGTTCCCAAAAGGGTTGAACCCATCGGTGGCGAGGCCTAGCCTCACATTACGGGGATCCTTAGCAAAATCAGGATAACATCGATCAAAGTCCTTCCACTCCTCACTATCAGCTGGATGCCTTAATATCCCATCATCCACGCGCTTATCACTGTGCCATTTCATGCCCGTAGCCGTCTTCCTTGACATAAACAATCTTTGCAACCTAGGTGTCAATGGAAAGTAGCGTAGTACCTTTTGAGGGATCTTCTTACCATTGCCAAAATTGGGCTTGTATCTAGACTCCCCACATATCGGACAATTATCAAGAGATGCATTCTCCTTCCAAAAGAGAGCGCAATCATGTTGGCATGCATGGATTGTCTCATATCCCAAGCCCAATTCTCGTAGCAGCTTTTTGGCTTCATAAATCGATTTCGGAACCAAATTCCCTGCAGGCAGAAGATCCACTAATACCTCCATCAACATGTCAAATGACTTATTACTCCATTTACCCACAACCTTCAAATGAAACATTATAATCACAAATTTCAATAGCGTATATGTTTTGCAGCCCGGGTACACCTCATGTTGGGCAGCCTTTAGTATTTTTTCGATATTTTGCACATCATTCGTTTTGGTGTTATCATACGCTTCTTTTGTCCCAAAATCCCCTGAATCACGCCCCGTATAAGTCCCCCTACAATAGTCTTCTACTAATTCGGGGAAATCGTCATCCTCGTCTTCATTATCACCAATTTCAACATCCGTGTCATCTTCAGATTCATCGATTTGGTGTTGCAAAATAGATTCCCCATGATGAACCCAGATCTTATAACTTTCCATTATGCCATGTCGTACTAAATGATACATCACAACATGGCCAATGTGCCAATAACGATTACAACAATTATTACACGGGCATTGAATTGTACCATTTTGGCTCACTTTGGCCATTGCTCTGTCAATAAAAGACTTAACGCCCTCACGATACCGCTCGCCTACTCTATGCTTAAGTGTCATCCAACTCTTGTCCACTTCTTCCATATCTGTTTATTGAGAGATTACATAAACAACAATAGATGAATTAAATTTTACTTAAAAGTTACCTTTTTTCTTCGTATATTTCATACAAAGTAATATAATTTAAACTCTTATTGACCCCCTACATATTCTCTAATTAAGAGAGTACATAAACAGCAAATGATAAATTAACTTTTACTTAGAAGTTACAATTTATTTCCTTGTGCATCTCTTATAAAACAATATAATTGTATCTCCTCTAAAAGGTGAGTGGTCCTATCCCATTCAAGACCGCATATTTCTGTAACACACTTAGCAGCTCATCCACATTGTTTCAATCTGAGGAAATTTCGGCAGCATATCCCCATAGTTCTCCAAGTACACGACATAGAGTCGCAAGTGTTGGCGTTATTTCAATTGATGTCGATTTATCAATTTAATTAACACTCAACACCACATCAATCTAGTATGTACCCAGAGAACATTAAGAGACGGCAACAGAAGTTCCCCAAAAAGTAACAAGTGCACACCACTAAGTACATTATCATACAGAATTTATGCAGTCCCAAACTGTCCAAACGGGACAATTCAAGAGATCTCATTACAGGGGTAATGACTCTCGAACGGGTCTAAGGGCTATTGAATGCGTACGCATAAGAACTAGATGGCTAGTATCTATGCGCACTATGTGTAACTTGAGAGGTTTATTACTATGTATAATTTACCCTACTTTTAATTGATGCTTTAAAAGTTATGTTGCTCACCACATTAAAACCACCAATCAGATAATAGTATTTATACTTTACTTTTAAATTCTTAGACCACAACTAACCCCTTGCAAAAATACTATTAAAACTATAATTAAAGAGCAATGCACATATCTTCTAAACATTAATTTAAATATTATAAACCGAAAAAAGGGAAATAACATAAATAAATTTGTAGTAGCTATAAAATTGCAGTACAAATTGTAGCTTCCAGCCATTTGATTATTTTTCAGCAAACAAAAATAAATTTACAGTAGCTATTAAATAGGAATCACAATAATGTTTATCAATCAAAGTCAAGATAGCCCATTTAAAGCCATCATTAGATTTGTAAACAGATTCATGTCCATAACCAACTCTTCCAGAAGACCCAAATATGTAAAGTGAAGAAATAAACAAGGAGATGACCTAAATCAATCATTCTCATCAAAACCAAATCAGCATAAACACTAATTTTTACTATAAAACTAATATAATAAAATATAATATATTTACAAATAAACAAATGATGTATAGAGTAAGGATTGTCAAACGAATGATGTACCTGAAAAGAAGTGAACAATCGATTTCTGATAAATGTTTTAGAGAAGCATTGATGGTTAAAATCTTGGGGATCTTCACTATGAGCAGTCATTTGAACTCACCGAAATTGATTTCTGATAAATATAAAATCGATTTTTCTCATTGAACGAGGTGGTGGACGAGGATTGAACGAGGGGAAGAGCAGGATGGAGGGATAGCAGGACGGAGGAGAGGGAGAGCAGGACGGAGGAAAGGTTAGGGTTCGGTTTCGGTGAGCGGAGAGGGAGAGTTTTTTTTTTTTTGGTCTTTTATCTAACTTAACGGCCAACAAAAATTAGTAACAAACAAATAAAATATTTTTGGCATCATAATTTTCTTTGTTGCCAAAAGTATGAGATTTTTCTCAACCCACTCCTATGTTGCCAAAAGTTAAGTCATGTTTGGCAACAAAAAAATATGATGCTAAAAGCTAAAAAAATTTCCTCTTTTATTTTGCTAGCTTCCCGCTTGAAATTTTAACTTTTGGCAACAAGTTTTATTTTATGTTGCTAAAAGTACAATGTAAAATAGTCTTTTGGCAACATAATTCAAATTTTGTTGCCAAAAGGGTATCTTTGGCAACAAAAATATCTTGTGTTGCTAAATATTGTTGCTAATGGTGCAAATTCTTGTAGTGATTCCAAATTAATTGCTCAATATCCGAAATTTCAGTTTGGGGGAACAAACTGTTCTAAAAAAAATTTAGGGGAATAAATATTTTCGTGAAGAAAATATTTTCAGTCTTAGAGGGAGAGAATGAGTGATTTTTCTTCTCTTTAATTTTCTCTTTCAAGAATTCTGCAGTCCCTCCTCATTTGATTCCATTTTTTTTTTTTGGCCGGATGGAGAGAATTCTTTATAGAAGGTTGAAAGATGTTAGAGAATAGTGGGGTTAGTGGGTGATTTTTTCTTTAGCCGAAATTTAAGAAAAAGTGGGTTAGTGGGTCTCCCACTTGTGTATTTAAAATACACTTATACAACAGATAATGGTACAATTCACATGGGCTTTCACAAGGAAAAGAGGATAGATTAAGCACTATGTGCATATACGGAAGCTATGAGCTTGAAATTATTTGATAACTTAATAAAAAATCGAACACAAATCAAAGAATTATGCCCAAGCTATAACAAAGAAGAAAACAAAAAAAGAGCCTTATCATATGTCAAAGTGGAAAAAAAGAAAACAGAAAAAATTAAATGATAATCTTTCAACTTCAAATACAAAGATGGAAGACAATGAATTTCAATATTTTTAGCTATGTATTTTCCTATTGGAAATAAACTTGGACACATGTTTATGTGTAATTTATAAATAAGACCTTCCTAGAGATTAAATTAAAAAATAAACAAAAATAAGAACAAAGCACAATTACAACTAACCAAAATCACAGAAATCCTAAAACGTTTATAGCATTAAAAAAACTCACTAACTGAAATATGTTAAGAATGACACTCTCATTCATCATGACACAAATGTAGAATCTGTTGCTAAAATTATATTCTTGGACGTATTTATATATAGAGGGGACTATTAGAAATTGTTAAAATACATACATCACAATTCTAAAAACCTCAAATAGGACACGATAATTTAACTAAAATCAAATGCAACTTTAAAAAAATTAACAGTAATATATAATTTAAATATAGAGAATAGTAGAACACTCCTTATTTGTTTAAAAACTCATCTACAAATGAAAGGTATAGATCTATTTTTAAGCATATAAGAAATAATATTTTATTCATAAAAGAGAGGAAAAGGGCAAACATGCAACAAAATGTATAGATCTGTTTTTTAGCACAAAGATGCAGAAAAACAAAGTTAAAAATTAAAATTGAATTTAGCAAATGTAAATGTAAAAAGTACTACATATAAAAAAGAAAAAGAAAAACCACATGAAATAAAGATTAAAAAAATACTAAATCTAACACTAATATAGTAGACGTGTGAAGATCAATTACACGAAAAATATTCACAAAGAAATATGTGCACTGGGAGAGAAATTAGAAAGCTTTCTAACCTCAAATACAAAAAAAAAAACATACACATCCTTATTCAATCTCAAATTGGAGCCAATGGAACATAGAAAAAAATATATCACAAAAAAAGAGAAACATGTCAAAAAAATATCAAAAAAATAGGTTGTAAGATTTAATCAAAGTAAAACTTCATAGATATATGTTCCAAAGAAATGAAAAGGTGGGCAAATCAATAGAGAAAAGGCTCAACAGGTGAAACCCACCCCACCCTCACTTTAACAGGAAAAACGACTATTATGCTGGTAAACCCCAAAGGCCAAATTTTAAAAGAAACAGCGAACTTAAATATGCAAAAAATAAAGATCCTTTTTTAATATTAGAAACCCAACATTGATATATGATTAAAACTCCTTAAATCTGTATAGAAGAATCCTAAAATGAAGTATAAATTATAGTTTTGAAACGAAAAAATCCTTCCCTTTTCGCATTTGTCAAATAAGTTGGAAAAAAATGGAAACTATGAGCATGAAAAACCTACAACAACCAAATGCTCACAGTTTTCTTTTTCTCATTTTTAAACACAACATTACGCTTCTCATCTTTGAACCGTACAACAACCAAACAATATACACAGAAACACCTACAAAATCAAAATCAAAAACTGAACTCGTTCAGAAGTTTTAGACCATAAGTCGTGAAAGACCCTAAAATTAAATATCCAAAACTAAATAAACTGAATACAATAAACTTTAATTTGTAAATATGAGAGAGAGAGAGAGAGAGAGTTCATAAATGCTCACAGTTTTCTTTGGGAAGTATACATGACATGAGGATAAATGTTAAAGTCATTCAAATTAAAGTAGGGGAGAAATTTAGTGTATTACGGTAATTTGATGTGGCCTCGATTAGTGGGAAACTTCCATCAAAAGTCAAGTTTTACCTTCAATCCTCGCCATCCGTTTCCTGCCTTGTTGGCAAAATCAGAACCTGCACTTATGTTATCAGCTTATATAACATTGAAAAAACACTTACTCCTTATTACATAGATGAGTAATGATATACTACCCGGGTGTTAACCCCGGGTTAGTACATGGAGATAATTTTTTTTTTTTTTTTTTTTGGTTTTTTATGTGATTTATTAGCATTATTTGACATTTTTTTTATTTAAAAAAAACTATTTTATTAAAAAATAATATTTTTTATAAACTAAAAAAAATGTATTGTTTAAAAACATTATTTTAATATAAAAAGATTTTTTTTTTTTTTGAAAAAAATTGGTTCCAAAAAGAAAAAGTTGTTTAATATGAATATTTTTTTTACATTTTGAAACAGTTTTAAGAAATATGAAAATCATTTTAAATGTTGTAAAATTTAAAAAAAAAGTTCGAAAATAACGAGTGCCGCTAGCGCGGACCTTTAAAAATAAGGGAATATTGGGTAAATGGGTGTTTGGGGGACTAAATAAGTTGAAAATAATAAAAAAACATAATTTTGTATTAGATTAGTTTTTTAATGCAAAAATACAAAAATTATTTTAAATGTTGTAAAATTTAAAAAAAAAGGTTAAAAATAACGAGTGCCGCTGGCGCGGACCTTTAAAAATAAGAGAATATTGGATAAATGGGTGTTTGAGGGATTAAATAGGTTGAAAATAATTAAAAACACAAATTTTTTATTAGATTAGTTTTTTAATGCAAAAATACAACAATTATTTTAAATGTTGCAAAATTAAAAAAAAAGTTTAAAAATAACGAGTGCCGCTGGCGCGGACCTTTAAAAATAAGAGAATATTGGGTAAATGGGTGTTTAAGGGACTAAATAGGTTGAAAATAATTGAAAACATAATTTTTTATTAGATTAGTTTTTTAATGCAAAAATACAAAAATTATTTTAAATGATGTAAAATTAAAAAAAAAAGGTTAAAAACAACGAGTGCCGCTCGCGCGGACCTTTAAAAATAAGAGAATATTGGGTAAATGGGTGTTTGAGGGACTAAATAGGTTGAAAATAATTAAAAACATAATTTTTTATTAGATTAGTTTTTTAATGCAAAAATACAATAATTTTAAATGTTGTAAAATTAAAAAAAAAGGTTAAAAATAACGAGTGCCGCTGGCGTGGACCTTTAAAAATAAGAAAATATTGGGTAAATGGGTGTTTGAGGGACTAAATGAGTTAAAAAAAATTATTAGATTAGTTTTTTAATGCAAAAATACAAAAATTATTTCAAATGTTGTAAAATAAAAAAAAAGTTTAAAAATAACGAGTGCCGCTAGCGCAGACCTTTAAAAATAAAAGAATATTGAGTAAATAGGTGTCTGAGGGATAAAATGAGTTTAAAAAAAATAATTGAAAAAAACAAATAAACTATTCAAATAAAAAATTATTTATTATTATTATTTTTAACTCATTTTACATAAAAAAATCGAAAAAAAAAAGAAAAGGCATCCCTGTGCTAACCCGGGGTTAACACCCGGGTAGCCAAACATTATTCTATATAGATTCTATCTCTCATTCTTTAATTTTTTTATTTTCCATTCTCTTATTTATTCTTATTCTATCTCCCATTCTCTTATTTTTTTTTATACAATGTCCCATCTTCACGAATATTTCTCACACAACCTATAAAAAAGACCATTGGAAGACAATTTGAAAGAGGATGTTTGGACATAATTTTGCACAAAAGAGCGATAAGCTTGGAGAGAATTTTTAGGAGCACCAAACATATTATACCTTGTATTTTATTTTTGAGTGTTTGTAAGAAAATTTGTGTACAAGTTTGGGAGGATTTGTATTAGCACTCAAGTTTTGGACTCAAATTTTTGTAAGTTGATTTTATTAATGAGAATTATTATTTCAACTTGCAATATTTGTGTTCTAATGCAAACCTTGTTTTATTACTAGGACTAGGTGAAGTTTATCATGATTAATTAACATTGCGTGTTTAGTTTAATTTTATTATAATTATCGATATGTTTTAACGAAAATGAAAAATTCAATATTCACTTAAAACGACACGAGAGTGTGTTTTAAACCTTCAAAATTGTTTGATAATTCATATTTTAAGAGTTTAAGTGTGTGATTTTTGACGAGTTATATTTACATTAACTTGATTGATACATCATGCTTAAATGAAATATTAAAATTGAAAATTGATAATTTTAAAGGAATATGTATTTAAGGCGTCTAAATTTAGATACATTAAAATATTTCGTGAACATTTATTGTTATACTTTTTGGAATGTATGCGGCGAAAGTCAGAGCATTTTGAGTTATAAATTCCGAAATACGGAGTTAAATTAATGCATGATGTTAATTAAAAGTGAAAACGGATTCAACATCCTAGTTTTCTTCAATACTTGATTACATATTTCGTTCTTATATTAATTTATAATTTAATTATATCTCTATACCAATATTGTCTTGTTGGACAGTCGATAATTTATATAAATTGACCAAATCTTCGTGGGATCGATCCGTACTTGCACTTGCTATACTACAATAGCCCATGCACTTGCACTAATTTTATAATTTGACAATAGGAACGGGGATCTTGTCCTCCTTCATCTGCAGAACCACATCCTCCAAGCGAATGTCAACACAAATAGTGTTTGTAATCATAAAATTATGGGGCACTAGTTCCAAATCTAAGGCATCTCTTCAGCCTCCCCTATACCCTCTTCCATAAAGATTATATGGAAGAAAGAAACAACCACCATTAGGTCAATTTACTCTTTAGTAAGGAATTCACGAGAAATGAGGTGATCCATCACCAACAAGGCAAAAAGGGAAGAGATCCCTACTTGATACAGGTACGACTCTACAATGGGCTAATATATACCTTATCCTACCAAGAAGATGTAGTCCTTGAAGGTCAGACATATTTACTTTAAGATAAAGTGGAAAGAGTGATCTTTCGAATACCATAAGTGAGCAACGACTTATAGTAAACATCAATCAATGGACATGGTCCTCCAAGATAAAAAAGGGACTTAACCATAATGGTTTATCCCAAAAAGGGACCAATCATTGAAGTTATGAATGAAGGAGTTTGTGTAGTAGCTCAGAGTAGCCTAGTAGTTAGAAATAGGAAGAGCCTTCCCAAAGAAGAAGCTAAAAAATGATTGTAGAGTCTAGACTATAAGAGAAGAAAAAAGAAGGTGTGAGCTTCTAAGTCCAAATATCCTCTCCTTTTATAAGAAGAATGAGTTGACAAATCGATGTAACACCCCGTATTTTGTGCATTTAATATTTAATTAATTCGAGAATTTTAAATTACTTGTGGGTTGTAATTTTAATTGAATTAATTATGGCAATATATGTTTAAATATTAATCGGGGAGTGAATGGTCAATATTTAGGTAAATTTATTTACTAAGTGAATAGTAATAATCTAATTGCGTCATTTCGGGTAGTAATGACGGGGTATGCGATTATCTTAGCCGGGAGTCGGTATAGACTAA
The DNA here is from genome assembly GCA_949130495.1 of Sambucus nigra. Taxonomy (NCBI): domain Eukaryota; kingdom Viridiplantae; phylum Streptophyta; class Magnoliopsida; order Dipsacales; family Adoxaceae; genus Sambucus; species Sambucus nigra. The sequence goes on along the minus strand of OX422209.1, from coordinate 402,542,577 downwards.
ATTGGGGGTGAGGTAAGGATTTTTATAAATTAATTCGGATGGCGATTCTGAGTGCGCGGTTGAGTCCGGATGGGTCGAGATAGTCAGAAAAGAGTACCCGGGGGTAGCGATTGGGTCTCGGGATATTTTTGGGCATAGCCGGGCCCGCACGGGGTGATTTGGGCTATTTTAATTTAGCCCATTAGGCTAAAAACGGGATTTGTGTTCTTAAACCTAAACCTAAGAAAAGGAAAAGGAGCAGCCAACATTATTCTAACCTAGGGTTTGAGAGGAAGATTGGGGGAAAACAATCAAAAGCTAATTTGGGGATTTTGGAGCCAAATTAAGGGATGTCGACAACAGATCAGACCCTACGAGAAATTCCAGGCAAGTGGTTAACTGTTTTTACTCCTAAACTGTGATATCCAATTCATATTTTAGTGATGTGTATACTAAAATTCGTTTTGGGGATAAATGGGTACAAAAATGGGATTTTGGGTAATAGAATAATTGAATGAGATTCAAAGTGAGAATTAGTTGTATTTTATAATTCTGAAAATGAATGTCTGATTGGAATGTGAAATCCAGTAGGAGTTATGAACAAAATTGAGATGAATTGATGGAAATTAACCGGAGAAAACCCATTTTAGAAATAGTGAGTTATGGTATGAATAGAGCATGCTAAAACAGTTGTAGATGATTGGGACTTGTTTTGGGAGTAATTGATTGGTAAAAAAAATAATGAGTTAAGGTTGAAAATCAGAGAGATAAGACCTTGGAAATTCGACTATGGCAGAAACAGATCGGTGGAGAAGACGACCACCTGTTCGATCGATCGATCGACGGTTGGGGATCGATCGATCGACCCTTCAGTTATTTCGGCAGTTTGCCTTATGGATTTTTATGGGTTAAGATTTTAGTTGTAAATTTCCCCTAGCATAATTAAGAGAGAAAAATTTATTATGGGAGTTAATTCTTAACAATTATAAGGGAGTATAATTGAGGGTAGTGGGGGAATTATATGTGACACTTTGCAAATGAATTTTGGCGAATAAATTCTGAGAATATAAGATAACGAAATCGGTGAATAAGTTCGGGTATAGTAGTAGGGTAACGCTACTCATTTAAATTAATTAATTTGGAGTCGGGGACTAGACTCGGGTGATATTTAATTTCGGGCCACGTGAGCGAGTCCGGGCATGTTGGTTAAGTGACACCAAGGTATTTAATTAATTACTGAGAAAATAAGTAAATTTGGAGTTGGAATTTAAACTCGGGAAGGGTCAAGTTATGGGCCAAGTGAGTGAGTCCAGGTAATGGTTGGGCGATACCAAGGGTTAAATTAATTAATGTATAATTAATTAGCTAGAGTCGGGCTGTAGACTCGGGAAGGTATTTAAATTAATAGGTGGGTTAATTAATTTAAATGGGAGTTGAATTGTAGACTCGGAAAAGTGTTAAAATAATTAACATGAGATTAATTAAAAGAGAGTCGGACTACAAACTTGGATCGGTATAAATTAATTAATGTGTGAATTAATTAAATTAGAGTCGGACCCTAGGCTTGGGATAATGATAATCTAATAAGTGAGAAAACTTATTTAGTTGAGTCGGGCGAGAGACTCAGGACATTATAGGCTAGTGTTACAGGTTATGAGTGCACGGAGGAGCCGGGGTTATGTTATATATATATATATACGGTGTAGTGATAGTATATATATATATATATGTGTATATATTGTCTATGCTATTAAGTATCAATGATTAGATATTTATTTTAGTTATACTCTAGTGCTATCATGGGAGGTTGCGCGATGTGGGTGAATCCCCTAGCTCGAGGAGTAGGGCGAGTATATCCCCAGGTCATAGCGTCCGTTATATGGAATGAGGGGCATCTCACTTCCAGGGAAGGAATATGACCGCCTCCACTTCGTTTGGTTTTGAACCCGGTTGGTGAGCGAATCCAACTTGGGTAACTAGGTTATGTGAGCACGCCTAGTGAGATGGCACTTTAGAGAAAATCATCCGGTGAGGACATACTCGGAAGGATGAGTACACGTGTGATATGTGTGGTTATTGGTAAAGGTATGTATAATGTAGTAGTGAATATTATACGTAGATGATAATACAGTGTGTGATGTATTTACTTTATATAACTTGGGTTACAGTTATATGCTGTTAATTAATGAGAAATTAATTAAGTTAATCATATATGGGTAATACAGTGCGTGATGTATTTAATTTATATAACTTATGTTACGGTTATATGCTTTTAAGTAAGAAGGAATTAAATAAGTTAATTAGTGAGATAACTTATATTTCAGGAATAATTTTACTCGGGTTAGAGTAGTATGGCAAAGGGGAGGTTATACCAGGACTAGTTGGATGGGATAGTACAACTAGGTGGGGTTAAGATAACCGTTAGGTGTGCACAATAGTGGAGGGGTGAGAATGTCCACAAGGGAGCGTGACACTAACTTTAATATGAAGCGCATTCATGCATTTTAAATTACTGCAGTTAATTCACTTGCTAAATATTTTCAAAATGTTTTGGGTTCTAACCCCTTGCTATAAAACTATTTTCAAAACCTTTTAGGTGTCCAGCCACAGGGACGCCAGGATTGATATTCTATTCCAGGGACACGGAGCTGCTGCATATGTGGATGCTAGCAGGAGTTTGGATTAGACGCATCATTTATTCATTCCTAGAGTAGGAATCATTTCTCAGCTCAGTTTCATTTAGGGCTTGTTGCCCAGACTTCTCAGTACGGTTTCCAGATGTAATTATTTCAGGTCTTGGATGTTTGTATTTGATTATTTTACCTTGGTGGCCGACGGTTTATTCGGCAAGTTGTGTAATTAATATTTCAGTTGACTTTTTATTTAGTTGTGTGGATGATTCATATATGTTTACGCATGTACTGTTTTGTTAAATAGAAAGGTTAAAATTTGGCACCAGCTTTTGGAATACTAGGTGGCTAGTAAGTTTCAAAAAGTTTTCGACAGTGATGCTAAGGATGAACCAACTGGGATTCCTGTTTTAATTTGGTATAGGACTGATCACACGGTATTTTATTAGGCGGGGTGTCACAGATGGTATCAGAGCATCAGGTTCTAGTGTCCTTAGGATCTGTGCGGCTTTTCGCATTTCAGCTTAGCAATCTTTGATATAGAGCCCTATCATAGGATTGTTGTATTCTCATACGTATGCGCATATACGTTCTTCTGCGAAATTTATATTTGAGAGTGAACTCATACAAATTCGATTCTCATTCCAAATGACGCCCAGGAGAGCGAGAGCAGCTAGGGCAGCAGGGGGAGTTGAGACTAGGGAGGCTCATCAGGAGCAAGAGTTACGTAGCAACTGCTAGAGATGATTTCGTCAGCGTAGGTAACTGACGTGGTGGCATGGGCAGTGAAGCGATGATGATCGCAATGGCGAGGTATTTTTCCGTGGAATCAGTCACAAGTGTTAGTGGCACCAGATGTTCAGGCCCACCCGGGGGCCATCGGGGTGACGACAAGTATGAGAGGTTTTCACCAGAGTTTAGAGGGGGGTTTAGATATAGTGTTAGCGTGTCAGCGGATGAGAGATATCCAGCGCCACCTGTGCATAGTAGGTTACAATGAGGTGTAGTAGCAAATTGCTAGTCACTTCTAGTTTAGTGGGGGTAGCACTACAGTGGTGGGAGTCGATCACCACAGTGGAGGAAAGGGTTATACGAGACATTGCAGAGTTTTGGATGCGGTTCGACCGCAAGTATTTTTCCTCCAGCGGTGGAGACCGAAATGGGGAGAAAAATTTAGAGTAGTGACTCAGGGGGACCGTTCAGCTGCCGATTACGAGGAAGAATTTACTCGGTTGGCAAATTTTGTGCCGGATGAGGTAAGCGATGCAGAGAGAAAGAAAGCAAGGCCTATGGATGGGTTAGTCTGGAGAATCAGACAACAGACAGAGGGAGATCAAGGGCAGGATTTCCGGCAAGGAAATCATGCCAAACGATTTAGAACTGGGGGCTATCGACAGGATGGCCAGCAAGGAAGGGATCAGTGGTAGGGTGGAATTTTTAGGAGGTGTTTCGTTGGTAGGGAAGCGGGACACATGAAGAGGGAGTGCCCTCAGCGATACAAGGGTCAACTACAGGATGAGGTCCTGAATGTACAACCACTATAACAAGTCATGGGTGCGTTCGGGCAGGGGGAAGCTGCTCCGGAACCCGAGGATCAGCCATTGCAACTGGAGTATGGAGGTAATTATATTTTATCCTATGGGCATGGGGTATGTTTTGAGTGACAAGGAGGGTGTCACAAGATAAGACTTATTCTCCACTAGAGTTCGCAGATGAGTTGAATTTAGTGGGTGCGTTGGCGGTAGCAGCCGTAGTATGTGGATAAACTTTCCGTGGGGTGGCGGAGTTTTAGTGTTCTTCACGAGAGAGTGAAGTGTAAACTGAGTGAAAGTTTGAATTATGAGAGGGATTTATACTGTTGATAAATATGGGATTAGGGTGGATTATTATTCCCAAATATCGACGGGATAGCGATGGATCTGAACTATTGTGGATAGTGGGGTAAAGTTTTGGTGTTCGCAACACCAGGGTATGATTGGTACTAGGTATCAACTGAGAGGGCGTCTAGCCTATATATGGGTATATATATGTTGTTTTACGTGGGGCGAGGGACACATAGGGAGGTTTTCTGTTCTCGCATTTTATCCCAGGGAGTGGGGGTATTTATTGAAGTGAATCAGGGTGGTTAGATTTACGTTCGGATAGGGAGAGATAGCTCGGGGTTGATTTTGCGCAAGGACTTGTGATTGTAGGGCGCGGTATCTTACATTGTCTTGGTAGCCTAAGGGTAGGCATATATACTTTGCGTTTGAGAGACAAGTATTTGGGGTTGAAGGAACTTATAGTTAAACGCACTAATGAGTGATAACTAGAGGATGCAAAAAAAACTCTATTGTTAAGTGTACTAATGGGTGATAACCCGGGGGTACGAGAATATTCTTAATAGGCACATTAAGGGGTGCTAAGCTAGGGATGCAGGATTCTCCTAGTAGGTGCACAATTGGGCCTTAGCCCGAGGGCGCAGGATTGGTATATATGTATAGGGATGATGTGACTATATAAATATATATACATAAATGAACTTGTGAATATTTCTACTGTGTGAGATTTGTAGACTTGGTAATAATAATATTAATTATTACACTGTGCCCTATGGTATAATCCTCAGGGTGGGAAATGGTTGGTCGTTAGTACATGGGGTGGGTACCTCGGCCACTATATATATATATATATATATATATACGTATGGGATATGACTACAGGTTGGAAGTTATCTTACGGGTTACGACTAGCATAGTCGAGAAAATTTTAGTGCGATAGAGTACGGGTATAGGGTGTATGGGCGCCCTGGATAATAAAATGCATATTTGGGTAACTTATAAAGAAAAGCGGGAGAGATAGATATCGCTAGCTTATAAGGGTATGACTAGTGAGTAAAATGAGAATATTGGAACACTAGGCTTATCTTAATTTCGAGGACGAAATTCCTTTGTAAGGGGGGGAGTATGTAACACCCCGTATTTTGTGCATTTAATATTTAATTAATTCGAGAATTTTAAATTACTTGTGGGTTGTAATTTTAATTGAATTAATTATGGCAATATATGTTTAAATATTAATCGGGGAGTGAATGGTCAATATTTAGGTAAATTTATTTACTAAGTGAATAGTAATAATCTAATTGCGTCATTTCGGGTAGTAATGACGGGGTATGCGATTATCTTAGCCGGGAGTCGGTATAGACTAAATTGGGGGTGAGGTAAGGATTTTTATAAATTAATTCGGATGGCGATTCTGAGTGCGCGGTTGAGTCCGGATGGGTCGAGATAGTCAGAAAAGAGTACCCGGGGGTAGCGATTGGGTCTCGGGATATTTTTGGGCATAGCCGGGCCCGCACGGGGTGATTTGGGCTATTTTAATTTAGCCCATTAGGCTAAAAACGGGATTTGTGTTCTTAAACCTAAACCTAAGAAAAGGAAAAGGAGCAGCCAACATTATTCTAACCTAGGGTTTGAGAGGAAGATTGGGGGAAAACAATCAAAAGCTAATTTGGGGATTTTGGAGCCAAATTAAGGGATGTCGACAACAGATCAGACCCTACGAGAAATTCCAGGCAAGTGGTTAACTGTTTTTACTCCTAAACTGTGATATCCAATTCATATTTTAGTGATGTGTATACTAAAATTCGTTTTGGGGATAAATGGGTACAAAAATGGGATTTTGGGTAATAGAATAATTGAATGAGATTCAAAGTGAGAATTAGTTGTATTTTATAATTCTGAAAATGAATGTCTGATTGGAATGTGAAATCCAGTAGGAGTTATGAACAAAATTGAGATGAATTGATGGAAATTAACCGGAGAAAACCCATTTTAGAAATAGTGAGTTATGGTATGAATAGAGCATGCTAAAACAGTTGTAGATGATTGGGACTTGTTTTGGGAGTAATTGATTGGTAAAAAAAATAATGAGTTAAGGTTGAAAATCAGAGAGATAAGACCTTGGAAATTCGACTATGGCAGAAACAGATCGGTGGAGAAGACGACCACCTGTTCGATCGATCGATCGACGGTTGGGGATCGATCGATCGACCCTTCAGTTATTTCGGCAGTTTGCCTTATGGATTTTTATGGGTTAAGATTTTAGTTGTAAATTTCCCCTAGCATAATTAAGAGAGAAAAATTTATTATGGGAGTTAATTCTTAACAATTATAAGGGAGTATAATTGAGGGTAGTGGGGGAATTATATGTGACACTTTGCAAATGAATTTTGGCGAATAAATTCTGAGAATATAAGATAACGAAATCGGTGAATAAGTTCGGGTATAGTAGTAGGGTAACGCTACTCATTTAAATTAATTAATTTGGAGTCGGGGACTAGACTCGGGTGATATTTAATTTCGGGCCACGTGAGCGAGTCCGGGCATGTTGGTTAAGTGACACCAAGGTATTTAATTAATTATTGAGAAAATAAGTAAATTTGGAGTTGGAATTTAAACTCGGGAAGGGTCAAGTTATGGGCCAAGTGAGTGAGTCCAGGTAATGGTTGGGCGATACCAAGGGTTAAATTAATTAATGTATAATTAATTAGCTAGAGTCGGGCTGTAGACTCGGGAAGGTATTTAAATTAATAGGTGGGTTAATTAATTTAAATGGGAGTTGAATTGTAGACTCGGAAAAGTGTTAAAATAATTAACATGAGATTAATTAAAAGAGAGTCGGACTACAAACTCGGATCGGTATAAATTAATTAATGTGTGAATTAATTAAATTAGAGTCGGACCCTAGGCTTGGGATAATGATAATCTAATAAGTGAGAAAACTTATTTAGTTGAGTCGGGCGAGAGACTCAGGACATTATAGGCTAGTGTTACAGGTTATGAGTGCACGGAGGAGCCGGGGTTATGTTATATATATATATATATATACGGTGTAGTGATAGTATATATATATATGTGTATATATTATCTGTGCTATTAAGTATCAATGATTAGATATTTATTTTAGTTATACTCTAGTGCTATCATGGGAGGTTACGCGATGTGGGTGAATCCCCTAGCTCGAGGAGTAGGGCGAGTATATCCCCAGGTCATAGCGTCCGTTATATGGAATGAGGGGCATCTCACTTCCAGGGAAGGAATATGACCGCCTCCACTTCATTTGGTTTTGAACCCGGTTGGTGAGCGAATCCAACTTGGGTAACTAGGTTATGTGAGCACGCCTAGTGAGATGGCACTTTAGAGAAAATCATCCGGTGAGGACATACTCGGAAGGATGAGTACACGTGTGATATGTGTGGTTATCGGTAAAGGTACGTATAATGTAGTAGTGAATATTATACGTAGATAATAATACAGTGTGTGATGTATTTACTTTATATAACTTGGGTTACAGTTATATACTGTTAATTAATGAGAAATTAATTAAGTTAATCATATATGGGTTATACAGTGCGTGATGTATTTAATTTATATAACTTATGTTACGGTTATATGCTTTTAAGTAAGAAGGAATTAAATAAGTTAATTAGTGAGATAACTTATATTTCAGGAATAATTTTACTCGGGTTAGAGTAGTATGGAAAAGGGGAGGTTATACCAGGACTAGTTGGATGGGATAGTACAACTAGGTGGGGTTAAGATAACCGTTAGGTGTGCATAATAGTGGAGGGGTGAGAATGTCCACAAGGGAGCGCGACGCTAACTTTAATATGAAGCGCATTCATGCATTTTAAATTACTGCAGTTAATTCACTTGCTAAATATTTTCAAAATGTTTTGGGTTCTAACCCCTTGCTATAAAACTATTTTCAAAACCTTTTAGGTGTCCAGCCACAGGGACGCCAGGATTGATATTCTATTCCAGGGACACGGAGCTGCTGCATATGTGGATGCTAGCAGGAGTTTGGATTAGACGCATCATTTATTCATTCCTAGAGTAGGAATCATTTCTCAGCTCAGTTTCATTTAGGGCTTGTTGCCCAGACTTCTCAGTACGGTTTCCAGATGTAATTATTTCAGGTCTTGGATGTTTGTATTTGATTATTTTACCTTGGTGGCCGACGGTTTATTCGGCAAGTTGTGTAATTAATATTTCAGTTGACTTTTTATTTAGTTGTGTGGATGATTCATATATGTTTACGCATGTACTGTTTTGTTAAATAGAAAGGTTAAAATTTGGCACCAGCTTTTGGAATACTAGGTGGCTAGTAAGTTTCAAAAAGTTTTCGACAGTGATGCTAAGGATGAACCAACTGGGATTCCTGTTTTAATTTGGTATAGGACTGATCACCCGGTATTTTATTAGGCGGGGTGTCACAATCGATCCCTCCATTAACCAATTAGTCTTTATGTAAAAATTAGAATGTTCAGTCTGCTCCTGCAGCCTTACTAACTTAAAACCCACTTGATTAGAGTAATTACACGAATATCAAATGTAACGGATCTAAAATTGTGAAAATATGATCTTTTCCATTTTGATACCCAGACCATATCTTTTGCATAATCATATCATGTGAATACCATCAATAATAAGGAATAAATGAATTAACACAAAAAATAAATGCCATTTCTCATAATAAAATCATACTTCATACAAAATGTTTAGGAATAAAGGGGGATCCCCGTTAGACAATTAATAAAAAATATCCAAAATACAAAAAATATAAAATACATAAAATGAAAATACTAAAAAAAGAGACTAAAACTAAAAAATTCTTGAGACCTTACAAAGGAGAAGTTTCCATTGTCCGCATCATCATCATAATAAAAAATGACGATCCGAGCTACAGCGCCCTATATAATCACCAGACCTCCCCGAGGAGGTACGGGAAAGATCAACCCTCGATACTTGGGAGTGCACTTGCCGAAAAGAATCAGGAATATCCATTCCATGAAACCCCAGACCTCTACAAGGGAAGGGATCCAAAACGTCCTCAATAACTGGGCACCTTTGACCTGGTCCTTCGGATGTATGCAAAGTATGAGCCCATCATCTAGGATATTTACTCCAACATTTCCCGACGGATAATAAAAGCCTGCAATAAAAGGTCAATGAGCTATAGTTTAATCTCAAGTAAAATAAAGACAGCGAAAAAGAACTAAATCAACTAAAACTCATACCTTAACTCCCTCAAGCATTGAAAATAAGGATGAGAAGGAGGGACCGATGCATCATACTGCACACCGTTATCCCTGATAAATAGATGGATAGACATAGGACCCGAACCACCAGCAGTGGGGCTGAAGGCTGGTCTAATACTGCAGCACCTCCTACGGTAGGTCCGTCAGGAGGAGGAATAGAAGTAGTATAGGAAGACTCCCTCGAATGCTATCCCTTTCTAGCCGGTAGAACCACGAGCATCAACCATCTCCATGATTAAGTCAGCATATGGAACGGTGTAATCAAAGTGAATACTCTCTATGTAAATGCCTTTAGATCATCCGGGGAAAACCAATGTGGCCCCCCATCCCGTAAGGGGGTTCGACTGGCGAGATCAATTAGGGATGAAAGGGAAATTAAGGGACTACGCTTTCCCCAAAACAAAAGGTGGCATCAATGAAGAAAGTTAGCCAAGAGGTAGTCTAGGTAGCAGACCTGTCAGTAACCCAATGCCACCGGGACATAACCTAAAGGAAGAAGTTAACCTACAAATCTAGCAAGAATAATGAGGAAACAAAAGAACATGTGAAAATTCACAAAAAAGGAAAAAGGAATATATCCCCTGTCTGCAGTCAACCCTCTCAAAAAGTTATGGATCTCTCCCTAAGTATTCACTTGGAATCCCTTTGATGGCCTTCCATTATCTCATTTGGTAGGGCTAATAGTCCTCATCCTGTAATCTCACAGATCCCTTGTGGAATCTAAAGACCTAGAGATCCCATAACTGTGTAAAAATAAATGCGTGAGATCAAAGCATAATAAAGGAAATTACAATGAAAAGTAAAAGAGAAAAAACATACCTCCCAAGCTACTACGTAATCGATGAGACTCTTAGTCACCCATTTAGAAAGGGAACTCATGATGGCATAAAACAACCCCATGGACTATTGATGGATGTAGCTAAAGTGTCGAAGAGGAAAAAGTGAACCCTCATGGACTACCTCGACATGAGAAGAATAAATGGTATAGATGAGAATGAAGAGCAGGAAGCACTGTGTGAACTAACGGATCCTCATCTCATCATACCCTAAGCCCCTCGAATGTGTCTTCATGTGGTCACTAAGGGAGGTAAGTACATATATCGCACTTGAGCAAGTGGAAGGCCAAAATTCTAGTGTCACTCGAATAGCATCCTCCAAAAGCCAAAAGTGGTGGGGAATCATCACTAAGAACTAAATGAAAGGCAGACCAATCAAGACAGGTAAGTCAAGGGGTTAAGTATCACCTCACCCACTAGAAAGTGGAAGGTAGAAGTCATGTCCCACCACCTCTCTGTCAGCGCCTAAATCATAGAAGTGCCGTGAATCATCACCGAAGAATCCAAGAAGGGACCGAATTCCAAACCATGTACTCTCTCCCGAATGATGTCATGCAAGTACTCTATAGTTCATAAATCCACCACCTGCTTAGGGAAAGCCTTAAGAGAGAAGAGTTTGGCAATATCCTCCTGATTTTTTTGTATGAATAAAGATCAAAATAATAATATACATAAATGTAGAATAAAATGTTGGAATAATACACACCACTACCGAAATAAAAGCATAACATAAATAACAATATAATGTCACAAAAAATATATCAATACTAATAAAAGCGTATCGGATCCTAAATGTTTAGTATAGTCCCCCGGTTGGGAACCCTGCTCAACTTGGCGCTGTGATGCTGACCTGGTTGTGTCCCGCTAGAAAATCTTGCCCTGCTGGCTCGACTTAGTGATGGCAATGGGTCGGTTCGGGGTCAGGTTGTGAATCCCCATACCCGTTAGAAAAAACATTCCCCGTCCCCTCCCCGTTCCCCATTATAACGGGTTCGGGGATCCTGTTTTGATTTTTTTTTCTTGTTTAAGCACCTAGGTAAAAATTAATTAGACTATTTTCATCTTGTGCGACTTAAATTTTGGTAATTATTTTTTGGGCACTTAACAAAAACCAATAAGATATATTATCTATTAAAAATTAAATCACTCATATTATCTAACAAAAAGGTGTCACCTACCTTTCCCTCCTCTCTGTCAACGAACCTCTTTCTAGCTGGCAGCAGTTGCGTGTAGCAGGGGCGGGATATGGGGTTAGTGCGAAGAATAGTTGATTAATGATATAGATTTATGTGTTAAAGGAGATTTTTGTTAAATGAGTAATATTCTAGTTTAAATATTTAATGGGTATTAAATTAAGGAACTAAACATTATTTAACTTCTATTTGTCCTTAAAATTACATAAGATTATAGAACAAACAAAAATTTTATATTCAAATAGACAATTTTTAAAAAAAAATACTATTCCATTAGAGAGATGGAGCTACTCACAATTTATATGCAACATAGATAAAATTATTATGTAAAAAAACTGTGTGTACAAATTGAGGCAATTTTAATGCAACACAACTTATAGTGGATTCTGTATGTTTAACATATTTGATTTTTTTCACAAATCCTTGTAAATTTTTTATAAATTTGAGGACCGACCCCGTTTACGGATGCAGATCCATGATGGCCACTTCAAAGCTACACCGAGAAGGATATAAAAAATTGGCATGGTTGGCCGGAGGATTCAATCGCGCTACATATGGAGATTTCTCAGCTGTTAAAGGACCTGAAAAATTACAGTATGCCGCCATTGGCGGCGCATCCTATTATTTCCTTAAATTACTTATTTTTGTTACGGTTTGTAGGGAAAAATAGTTGATCCAATTATTTTATATCAAGGTTGTTTCATTTTTTGAGAGATGTAAATAACTCCCCCCTGAATTATTCAATTTTTGCAAGAATCCTCTCAAACCTTTTCTGATGTAAAAAGATTCCCTTACATCAAAAAGGGCACAAGGTGCTATAAGCTAGAAATGTACAACAATGAAGACCAACTTGATGACTAAATTGATTCCACTTATTGCGTACGTACATAATACTTGGGGCCGAGCTTGATTTGAATAATTTGGACCATCAGATTTGCACTTGATAAAAGCAATCCAAATCTGTTAAACAAATATAGTTATCTCAATCGTGTAAACCCTTTTGATGAAACTATAACCCACTAATAACAAGCAATCCAATGTAAACAAACATTCTGAACAATCAATCTACTGCACCATATTATCAACTAAAATAGCATAACAATCGATTTACTTGACGTGGAGATGAGATGAAGACGGGGTGAGAGAGTGAGGAAAAATGAGGAAGATGAGGCAGGGACATGAGGGAGAGCGAGGCAGGGAGTGAGGGAGAGCGAGGTAGGGAGTGAGGGAGAGCGAGGCAGGGAGTGAGTGCCAGAGCCAGTAAGGGGGATATATCAGATGGAGGGTTTATTATTTTTATTTAGATGCTTTTATACTTATATATTTATTATAACATAAATATATATATTTTATTATATATAAATAATTCGGGTATCCTCGTAGAGACCCGAAGGTATACCCGAAACTGACCCAACAAATTTTTGGGAATTTTTTTTACCCTCCGAACCCGATCCCCGAATTTTCGAGGATTTTTTTTCGGTTATCCGCGGGGGCCCGAATTTTGTGGGAAAATTGGCATCCATAGCTTGACTCAATCCCCCGCTTGCCACCCTTAGCATGTAAGCGGTTATCCTGTAAGTGAAGCATCGCAGCATTAAGAACATCTGTGTAAGTAAGTAATGAGAGATTTCCCAATAAGGGCTGGTGAATCTTCCATGTCAGGCCATCTATGAATATCTGAATTCTCTTTTCTTCAGTAGGCACATCTCCTGGCACCAAATTTGTCAGCCGAGTAAATTCCTCCTCATATTTTGCCACTATCCTTCCCTCCTAGTTTAAGTCGAGTAATTTTTGCCTCTTCTCAGTTTGTCCGACGAAAGAAAAGTACTTGTGGTCAAATCGCACCCAAAAGTCTTGGATAGTCATAGTATCTCTCTCCTCAGCGGCGATAATAGTTTCCCACCACTGTAGAGCTTCCCCGACTAGCTTAAATGTAGCTAGTATCTGACGCTGAACTTTGATGCATTCAAACATTCTCAAGTGCCTCTGGATGTCTTTCTTCCATTGGCTAGCAATAACAACATCGGAAACCCCCCTGAAACTTTGGTGGATGTGCCTTATGAAAGGCATCCCTAACACGATGCCAAGCAGTAGGAAACACTTGTCCTGGTGTGGGTGGCATAACTGGTGCCTGTGATGGTGCCTGCTGTACAACTGCCAAAGCCACGTTGACTGAGCAACAATGGCAGCAACCTATGCAGCATTCATTGTACCCTGAGCTGGGGCGGGTTGAAGTGCACGTCGAGGAGGCATCTAAAATGAGAGAGAACATTTCCATCAGTATTCAATATCACATAATAGATGAAGAACGTATATGGATAAATAAGAATGCAACAGTCCTAATAATAGGGGTCTATATCAAATAACGCTAAACTGAAAGTATTATAAACCGTTCAGATCCTAAAAGACTCTAGAACATAATGCTTTGATACCACCTATAACACCCCGATAAACTAAATACCGGGTGATCAGTCCTATACCCAATTAAAATATAATTTATAGTTGGTTCATTCTTAGCGTCACTGTCGAAAACATTTTCTTTTTATTAATCACCCAACATCCAACTAAGCTGGTGTTAAAAAGACTTTTCCAAATTTTTTTATATAATTAAAAATTCCACTTTTAAAACATAAACCATTTAACACAATCCATTCACACAATGAATAACAACTAAGTAATATCAAAACTGAATTAAAAGCAAATGGAATAAAACTCTTCAGTTTAAATGTCTTAATACAATAAACTCCAATAAAACCAAATGTATCAAAAACTGACATAATACATTAACTGACTGGGATAGAATGGAAATACTTAAATACCCTTGGGCGACATGCCCTAAATGAAAGATCAACTACATAGTATGAATCAATGAATATGAAAGTGTCTAAACAAAGTTCAAAACTCCATAGCATCCATAGCTCGTCAAAAATCTTAATCCTCTATGGTTGGCGTCCCTGTGGATGGACACCTGATATAGGAGATATAAGAAAGAAAAGAATATGCAAGAAAATGGGTTAGAGCCCGATGTAAAGATAGCTTAGAATACAACAAGTGAATAAATGCTATATTCACCAATTATTATATACATGTTAGATTATCGGACTCTCTCTTGAGATTCTCACCTCTCATATAGAGTGCACGCCTAACGTACCTCTAAGTTATACTAGTTACAGTCCCCATTTTAACTAGTTCGTATCAGTTCCCACTAACCATAGTGAAAAACGTCGCTAATGCCGTTTAACACAAGGTTAAACTGTATAAGCAACTCCGAATGTTTGTTGGAGAAACCCTTTTCTTTTGAAAATAAAAATTATAAACAAGATTTGTTTACAAAGAAACTTATGTACGAGATTAATTAAGATTGTGTAATCAGTTTTAAAACTAAGGAAGTTTCAAAAATTCAGCACACTTAAAGAATGAGGTGAGTAGATGAAGATAATCAACACAATGATTTTTAACGTGGTAAAACCTCTCCCAACAGAGGAAACATCCACGGTGACTTCTAAGTCACAAAAACAAAAGTCCACTAATAACAAAAATCAGTTACAAACAACACAACATGCAAGCACACAAATCAACCTATTCTAAGTTTAGGAATATACCCCACTTGGCTCCTTCTAACTTCTGATAGATCTGATTTGTTGATGATGTTCTCCGGTTTGCTAACTTCCTTTGCTTTAGCTTCTTTACGTCGACTCAATGATCTCAGATCTTAAACACAACACTTCCAGTGTAATAGTGAGTAAAGTGTTTGTGTAGTGAATCCTATTCACATGCATGAACTCACACACTCTTAGATTTACAAACAGTCCTATACAAATTACATATAAAGTCTATGTGCAGTGATTTTGTTATTTTTCTTTCTTACAAAACTAAAAACCTTTTGACCTTTAAATATAACCCAGATTCCACGGAGATCTTGCTTAAGAAATCGGTCAAGACCTTTCTCAATCTCTTTTGAAAATATTTAGGAGATTGAAAACCCTCCAAGTGCGAATCCAACTAGGTCAGGTTAAGTTTTGTAAAAACAGAAACTATAAAACATTTTTAAAACCAAAACAGAAATGATTTTCTTAAACCAAGTTGAAAATATGCAGATCTAGTGAAAAATGTAACATTCAGAGTATAGATCTAACGTTTCTATGAAAAAGAAACTAGATCTTCACTCTAACGTTTAAGTTGTGTACAAGATCAGAAATCACGAGGTTACAGCAACAATATGAACAAACCACTCTCTCTCTCTCTCTCTCAAACACTCAGGTTGTGTTTGGGGTAAGGTTTATTTGAAGGTTTGTTTCAGAGACGAAGTGTTTAGGGTTAGGGTTTGGTTTTGGCTAACTGTTTCCCTTTCTCTCTCTTCTCTCTATTCTTT
Organism: Sambucus nigra; assembly: GCA_949130495.1. Lineage (NCBI taxonomy): Eukaryota > Viridiplantae > Streptophyta > Magnoliopsida > Dipsacales > Adoxaceae > Sambucus > Sambucus nigra. The sequence goes on along the minus strand of OX422209.1, from coordinate 402,526,486 downwards.
TCTCTCTTCTCTCACTTCTCTTTTCTCTCTCTTATTTTTTCTCTCTCTGGAAGACGAATGCCCAAAAGTTCTCTAAGGCTGAGAAGTGAAGGGTATTTATAGTGCCTGGGGAAGGTTCTGGACGTTCGAGGCAAATCAAAGGCTGAGATCAAGTCTTCAAAGGTTTGACTTGATCCAATGGTTCTAAAACAGCGGTGGTTTAAAACGATTCTAATTGGTTCAAATGGATAGCACCGGGATTAACCAAGAACGCATGCAGACCCTTGATAAGAAATGATCCAACGATCAACAATCATCCATCCAACCCTCTCACATAAGAAACACAAATACATTAACCCGGAGGATGACAAGTGTTGGCTGGTTATAGGCTCTCACACGCGCGTCAAAATAATTACAAAACCTCACCCTGAAGTCTCTAGCGCTTTGAGATCGTACCCAACCAAACAATTCAGTGAAAAAAGAAGTTTCTAAAATAGTAAATTAACCCCAAAAACTTTATTATCTCATTTTATTAATAAAAACAATTATTAAAAAAATGTTTAAAAAAAGTTTAAAAAGATTTAAAAATTATTTAAAATTCCCAAAAAATTATTAAAGCTCCAAATCAAGGGGAATTAAACACACACTCAATTTTAAATAATATGAACACATGTATGCACTTCTAATTGTGTGTTGTGTGATTCATTTTATACCATTATAGATCATTGAAGAGGATTAGAGAGATAGGTTCTGAGGCTTTTTGGATTCTAGGATGGACTACAAATTTTGTCAATATTTCCAAATTAGTTGAGCACTTATACAATGTAGACTTAAGCAAGTCAAAGGTATAAGGTGCTTCAATCTCCCCCTTTGGAAATATGAGACAAAATCTCCTTTGAGTTAGCTTAAAACTCGTAGGGAATAAAAAAAATAAAACCTAGTCCTATACAAATGGTTCTATCTACCCATATCCTAGAAAGTCAAAAATTACATAACTCAACTATTTACAAATTTTTACCCTAGAAACGGTAGACAATCAAAAGAAGAGATTCCTGCAAATATACACACTAAGATCAAGCAGTTTAGATGAAATGTGAACAAAAATGAACTTCATAAAACTCAAATTTCTCCCCCATTTTGTCTCAAATGGACAAAGGGTAAAACTTAAAGTTTTAAGAGTTTAATCAGCGCATACCATGCCTATAGAATTTCGCAAATACAGAAATCTGTTATAGTCTAAAGGTTTAGTGAACATGTCTGCAAGTTGCAGATCAGTAGGCAGGTAATGAATTTCTAATTCCTTAGTTTCAACAAGTTCACGAATAAAATGATGCCTTATTTTAATATGTTTAGTTCGCGAGTATTGAACCGGGTTTTTAGATATGTTAATGGCGCTTTGATTGTCACAATACAATTGTAATTGTTCTTCTTTAATCCCATAATCACTTAACATCTGTTTGATCCATAACAATTGAGCACATCAACTTCCTGCTGCTATATATTCGGACTCAGCCGTATATAAAGATGTGCAATTCTGTTTTTTACTACTCCAACCAACTAAATTATTGCCGACATAATAATAGGCACCTGATGTACTTTTACTATCATCAGTACAACCGGCCGAATCAGCATCAGTATACCCTATGATGGTGCTACAGGTATATTTAGTGTACCTAAGTCCAAGGTTAAGAGTGCCTTTTATGTACTTTATTATACGTTTTACACTCAATAAATGGCTCTCTTTAGGGTTATTCTGGTAACGAGCGCACAGACATACAGCATACATTATGTCTGGTCGTGAGGCAGTTAGGTAGAGTAGGCTACCAATCATACTACGATAGAGTGTGGAATCAACTGACTTACCAGTTTCATCTTTACATAATTTAACAGTAGTACTCATAAGTGTTTTGGCGACTTTAGCATTCTCTAAGCCAAATTTCTTAACAAGGTCTAAGGCATACTTAGTTTGAGAAACAAATAGACCATCAGAATTCTGTTTCACTTGAAATCCTAAGAAAAGCTGTAGCTCCCCCATAAGGGACATGTGAAATTCCTTATGCATACTAGCAGAAAAGGATTTAACTTAAGAGTTTGAAGTTGACCCGAAAATGATGTCGTTTACATAGACTTGGGCGATGATAATGTTTTTGTCAAAATGTTTGACAAAGAGAGTCTGGTCATTTCCTCCTCTCTTAAAACCCTTATCCAACAAAAAGTTGGAAAGGCGTTCATACCAAGCTCGAGGAGCTTGTTTTAAGCCATACAAAGCCTTTTTTAGACGAAAGACATGGTTAGGGTATTTAGGGTCAATGAACCCTTTGGGTTGTTCTACATATGTTTCTTCGGACAGGATTCCATTAAGGAAAGCAGATTTTACGTCCATTTGATAAAGTGTGAATTTTAAGTAACACGCTATGGCGAAAAGAAGACGAACAGATTCAAGACGAGTGACAGGGGCAAATGTCTCGCTGAAATCTATCCCTTCTATTTGAGAGTAGCCTTGAGCAACTAGTCTAGCTTTGTTTCTAAGAATCACCCCATTTTCATCAGATTTGTTCTTAAAGATCCAACGTGTTCCAATAACATTTTTGTTTTGAGGCCGAGGTACGAGATACCATACATCGTGAATGACGAATTGTAAAAGTTCTTCCTGCATAGCAGAAATCCAGTGTGTGTCATTCAATGCTTCATTAACATTTTTCGGTTCCACAAGGGAGACGAAACATGCATAATTAGCATAATTTCTTAACTGGGATCTAGTACGAACTGGCTCATTAGGATTACCGACCACGTTGTCAATGGGATGATCTTTAGAGACCCAGCCAGATACTTCTGGACTCTCAATAGGTAATGAGTCATCTATTTCTGGTGAATCAGTTTTGAAATCATTTTCAGATTCAACCACAATAGGTGATTCAGATATCTTATTTTCGACAATAGTGTCACTTACAATTACATTTATCAATTCCATAAGGGCCTTAGTACGCAGATTGTATATACGATAAGCACGACTGTTTGGTGAGTATCCTAAGAAGATGGCTTTATCACCACGAGTTTCGAATTTAGACAGATGTTCTCTGTCTTTACAGACATAACACTGACTTCCAAAGGTTCTTAGGTATTTCAGATTAGGTTTCTTACCGTACCATAACTCATAAGGGGTTTGTTTAGAGTTTTTCCTAAGATAGACCCTATTAGTGATGTGACAGGCAGTTCTAATGGATTCTGCCCAAAAGTATTTAGGTAGGGATTTAGCATGCAACATGACACGTGCCATCTCTTGAAGAGTTCGGTTTTTCCTTTCAGCAATACCATTCTGCTGAGGAGTTTTAGGGGCACTAAATTCATGTTTGTAACCGTTGTAGTCACAATATTCAACTATTCCTGTGTCTATGAACTCTCCCCCTCTATCACTACGGATGCGATTGACTTGTGTGTCCTTCTCATTTTCAATTCTTAGAAGAATTTTCAAAAAAATCTGAAACGTGTCAGATTTATGTTTCAAGAAGGCAACCCAAGTGAATCGTGTGAAATCATCAACCATGACAAGGATATAACTGTGTCCACAAAGACTAACAGTTCTAGAGGGACCAATAAGGTCCATATGGATGAGATCTAAAGGTCTAGAGGTAAGGATGTCTTTAACCTTTTTATGCGAAGTCTTAACTATTTTTCCTTCCTGGCAATGAACACAGACAACACTTGAAATAGGTTTAATTTTAGGAATACCTCTAACTATCTCTTGACTAGACAATCTACCAAGGATATCATAACTTAAGTGACCCATACGATTATGCCAGATCTCATTGTCATCCATTCTGACAATGTTACAAGTTTCAGAACTAGTCTTGACAGTATAACACTTGTCAGGTGTTCTAAATCCTGTAATAATGCATTCACCTTTATCATTTAGAATTTTACAATTGTTCTTTGAAAAGGTGACAGTATGGTCAGAGTCACAAAATTGTGATATACTTAGGAGGTTGGCTTTAAGCCCTTTAACTAATAGAATATTTTCGAGAACAGGCATTCCTTCTTCTTTTAGGGTTCCTTTATCTATGATCTGGGATGAAACGTCATCACCAAAAACAACTTTCCCACCAGCAAATCTGGTTTGTTTAAAAGTTTGGTTTCATCTCCTGTCATATGTTTGGAGCATCTTGAATCTAAATACCAACCAGATGAAGTGTGTTCAGCTTTTAAAGCAATGATGACAATGTTACACTTCATTTGGGGTAAAAGATCCTCTTTTCTAACCCAAATAGCTCTAGTTTTAATTTTGCGCAAGTTTGCTCTCATTTGATAAAATTTTCGAGACGCTTTTTGTCGAAAAACATTTGGAGCAGCAAACTGATTGTTGTGAAAAAGTTGAGCTTTTGGTTTAGGAAATTTTCTGGGAGCCTTTCTCTTAAATGAACTCTTAGTTTTGGTCTTTCTATTTCTGTAGTTAGAGTTCTTATCAGGTTGTCTTGGAAGGACATAGTTGTTACGACTTTGCCTAGAATAGTTAAAGTTCTTATAGACAGAAGTATTGTATATAGGGGTGTTTAGACGCCTAGCATAACAACCTTCAAAGGAGTGACAATAAATGTCACAGTAAGAGCAATATTGATTGCTTGAGGGATGAATTTCCTTAGGAAAACTTCTAAAGATAGGTTTGACAGCGTTCTGTTCATAAGTCCTATTTCTAGGGGGTATGGTCTTATAGGTAGAATCAGCCTTTCTGATCAAAGGACAGACGTATTTAGTCTTAAGTGCAGTCTCAGCATTAGAATAACTAGACTCTCCAATGTCTTTCTGTTTTTGCTTTTGATCAAATTCATTTTTAATCAAATGAAAGTCTGGACATGTTTCAATTGGTCTTTTGCCCCCAGACACAAACTTAATAGGTTCAAGTTTTGTATTTTGAGATTTGTTCTTAGGGCAAAATCCAATGCCGGTTCTATCATCAGAATTGGTCTTGGAGTCAACAAAAAAGTCAGTAAAACAGTTTGAATTGTTTTCAAACTTAGAAAACTTTTTGAAAACAGTAGCTGTCTTTGTTTTTGCTTCCTCCAATTCTAATAATGTTCCCTTATATTTCATTTCCAGGGTTTCATTAGCTTTAGTCAACTCTTTTAATTTTTGATCAAAAGTTTCAATTTCAGATTGATGAGATAGACACTGGTTAGTGTACTCTTCAGCATTCAACTTCACTATAAGACTTAGATCATCTAATTTCTTAGTCAGGTCTCTAACAGTCTTCTCCAGTCTACTGCCTTTTTTAAGAGTCTTAGCATACAAGGTATGGATATCAGGGAGGTCTCTGTGTCTGAGTCGCTAAGTGAAGTGTGTGTAGTGACCCCTAACGATTCAGTTTTAGTACTCACGCACCCATTGGCATCGTCATTATCGAGATCACTTTGACTCACACACACGGAACTAGAACTAGCAACATTTTCAGACAATAAAGCATCTAGGCCAATCAAAGGAGTATTCACACAAGCAAGAGTAGAAGCATCATTATCACACACAGGCATATCATCATTGTAAATGATCTTAGCATAAAAGGACATGCAAGGGTCAAGTTCATTTGATGACTCAAGTTCCTCTTCATCAGAGTCACTTGAATCATTCCAAGTTTTACAGACATTGGCTCTATTGTGTGTGTTGGCTTTATTCAGATTAACTCTGCAATCGTGAGCAATGTGACCTAGTTTCCCACATCTAAAACATTCAATCTTTTTAAGGTCTCTAGTGGGTCTGGAATTGTTGTCCTTAGAATGTTTGTCAAAGCCTCTCTCATGAGGTTTGGGATTAGACAAAGTAGGATAATTAGGCTTGCCTTGTTTAGTAGCCTGTTTGTTTCGAAATTTGACAATTTTCTTAAATTGTTTAGACATTAAGGCAATCTGATTATCTAGTTTGTCTATATCACACTCCTCATCAGAGTCAGAGTTGGTCAAATTGGACTCAAGTTTGGGTATCTTAGAGGCAAAACTCAAGTTAGAGTTAGGTTGTTTTCTTTGAGAATGATTCAATTGTTTCTTAAAGTATAATTCCATTTTCACAGTTCTAAGTTTGCTACTGAGTAACTCAGGAGTAAGGTTTTGATCATTCATTTCCTCAATAGCATACCTCTTACTGTCGAACTTTTGTGGTAATGACCTTAGGATTTTAGAAACAATTTCATTTCTATCATAAGTAATACCATTAGCATGCAACTTAGTGACTATATCAGTTAAGTTCATGTAAAAATCATCAAAAGATTCAGAATCAGACATGATCAAAGAGTTGTACTGCTGGATAAGCATTTGGGTTTTAGCAGCTTTGACTCTCGAGTCTCCTTCATGTGTAGTGATTAATGTGTCCCATGCTTCCTTAGAAGTGGCACAAGATGAGATTCTTTTGAACTCATACTCATTAATGGACATAAAAATGGCATTCTTGCCTTTATTGTTATTTCGAGAAATGGTTTTCTCTTCTTGGGTAAATTCACTTAAGATTTTCTTTACCCTCTCATCACTTCCTTCAGTGGCTGGTTTTGTAGGATAAGTGTATCCATTTTCGATAATATCCCAGACATCATCTCCTAAAGTCCCTTGGATTAAGGCAACCATCCTTACTTTCCAGTAAGCAAAGTTGCTTCCATCAAAGAGAGGAGGTCTGGACAGATTACCAAACCTTTCATTCTTCTCGTCCATAGTTAGGTTTTTCAGAAAACGATTTCAGAAACACAAGATCTTTTAAAATAAAAGTTAACAGGGCTCTGATACCAATTGAAAAACGTCGCTAATGCCGTTTAACACAAGGTTAAACTGTATAAGCAACTCCGAATGTTTGTTGGAGAAGCCCTTTTCTTTTGAAAATAAAAATTATAAACAAGATTTGTTTACAAAGAAACTTATGTATGAGATTAATTAAGATTGTGTAATCAGTTTTAAAACTAAGGAAGTTTCAAAAATTCAGCACACTTAAAGAATGAGGTGAGTAGATGAAGATAATCAACACAATGATTTTTAACGTGGTAAAATCTCTCCCAACAGAGGAAACATCCACGGTGACTTCTAAGTCACAAAAACAAAAGTCCACTAATAACAAAAATCAGTTACAAACAACACAATATGCAAGCACACAAATCAACCTATTCTAAGTTTAGGAATATACCCCACTTGGCTCCTTCTAACTTCTGATAGATCTGATTTGTTGATGATGTTCTCCGGTTTGCTAACTTCCTTTGCTTTAGCTTCTTTACGTCGACTAAATGATCTCAGATCTTAAACACAACACTTCCAGTGTAGTAGTGTGTAAAGTGTTTGTGTAGTGAATCCTATTCACATGCATGAACTCACACACACTTAGATTTACAAACAGTCCTATACAAATTACATATAAAGTCTATATGCAGTGATTTTGTTATTTTTCTTTCTTACAAAACTAAAAACCTTTTGACCTTTAAATATAACCCAGATTCCACGGAGATCTTGCTTAAGAAATCGGTCAAGACCTTTCTCAATCTCTTTTGAAAATATTTAGGAGATTGAAAACCCTCCAAGTGCGAATCCAACTAGGTCAGGTTAAGTTTTGTAAAAACAGAAACTATAAAAAAAATTTAAAACCAAAACCGAAATGATTTTCTTAAACCAAGTTGAAAATATGCAGATCTAGTGAAAAATGTAACATTCAGAGTATAGATCTAACGTTTCTATGAAAAAGAAACTAGATCTTCACTCTAACGTTTAAGTTGTGTACAAGATCAGAAATCACGAGGTTACAACAACAATATGAACAAACCACTCTCTCTCTCTCTCTCTCAAACACTCAGGTTGTGTTTGGGGTAAGGTTTATTTGAAGGTTTATTTCAGAGACGAAGCGTTTAGGGTTAGGGTTTGGTTTTGGCTAACTGTTTCCCTTTCTCTCTCTTCTCTCTATTCTTTTCTCTCTTCTCTCACTTCTCTCTTCTCTCTCTTATTTTTTTCTCTCTGGAAGACGAATGCCCAAAAGTTCTCTAAGGCTGAGAAGTGAAGGGTATTTATAGTGCCTGGGGAAGGTTCTGGACGTTCGAGGCAAATCAAAGGCTGAGATCAAGTTTTCAAAGGTTTGACTTGATCCAATGGTTCTAAAACAACGGTGGTTTAAAACGATTCTAATTGGTTCAAATGGATAGCACCGGGATTAACCAAGAACGCATGCAGACCCTTGATAAGAAATGATCCAACGATCAACAATCATCCATCCAACCCTCTCACATAAGAAACACAAATACATTAACCCGAAGGATGACAAGTGTGGGATGGTTATAGGCTCTCACACGCGCGTCAAAATAATTATAAAACCTCACCCTGAAGTCTCTAGCGCTTTGAGATCGTACCCAACCAAACAATTCAGTGAAAAAAGAAGTTTCTAAAATAGTAAATTAACCCCAAAAACTTTATTATCCCATTTTATTAATAAAAACAATTATTAAAAAAATGTTTAAAAAAAGTTTAAAAAGATTTAAAAATTATTTAAAATTCCCAAAAAATTATTAAAGCTCCAAATCAAGGGGAATTAAACACACACTCAATTTTAAGTAATATGAACACATGTATGCACTTCTAATTGTGTGTTGTGTGATTCATTTTATACCATCATAGATCATTGAAGAGGATTAGAGAGATAGGTTCTGAGGCTTTTTGGATTCTAGGATGGACTACAAATTTTGTCAATATTTCCAAATTAGTTGAGCACTTATACAATGTAGACTTAAGCAAGTCAAAGGTATAAGGTGCTTCACATAGCCCATATCTTTTCCACGTATTTATCTCGCAATACAGGTAATACATAAATATATATATATCCAATTTCTCTTTAACATGGATAAGCCCTTTTTTAATTCAATATAATTAAGTAGTCACTTACTTAATTCATTTCAGATTTCATTATCTTTCATGTCTAATTAATTCACACAATAAACACTATCACAAGTATATATACACATTCACTCAATTATATATATACAATACTTCACCTCGAGGCTCAGTTGCGATGCGCACATATTCTGCTATCATGTCCAGGTAAATCTCGTCATTGTACAAAGGACTACTGGTTTGGTGTATCCCTCGAACCATAAATGTCAAAATACACATATTGGAGGTGAACATAGTCCTAAGCCTTTGGGCTACGCACATACCTACGCACCCAAATAACCGGTCACACCCTTATTCATAAAAGTGGTTCTCAATCCCATAGTTCTAGGTCCCGAGGTAACAAGTCAAAAGTCCCCTATAAGGCTCATCAGGATATGACTGTCCTCTACATTTGAACCTCCCTTCGATAGCAAGTAGGCTAGGTATGTTATACACATAAAACAACAATCAATAGGTATACACGTCAACCTCTATAAAATTTGGTACGCACTCAACCAATATCATAATAGGATTTCATCCTACCCCTAGTACCCGTCGTATTTCTCGAATACAACATTTACTTGTTAATCACGATTATCATAGTATATTTATTATGTAGTTATCACTCACATAATCCCAAGTACATGTATATATATATATATATATATATATATATATATATATATCACCAATATTAACTCGTACTTAACCATGACGATTATTCATCTCTTAATCGTATTATTATTAAGTAGTATCTCTTACATAATTTTATTCCTCAATTCCATATAATTTTCCAACATTAACCCAAGTCCCTCACTCCTTGTTAATGTACCAAAATTAATCAAATATTATCGGGGGCTAAAATACAATTCTCCAACCTTTTCTGGGCTAAAATAGAATTTCTGGAATCCCATCAGAAACCCAGAATTCTCGTTCAAACGAGATGGCATCTCGTTCGAACTACATTATGACTCGTTCGAATGAGATCAGCGTCATTCCAATTCACCTTCAACCTCAGTTTTCTGCATTTTTCTTCATGTTCTTACACCCAAGCCCTCATGGATTATATTCTACCCGGAATCCCAAATATTTTAACATGTTCAAGGTTGATTTTCACATAAGAGCAACATCAAATCCATATGTTCATAAGGGCGTCATCATCAAGCCCATTAAATCCTTAAAATTTCAATTTATCTAAATTCTCAATTTTTATACCTCTTAAAAACCCAGATTTCAGAACTATTATTTCATATCTAAATCATCAAATTTTTGTATTCAACATGAGTAGGATTCATCTACAAGCAATACCTATCATCATTTTCATATCTTCAATAAGCATATATATATATATATATATATATATATATCCTGTATATGTAAAACCTATCCATTTTCATGTTCATAGCCTCTATACGTATAAATCTCCAACTACATGAGTTTGCCTATCTATTAAACTTGATTTATCAATCATTTTAATCCCAAATTCATAAGTTCATCAATCCAAAAGAAAATCCTATTCTAACATGGATAATATAAGCACAAAACAGAGCAAGAATTACACTTGCCTTATGTGTAGATTTAAACCTTTGGAGAAGACAAGTGTTTCGAACCTCCTCTTACTTTTTTCGGCGACTATCCGATGGTGGTGAAAGGTGTAGAGATGGTGGTTGTCCCCTTAGTTTGCCCTAGGTGACTCTTCCTTTCTAAGCAACTATCCCTCTCCTCTAGATAACCTTTCACTTTCTCTCAAAAGACCTCACTTTGTGTTTTGATGAAATGAACCTTACGTACAATCTAACTCACATATATAACAAGTCTCCAAGGTTAGATAAAAGACAAAAAACGTAGTTACTATTCATCTCCCAAGCAAAATGACTAAAATGCCCCCATCGAGGTGTCCTTTTATCTTCCAATTGACCCGAGATCCAAATCAAATCCATGGGTAGACTTTTCTGCCTATTTTGACCCTTTCGGACTCAATGGCGCACTCAAAATGATCATCCGAATGAATTAAAAATAAATCTCATTTTATTTCCCAACTTTAGGCCTGACACGACTCATAAGCGCGTCCCGATTTAATTTTCACTATTATCATATTTGTAGCTCTCGACAATAATTATTATATTCACATATTACTTTATATCACTAAATAATATTCAAAATCATATATTACTTTAATCTCTAATAATATTCAATCCGGATTAATCCCAATTAATTTTTTCACATAATTGATTCCAATTAATCCCATTAATTTGCCCTATTAAATTTTAATTTATCTCATATTAAAATTCATTAAAATTACGGGTATTACATAAGTATGGTGTCATCCATTGGTACATTATGTTCTTATCAGTTTTGTGGAATGTTTGGAAAGCCAGAAATAGAATGAGTCTTGATAAAATTCATGTTCCCTTACATGTTGTGTGTTTAGGCACATATTCTTCACATTTATCCCCTTAATTTCAGTATTTTTATGATCCCGTGTAGTGTAAATATCTTGGATTTGTCTCTTATTTATGCTACTAACCCATTTTGGCAAGTATTTCGTGTTTTGTGTATTTCTCATGTGTTTTACAGGTATTTCACGCAAGTTAGTGCGAAGGAGAACTCAAAACAATGAAAGAAACCAAGAAATGGAGGGTTGAAGGGCATTTTCGTAATTTTTCAGCCTTAGTCCGAAGGTGGGGCCAACTAGAAAGTTGAAGAACTCTAAATTACAAGAATACTGGAAAAAACGGCACCTCAATCCGAGCTACGGTGAAGAAGTTACGATGTTTTGAAGTTGCGCGATAATGAAGAGTCTGGATGTGCGGATTTCTGTCATTAATTATGCATTTAATGCAGTGCAACTCTTGGAAAACTTGTTCCACAAGCACTATTGGCTGTCAATTTCGAGATTTTGTGCTATAAAAGCCCATAACCTACATCATTTGAAGAGGAATTGCAAAAAGGCTAGGTTAGGAGTAGGTTAGAGGTTGCATTCTAGGCTGAATTCTAGGTCAAGTTCTAGGGTTAATTTCCAATTTCTTCAAGAGTTTTCATGAATCCTATTTTGTAATAATTTCTGAATCCCAATTCCGTTCTTGTTGCTGAATTCTAGTAATCTCATTTCCATTCTCTTGTTTTATTATTTGCAATTTATTTATAATGTCTTGTAGATCTTTAATGTTGTGTATGAATTTGTTTTTTTTAATCCAATCATGAGTAGCTAAATTCTCAAGGGTTGGGGTACATGAACTCAATCCTAATACAAATTATTTGTATGAAAAATTAGAAAATAAATGAAAATATTGGTTGAATCGTGAATGAAAATCATATATGCATTGTCATATCTTTTAATCTCTCTTGCCCTAGGTACTTGGGATGTTTAAGAATGCTTTGTATGTATAATTTGTCGTTCACCTCCTTATATTGATCTTTGATTTCATATGATGCGGGATTGACCCTCATATATGTAATGCTTAGTGATGATAAGGACTGGATTTAATCAAGAATTTTGATTTATAATTCTAGTATTCTAAAGGATAATTTGTTAAGGATTGAGGGATTGTACCCTACCCTATTTTCTCCCATTTGTCAGATCTAATTTCTTTTGCACTTTTCAGTTTGTTTTTCTTAAGTAATTTTTTAATAGAAATTTTCCCAATCATCATCTTTTTCATTTTTATTTTAGAAGTAATAAATCAATTAAATTCTATAAAACATTCCCTGTGGATTCGATACCCAGACTTACTACTATACTCCATAAAAGTGTAGTTAAAAGTTTAGGTTTTTTTTTGTATTGAGGTTGGAAGCCGATAACAACGACTAGCGTATTACACGGACGCTCGGTTTTTCCACTCGATCAAAATGGCGCCGTTGCCGGGGAATGTTTTGTTATAGATTATAATTGATTTACTATTTCGAAAGATTTTTTTTTTCTTTGGATTTTTTAAACTTTTTTTGTAGCCTTGCACAATTGAGCGCCAAGAAACGTAGAATCCTCAACCGCACACCTTTTTACTCGAATTTCCATTTACATACTATTCGGTAATAATGTCTTTTCATGGTGAGTTCGGTAATTATAATGGTTCATATGGTAATCGTTTTCAAACTTTTTATTCTCAAGACTCCGCGGCTCGACCTATTACCATTGGTGAGGCCGTTCTAACTCTGGAGTGTGAAAGGCTTGCAAATGAATATAGGAGAGAAATTTATATTAATTATTCTCAAGAATCTGTGCCTCGGCCTATTACCATGGGTGAGGCCTTTCTAAATCTTGCGTATGAAAAGCTTGAAAACGAATATCGAAAAAAAAAATCATTTTGGGGAATCCAATGAAGATTTTTTCTCCAATATTTGTGAAACTATAAAAGGTTTTCAACCAAAAGAGGAATCCGAGGTTCTAGAGCCAAGGGATCCTACTTTGGAAGAATACACGCTTTTTCTAACCAAAAGAGTATTGGATTTTCTTTCCACCCAAAGCACAAAGAATATCGATTATGGTCTTGTGAAGGAAATTGTCACACTTTGCGATGATGTGCGTTCTATTTTGGAAAACAAAGAGGGGGTTGAGACTTGTGTGTCACCTCAAATTTTTGAAGAACATCTCATTGAAAGTGAGTCTTTCTCCCTTGAAATTCAATCTCCAAGTGATGATGAATCACTTGAGATTGAGTTTATTTCATCACCATTTTCGTTCACGGTTATTGAACCATTAGAAGTACCGCTAGATTCCTATGAGTCGGTTGAAAATTTTGAAACGTTTACACCTTTTACCGACAAAGACACTTTGCTAGAATTATTTTCTAATATGGAATGTTCCTTTTTGTGTGCCCCTCTCCCCATACTACTTGAAAAATCTTTGGGAGGTGATTATATTTTTTTTGGATCTCAATTGTACTTGTCCCACCTAGCACCCAAACCCCCCATCATCCCGTTAAATTTTTTAATTGGTGATGGTTCATTTTCTCCATCTCACACATGCCTTCCGTTTTTCAAACAGAATTCTTACTTTTCGGGAGGCATGCACTCTAGTGAGGGTACACCATTAATCCCTCAAAGTCAAATTGTATTTTGGGTGGACCCTCAAATTTTTCGACTTCTAGTGTATGATTTATTAGCCGTTCAAATTGTAGGTTGTAAATAATTAGTTTTTTCTTTTTTTTATAGTCTAGTTTTGATAGTTAAAGTTTTTGTTATTATTTTTTGCTATGCTTGGTTCTAACGTGTTTTGTAGATTCAATGGACTCGTACTCATCGAGGATCGCTCCATTTGGGTAATATCTTTCTTTTCCTCTCTTTATGTTGTGTTCTTGATTTGCATTGAGGACAATTCAACATTTAAGTTAGGGGGTGTGGGATATTCTTCCCATTTATTGTTTAGATTCATTGATTCGATCACATGTTCTTTCCATTTATTGTTTAGATTCATTGATTCGATCACATGTTCTTTCCAAGTATGTTTTTTTTTTAGAAAAAGAAAAAAAAAATTGAAAAATTTTGAAAAAAACCAAAAATATTTTTCTTCAAAATAAATAAAAATTGGAATTTAAATTTTCAAAAATATCACCTTTATTCTATTTAAAGTCTCAAATTGTACAATTCAAAATGCACTAAGCCAAAATTGACCAAAGATGGAAATTGAAAGAAAATTGACGACTTTACGAATAAGTGTGGAGATTAGTCCAACCCGGTGAGATTTCGAGCCTATCAATTTTTTATGAGTTTTTAAATCAATCCGAGTTTATGATTAACTCAAAGTTCTTTTCAGCATTTTAATAAGTCGTTGATGATCTCAATCCTTTGTTTTGATCGGTTATGGGAAATGTGTGAAATGTTGTCTCGAAATTCGTGCTAAATATATTTATAAACTTAATTAATCTCGAGATGCATATGGTAATGTGATTAGCAATTTGGACAATGAAGTAGGCCATCGTTTGTTACCCAAAAATATTGGCCATAAAAAGATGTGAAAAATTATCCCTTTGCAACCCAATTTGAGCCTAATAAAAAATTTATCCTTTCGTTTGATAACCCGAAAAACCCAAATAGCCCGGAATTATGAAAATTGAGAAAATTCATCAAATAAAGTCCAAATTGTGCAATAAAAAGGGGCAAGAAAAAAAAAATAGAAATGCTCAACAAAAAAAGAAAAATAGCAAGAAAAAAAAATGAAAAAAAAATGAAAAAAAATGAAAAAAAAAAGAGAAAGAGAAAAATGAGCAAATGCCCGAAAAAGCACAAATGGACATCATAAAGACATTTTCCAATTTCGAACATTCCATCCATTCCCATTTTTACCCTTTACACCTTTTATCCCGAAAAAGTCCTAACCGAGTCCGAATTGCAAAATTAATTACTGCGTGGAGAGCTAAGACATGAAAAGATAATATGAGAGATTAAATGGTGTGAATTAGAGGTGATGTTCCCATTTCCTAATAATTGTAATCCGATGATGAGATCTTTTCACCATAAATTTCCTTCTTTTCAATTTTGTATGCATGAATTTGTGTCCATTATATTTACTCTTTATATCATGCATACCGAGAGAAAATAGCCACAATTCGAGTGATTCGTTTGTGAGTGCATCCGTAAGAATTTGAATCAAAACGAATTTTCGAAAAGTAACGTAATGCTCAAACGGTGGAAATTTGAGGTTTAATTTTTGGCTTTACACACACACACTATGGTTTGAGACAGTTGAATATGAGTTGATGGTGATTATTTTTCGAAAAAGTTTAAATTGTACAATTTTTAAGTATTTTGATCTTTATTTGAGTCAATAAAGAATTTTGTGGGTAAATTCATTGCAAACCCTCACGAGACAAAACTCGTCCTACTAGGGTAACCTAGGGGTTTAAAGGCTTGTTGCATACGCTAAATGCAATCGCGTGCCTGCGAAAGTGGAATTTTATTTTAATAAAGGAATTTTCAAGAGTAGAATTTTGGTTAGGATTCATATACATTGCTCGGGACGCCCAAAGTTCTAAGTTAGGGGGTGTGTTTAGGCACATATTCTTCACATTTATCCCCTTAATTTCAGTATTTTTATGATCCCGTGTAGTGTAAATATCTTGGATTTGTCTCTTATTTATGCTACTAACCCATTTTGGCAATTATTTCGTGTTTTGTGTATTTCTCATGTGTTTTACAGGTATTTCACGCAAGTTAGTGCGAAGGAGAACTCAAAACAATGAAAGAAACCAAGAAATGGAGGGTTGAAGGGCATTTTCGTAATTTTTCAGCCTTAGTCCGAAGGTGGGGCCAACTATAAAGTTGAAGAGCTCTAAATTACAAGAATACTGGAAAAAACGGCACCTCAATCCGAGCTACGGTGAAGAAGTTACGATGTTTTGAAGTTGCGCGATAATGAAGAGTCTGGATGTGCGGATTTCTGTCATTAATTATGCATTTAATGCAGTGCAACTCTTGGAAAACTTGTTCCACAAGCACTATTGGCTGTCAATTTCGAGATTTTGTGCTATAAAAGCCCATAACCTACATCATTTGAAGAGGAATTGCAAAAAGGCTAGGTTAGGAGTAGGTTAGAGGTTGCATTCTAGGCTGAATTTTAGGTCAAGTTCTAGGGTTAATTTCCAATTTCTTCAAGAGTTTTCATGAATCCTATTTTGTAAGAATTTCTGAATCCCAATTCCGTTCTTGTTGCTGAATTCAAGTAATCTCATTTCCATTCTCTTGTTTTATTATTTGCAATTTATTTATAATGTCTTGTAGATCTTTAATGTTGTGTATGAATTTGTTTTTTTTAATCCAATCATGAGTAGCTAAATTCTCAAGGGTTGGGGTACATGAACTCAATCCTAATACAAATTATTTGTATGGAAAATTAGAAAATAAATGAAAATATTGGTTGAATCGTGAATGAAAATCATATATGCATTGTCATATCTTTTAATCTCTCTTGCCCTAGGTACTTGGGATGTTTAAGAATGCTTTGTATGTATAATTTGTCATTCACCTCCTTATATTGATCTTTGATTTCATATGATGCGGGCTTGACCCTCATATATGTAATGCTTAGTGATGATAAGGACTGGATTTAATCAAGAATTTTGATTTATAATTCTAGTATTCTAAAGGATAATTTGTTAAGGATTGAGGGATTGTACCCTACCCTATTTTCTCCCATTTGTCAGATCTAATTTCTTTTGCACTTTTCAGTTTGTTTTTCTTAAGTAATTTTTTAATAGAAATTTTCCCAATCATCATCTTTTTCATTTTTATTTTAGAAGTAATAAATAAATTAAATTTTATAAAACATTCCCTGTAGATTCGATACCCAGACTTACTACTATACTCCATAAAAGTGTAGTTAAAAGTTTAGGTTTTTTTTTTGTATTGAGGTTGGAAGCCGATAACAACGACTAGCGTATTACACGGACGCTCGGTTTTTCCACTCGATCATGGTGACTAAAATGAGTTGGGATTTTACTCGATATATTGAACAAGCCTTCCCAAACAAGCCTACAAATGTGATAGAGTGAACTTCTCTCATACTGAATTAGAAATTCCCTCTTACAGGCACACTCAAGATCAATACAGAGAGAAGGTAGGATTTAAACACTGGAGCTAGAAGCTATGGTGACCTAGCCAAGAATGATCAAGATGCTTGGGTAGCCGGGTTTTATGGAAAATTAGAAAGCGAAGCTACTTCACTCAAGGAAGACCTAGAGGGTTTAAGGACATATTCTATAAATGTTCAGGGTAGTATCTAGGCATTTTTGTTTTATCCTAGATTCTAGAATATATGTCGTATACCGCTACAGTCGGCTCGTCTCAACACGATCATATTTTGATAGCCTCAATCCGAATTCTGCATTTCACGTATCCATCATCACTGACATCTTGAGTCGTGCCCATTACCGTCAATTGTAACTTTGTGGTAACATTTTCTGGCTCATAAGGGTCCATATACAGAAATCAGAAACTGGATCGATCCGGCCCTCTAGGAAAACAAACTGGTCCGACCCATTAAAATTCTCTGCCAAGTTTTATCTATCGGACCGATCTGATTGAAGTGAAAAATGAACCGATTCGGATGCCACACCGATTCAATGATCCTTTCTAGACCGGTCCGACGAGCCTCAGAAAAATCCAGTGTCCAGATTCTTTACGTTCCTATAAAATCCATCTTAGCGTATGTTTTCGTATAAGACTTTGGAGGAAACATATATCAGACCTAATATATAAAGTATTCACCTTTTATCAAGCCCAAACAGTTTGAGATTCACAAACACTTAGAATTACATGTGAATCGTGCTAAACCCAACCACACCCACATCTGTGGAGCTTCTTGTGTCGAGAAAAAGTTCTCTACACTACTGTCCTTGCAACGTCTAGTGGGAAGCACTTGCAGACGATAACGAACCGGTGCTTGAGGGTATTTGTTTCTCAATTTGTATTTCTCTATGTATATAAGTGTTTACAAATCATATTGAAATAAAAAGGTTTTGCCCCTTTCAGGATTTTTTTCTCATTTGCTATGTGTGATTGAATATTGAATGATTTGATTGTGTTTATTTACTAATCGATCAACTTTAGATGCATGACCTAGATGTGTGTTTATATCTACATAATTAAAAAATGGATTTAATTAAATGGGTTTCTCTGGTTGAACAAATCGCACACTCTCAAATTGGTATCAGAGTCAATTACACAATTTCACCGTGTAATTTTTCGCAAATTGTTTTTGAATATCAATTTTTTTTAATTTATTTCTTCAAAGGAGTTTATTCAAATGAAAAAATCATTTAGTAAAATTCCAGTTTTTGACGGGTCTAACTATGCATACTGGAAAGCCCAGATGAAATTTGCCCTTAAAGCCATTGATGAGCGTGTGTGAATTCTTGTTGAAAATGGGTGGACACCTCCCACCGTCATTGTTGAAAACGTGATAACTTTAAAATCTATGGCTCAATAGATAGAGGATGAATTTAAATGGTCCACATATAACTCTAAAGGACTTAGTGCCATTTCGGGATCCGTCACTCCAGACGAGTTCTGACGAATAATGACGTATACCACGTCTAAAGAAGTATGGGACGTTTTATAACTTACCCATGAAGGAACTAATGCTATTAAAGAGTCAAAATTGCAAAATTTAACAACTCGGTTTAAAATAATTACTAAGTTGGAATCTGAATGCTTTGACGAATTTTTGGCTCATTTAATTGATATAGTCAATACTAGTTTCAACCTTGGTGAACACATCTTTAATGCTAGAGTTGTTAAAAAGATATTGCGTTCCTTTCCTAAGCATTTCATCCCCAAAGTCACATTGTTAAATTCTTTAGAAAATTTGAACTCCCTTAAATTAGAAGAATTAGTAGGTGATCTTCAAACCTATGAGATAGACATGTTTCCTAAAGTTGTTAAAGCAAAAGATAAAATAATTGCACTTGAGGCCCAAGCTAAAAAGAATTTTGAGTCATCTAGGAGGAGGGTAGAATCATCTAAACAGAGTGAGGGAAAAACGTCCGATTCTGATTTCAACTTTAATTTAGATGATTTGGCTTTGTTTGTGAAGAATTTTAAGAAATTTCTCAAGTTAAAAAATTGTGGCAAGTTTAATGATAAAAAGAAATTTGAGAAAAGTAAAAATGTCAAGAATTCTGAAAAAGAAAAGAAAGACACACCCAAGAGAAACGAAGAGATATGCTATGAGTGTGATGATAAGGGTCATAGAGATTTTGAGTGTGCTACAAGGCTGAACAGACTAGCGAAAGAAAAAGGCAAAGCTGTTCTAAATGCTACCATGAGTGAAGATAGTGAGGTCGAGTCGGTGGATTTAGGAGAAGAATCACCGCATGAGTGCAACTTCATCGCATTCATGGCTAGCCACGTAAGAGATTTTGATACACCTTATGTCGATGACGATGCCTCTTCACATGGAGACCTCACAATTGAGAGTGAGAGAGAGGATGCAGGGAGTGAGAGCGAGAGTGACCTTAGTCACACTTATGCTCATTCATTTAAAACCAAAAAGCATAATAAAGGTTTAGTTCTTAGGATTGCATCATTAGAGAAAGAGTTAGGAGAGATAATAGACACTGGGTCCTCCTTGTGCACCTCTTTGAAAGAGAGAGAGTCTGTTTGTGAAGAAAGAGAGAGAGCCTATTTGGGGAGATAGAGTTTGTTTGAAGAGAGAGGGAAGAGTTTTGAGAAAGTCAAAGGGGACTTGACAAACCAAGCGGCTAATCTGATGAGAGACCTCTGTGCATCCAAAGAGACTCGAAAGATTTTGGAAGCCCTTATTTCCCAGCTCACTAACGATCTTGAAAGATCACAGGATGTCAAGGTTCAAATCGAGGATGATCTATAAAGATGGGAAAGATGCACCTCGCCCCTGCTTTGGGATTTGGTCGACTCCCACACACCCATTGCCATTATGCTAGACTTATATGGGACCAACAACATGTCTAAGTACAAGGCATGCATCGTAGGCCTCAAGACCTCCCTCGAGAAAGGAATCAAACACCTAGACATCTTTGGACACTCTGCCCTCATTATCGGACAAATTCTCAGAAAATGGAAAGTTAAAGACGAGAAGCTCCTACCCTTTCACACCCACCTAGAACACCGTGCCAAGGTAAAGATTCCCAATCATAAAAAGGTACGTCTGACATAAATCACAGGTACGGTAAAAACCATAAATAGATGACATCGTCGTTCATTGTCACCATGAATCCCCAAGCAAAAGCAAAATAAACAAGCGGGCAGTTTGCCTCACTTGCCGCCCTTCAGGCACATTAACCCTCCTCTTCAACAGTGTCTCCCTAATCATAAAAATCTGAATAGAATCTCCCGACACGATTCTACCCACATCCTCAAAAGTATCCTGCACCGTCTCTGGTGTCACCTGTAATGTATGATCCACCATAATCGGATGCCCCTCACAATCCAGCCTCGTCTACTACTAGACATCAATGGGAGTAACAATCATCTCCCTGAACCTCAAATGGAATGTGTGGGTCGTGTCACACCACCTTTCACTAAAATCATAAGAGAGCGTGACGTCTCATCTAGTGCATCCGCCAACAGTCCAAACTCGACAAATGACACCATTCAACGCATCTTAGCGGGAAGTTTTTGCTAAATATCCTTTAACTTAGTCATCTCTATAAATTGAATGATCGAATGATCTATATAATTCTATAAAGAATTCAGAGAAGGCCCTTCATTAGCACAAAAAGGAAAAGAGAAAATAAATTGGGAAAATTAAAGGACAAATACTCATATAGCCATTAGGGGTTTTCACCCTTGTCGAATGATGGTGTGAAGGCTAGCGCAAAAAAATTCACTCATCAGTAACTGACTTAAATGAGTCATAGTCATTCTCATTTCCCATAGCAATCAGAGCCATAGATCGCCACTATAGGCTTACCCAATCGTCAACGGACTGCCACTCTTTATTTTTACCATCGCCAGAAGTGACCACCACTTTAAGTCTTGAAGAAAGAAGGACTTAGGAACGACTCTTAGAGAGAGAGAGATCAAGTAATTCAATCACTAAAAATGAAGAGGAGTCACCCTTATATATATAAGGTTAGGGAGCATGCCCATCGGCAGCCCCATGACCATGCTGGCGAACAATGGGCTTTCCTCTTCCCAAGAAGCCCAGGAATCCATGCCCTATGCCAATAAGAACCTCCACAAGCCTGTCTATCGGCAGTCCCATCCAAATTTCATCCTAAAAATGCCAAAAAAAAATCTGAAAATTGTTCGCAAAATTCCCAAAATATTCCATAAAACCCTAAAAATGTAGAACGTTATCTTCCCCAAGAAAATCATTTTTAGAGCGCCAAGACCCTTACTAACTCTAAAAAAATTCCCAGTTGGATATATAAAAGGCTTTTATCATGAACTTATTCCTTAACAAAATCAATGGTGCGCTCGTAACTAAGCCTACTACATTTTCTCCAGTAAAAATCGCAAGTCAACTTAATCCCCAATGGAACCAAAAATGCGCTTATACCAAAACCATTCATGCCTTCCTCGAAGGAGATATCCCCCTCCAAACTACAATTTTAGGTCCTCAGAATTGACCTCGACCCGCAAAATTAGTCGCTACAACTTTAGGTCCTCAAAATTTACCTCGGTCCGTAGAATTGGTCATCATAACTTTAGGTCCTCATAATTGACCTTGGACTACAAAATCGGTTGTCAAAACTTTAGGTCCTCAGAATTAACCTCAGCTTGTAGAAATGGTTGTCAAAAATTTATGTCCTTAGAATTGACATTTGCCTATAGAGTCGACCGTCTAGGTTCTCAAAATTGGCCTCGACTCGCAAAATTGGTCGCTATAATTTTAGGTCCTCAGAAATGACTTCAATTTACAGAATCGGTCATCACAACTTTAGGTCCTCGGGACCTCAGCCCGTAGAATCGATCGTTATAACTTTAGGTCCTCAGGATTGACCTCGATTTGTAGAACCTATTATCATAACGTTATGTCCACAGAATTGACCTCGGCCAATAGAATGGGTCGTCATAACTTTAGGTCCTCAAAATTGATCTTGGATCGCAGAATGGTTGGTCATAACTTTAGGTCCTCAGAATTTACCTTGGACCTCAAAATTAGTCATATCAACTTTAGGTCCTCATAACTGACCATGGCTTGCAAAATCGATCTTTACAACTTTAGGTCCTCAGAATTGACCTCGCCCATAGAATCGTCCACCACAACTTTAGGTCCTTATAATTGATCTTGGACCGTAAAATCGATCGTCATAACTTAAGGTTCTCAAACCTGACCTCGGCCTGCATAATCGGTCGTCACAACCTTAGGTCCTCAGAATTGACCTCAGCTCGCATTATCGATCATAACAGCTTTAGGTCCTCAGAATTAACCTCGACCCACAGAATCTATCATCACAACCTTAGGTCTTTATAATTGACCCCAGCTCACAGAATCAGTTATCACAACTTTAGGTCCTCTGAATTAACCTCGCCCCCCAGAATTTGGCTTCATAACATTTGGTCCTCAAAAGTTACTTCGACCTACAGAATTGGTCTCCATTCCTTAGGTTTGCAGAATTGACCTTGATCCTATGAATCGATCACCCTCATCCTTTAAGTTTAAATAATTAACCTAAATTCCTCTTCCTCAGCGCCAATGTGCTATCACCCGTTCACTATAAACCCTAGGTCGTACTCTGAGTACCGATCTAGAGGCCACTAGGTGCTCTAGGGCTAAATTTTACTTTGGTCAACTCTCCATCTTGAGAAAATCTTAATGAATTTTCATAGGTTTATGAATTATCTTTCCAAATATCCATCCCGTGCACTAATAAGCCTTACAATTGACATGAACGATTTATTTTACGCCGAACACCAATCTAGAGGCCACCAGGTGCTCCTAGGCTCCATTTGACTCTATTCAACTTTCTTTCTTGAGATAAGCTCATGAATCTTTGAAGGGATCTGAATCCATTTTCCATCGGTCTATCTCATAAGTAAATTAGCCTTACATTTTGAACGAATGATCCATTTTACTCGGAAGGGTCATTGAGCGCTTCCAAGCCCCGTTGGACCTTAGTCAACTATTTGAACCCAATGAATATGAATGAAATATTGAAGTACACTGAATTCCCTTTCCAATGGTTTGTAGCATACACAAATCGACCTTACAGTTCGGACGAATAATTCATTTCCCCAGAAACCTTCCATTTAGAAACCATCAGGCGTTTTCGAGCCCTGTTTGACTTTGGTCAACTCTTGGACTCCAGAGTTTCTTAATGGATTATTAAAAGGCACTGAATATGCCATGTAACAATCTACCCCGTGCATTATTCAAACTTAAGTTTTGCATTTTATGCCCATTTTTTCCAAAAAATTGTTCCCAACTGCCGATAGGCACCTCAGGAACCCTACCTATAGGCAGGGTATCCTTTTCCTTTCATGGCAAGGCAAGAACACTTTCGAAATACAAGTCAAGCCCTATGTCGATCAACATCCCATCAACCCTATAAATAGGGGCCCTGACCTCACTTTGAAGGAGACAGTAGATACCCATCTTAGAACGTCAGAAAATATTCCCCGAGAATTCAGAGTCTTTCCCTTTCCCAAAAATCCCATTTTCCCATATTTCCGTCCATAGATTTTTTACCTCACGCGGTGATCCACCGCACCTATTCATGCCACTTTCATACCATTTCAAGATCAACATATTAACATCTTAGGATCAACAACAAGCATTCATAAGGAGGTCTACTACTCCATTCCTTTCTCTATTTTTTCCTTTTTAGTGTTATTTATCTTTTTTCCACTTTTATATTTTTATTCCATCACATAACATCCATTAATCTCTACTCTTTATCAGTAGTGTTGCACATAATCTATTTTTATAAAAACCCTAAAAACAAGAAAAGGGGGTTCATTTGTGAATCCCAAAAGTGAGATTTCCATTTCATACTCTCATTATGAAAACACATTTACTATACAATCACATAAGAGAAATCCCACATTTGGATTTATGGGTTGAACCCCACCCCAATGCTATTTCGAACTATGTGGACTTTGATGCCCCCTTGGGCTATGTAGGAGTCTTGGACCAATCCTGAGATACGAGTGCTTTCTCCCTTTTTCATGTTTATATGCTTCTTTCATATCTTATTTATATGTTTTATGAGTATCATGCTCTTATATACTTGTGTTTCGCCCGACAAGCACATTCTCTCTTTTATAGCGATTTGTGATTCGATGAACACTTACATCATATTTTTGCTATCATTATTTTCGAGAACACTCTGACGGACGAATCCACTCCATCCTATCTATGACACGAGTTGGATGATTTTATTCTACCACCATTGATATTATACACATGTACACACACACGTCACAGAGTCTAAAAGGAGAAGATTAACATTAGTCCATGAGAGATCTAAAGGGAAGAATGGGTGCCTAACACCTTCCCATTCCGTAATATAGTCCCCGGACATTCGAACTATTTGGTTTTGCAAGAATTAGTTTGACCTTGATTCCGTTCTCTCGAGGAGATGAAATTATTTTTCCTATTTTGAGAAAAATAGGCTGGTGACTCTATCTCTTTATATTATTCCCCATATGATGACGATCAAACCCTGATATTCCATGAGCAGCGAAGGGAATTCGAGCCCTTGGGATGGCCAAATCTTGAATTTCAGTTAGCAGAATGTCTTCATCTAGAAAATGGGAAGCAATTTTTCCTTGTTCATCCAAGGATGATTCAACCAAGTAATATTCAATGGCTTGCCCTTTAATGGCCTTCTAATGTACGTACTCGATGTCAAATTCCGTAAGCAGGAATAGAGACTTGCCCATTCTTCTTGTCGATGTAGGTTTTTTGAGTAAGTATTTCAAGGGTCCCATTCTTGAGATCAACTTGATTTCAGAGGCAACCATATAGTGTCTCAACTTCTGTGTTACCCATACAAGAGTCAAACAAGATTCTTCAGGGTCGTGTGCCATTCTTCACAAGTGTTAAGCTTTTGACTGACAAAATATACGCCTTTTTCTCTACGGGATTCTTCGACGTACTGAGCCAACATGGGTCCTAGTAGGGTGTCGATAATCATAAAATATATGAGATATTGATGCCTAGGTCGAGGTGGCTCCAATACAAGAGGGTTAGTCTGATAATGCTGGTAACTTTGGAAGGCTTCTTGGTAGGCAAAATTTCAAATATTGGTGGAGTCTTTATGAAGCAACTTGAACATTGGATCACATATAAAGGTTATCTGGGAGATGAGCCTACTAATATTTTGTAGCCTTCCTAGGAAACCCCTAATTTCACTCTCACTGCACACAGGTGGCATCTTGAAGATGGCTTGGACTACGTCCGAGTCTACTTCGAACCTTTTTTTACTAATGAATAATCCAATATTTACCATTTAGTGACTTCGAATACACACTTTTAGAGGTTTAGGCACATTTTATATGTCCTCATCCTTTCGAAAAACTTCCTTAGTGCCGAAATGTGTCATTCCCGTGTCTTAGATTTGACGATCACGTCATCTACGTATACTTCAACTTCTTTATGGAACATTTTATGTGTCAAGGTTGTAGCCCCTCATCAGTAAGTTTTACCGGCATTATTGAGCCTGAACAACATTACCATGTAATAAAAGGTCCCCTAGAGGGTAGTAAAAGTAATTTCCTCTGGGTCTTCCGGGTGCATTTTGACTTGATTATAGGAGATGAAGCTGTCAACGAAGAGTTTCAAGGCATGATCAATAATGTTGTTGATAATCATGTTAATGTCTTTCAGGGGTAATCATCTTTGGAACTGGATTTATTCAAAAATCTGTAATCAATGCACATTCTTACCTAATTTTTAGGATAAGTACGATGGTATCCAGCCACGTGGGGTATTTGAATACTTTCAAGAAACCTATGCTGAATTGTTTAATGACCTTTTCTTTGAACTTGAGGGACCATTGTGGTATGAGCTGATGAGTTTTTTTTTCACTGGCTTGGATTCTGGATATGTAGGTATCCATTGAATGACTATTTGCGAATCAATTTGTGGCATATCAGCATACGACCAAGAAAAAACATCGATGTATTCGTTGAGGAATTGGATGAGTAAGACTTTTCTAGATCGTCTAAAGAATATCCTATTTTAACTTTGTCCATGATTGGTTTTCTTGTTGTAAATCTCTTTTTAATGGTCTCTTAATTTCTCATTATGTAAATTAAATTCATTACTTTAATTTGCACATTTGTTATCATCAATGTTTGGCATGTAAGGATACTCAACGTTTAAGTTTATTTCATCGATAAAGGGATTGACATGATTATGTACATTGAAATAACTTGTCGCAATAGCCTTCTCCTAAAAAGGTAGGTTACACATAGTAACTGGTGGTTGTTTTTGAAGCATGTACGAAATCTTGTCCCAAAAAAGGTTCTCAATCACTAGTACGTGGAATAATGCCCATTTATACTAATCATCCATCACGTTTTGAAAATTTTCAATGTTTGTCAAATCTTCAAGAGGATTTTGCTTGTAGAGGGTTTGTTTAGCTTCCCGATCAGGTGTACTATCTAATTTAATTATTCCTCTATCCATGTGGGGTGGTCTTAGAAGAAGATCTCCCATCCCAACCTCTATTTTCATGAGTTGGATTCTACCCGTGCTTCCCGAAACCCGTATAGGGAAAATCATCCCCTCTTTGAAAAAGTGTCTGTTGAGGTATGGTATCTTAAACCTAACCTTTTGAACTTTGGTGATTTGGAGACAAGATCAAGACTCTTCTAGTTGTAACCCAGTCCTTGGGTTATCTATTATTGACGTATTGTAGTGATCTCATTAATCCTTTATTTATTTATTTCTCCTAAGTCCTATATCCAGTAGGAACTGTATTCTCTTCATCATATATATGACGTTGCAATAACCATATTCATAATACAACGTTGAGATTTGTTCTTTTATGTCGACTGAGATTGCCTGAACTTGTGCATTTATCTAAAAACTACTGATACATATACCCTCTTTCGTGCTAGATTTTAAGGACTGGGGTATTGGGTCCCTCCCCTTTAAGTAGGCTAGAATCTACAAACATTGTGATTAGATTTTTGCCACATAACACTACACCAAATCTGCCTAATTGTCACGGTCATTGACCTTGACAAGTTGGACTTGTCAAGGTAGATCATGACAATTCGGGGCGAGACAACTTTTTTTGTCACGGACGTGTCACGGTCATTGACCGTGACAAGTTCGTCAGAATTGTCACGATCGTGTCACGGTCCATGACCGAGATAAGTTAAGTCACGGTTAATAACCGTGATAAATCCTTGACCCTTTTTAAAAAATTGTCACGGTCATTGACAGTGACAAGTCCGTGACAATAATCCTTTGTCAAGGACTTATCACGGTCAATGACCATGACAATTCTGGGCAGAATTTAAAAAAATTCTGCTGGGCAGTATGGCCACTGCCACTGCCCAGCAGTATATTTGTACCTGTTATAGCAACATTGTACGTGTTCAAACATCATATATCCAAACAAACTAAAGATAATGCAAATATATATTCAAAATAGAAACAATGTACATGACCATATAATCCAAATATAATTCAAATGGACCAACTTAAAAATAATATTACTATATGTCTGGGGTAAATGTGAGGAGGTGAGTAGGCCAAACGATATAGGAATTGACACACCCACTAATATACATCGTGCCTCATTGTTCGTGCAACCACAATATGTAGTTCTCCTTCCCTGGTATCACATGCGTGACGAGCACTTTGGAGTCCATGAACTATTCCACCCTGGACGATATTCGGGTCCCTCAACCCCCGCCCTATTCGCCGTCCATCAAATACGTCCAATATGAGCATGCTCGGCCAACCAATTGTCGACATCGGTCTGTGGAAGGGAGCCAAATAAGGAAGTGGATCATCGAAGTACGCATGTGTCGGTGATGAAGCAGCGAGGTCCACATCCTCATCATCATGTGCCTCGTCCTCCCGCACCTCCTCCTCCAGCGCCTTCTCCTTCCCTTTCCCCTTACGGTCTCTACCCAACGTACACTTCATGAATGAGTAAATATCTTGGACAGTCGCCTCCTAATGAGATAGCTTCGCGTCATGTGAATCCACTGTTCAAGCCAACTCGGTGTCGCTCGTCTCCAATCCAATGATCCTAGATTTGTCCACCCGCGAGCTCACCCCCTTGTCCTCCCCTTGAGATTAGAGCCAAGCACTTGGCTGAGTGCGTCTGTGGACAAACACGCCTTGTCGGCATCAGACTGCAACTCATGCACTTCCTTAAGCTTTTCCTGAAACGGCAAAAAGTACATGATTAGTAAAATAAGTAAACTAAAAAATTATAACTTAATTAACAAAAATTAAACTGTCGAATTACTTAAAATCGTGGCCGCAACGCTCAGGGACACCTCCTTGTCCTTCCCCTTCTTCGTCCGAAGAGCCACATAAGTATCGAACTTATGTGGCTTACCCCCAGGGCCACTCCCTACCCCCTGAAATAAAATAAAGTAAAATTAGTATCGGCCCCACAAAGTAAAATAATGAAGAATAATATATTTCTGTAGATATAGAGAAATTAAATCTTACCTTCATCCTATGCTCCACCTCGGCGTAAGACGTCCGGTCGGAGTAGTGCACGTCTGTCTTTTTTGCCCGATTTTCCCTCTCCGATTGGCGAGATGCCGATTGTCGCTCCCCGATCTCATTGCCAATGAACTTTTGCCATTGTGCCAATGATATCGGCTCCTTGGACGGGACGAATTTACGCCATTGGATAATGGACTCTCGTGTTTTTCCAAAGTACCGTGTCCGCATATTTTTCTTCCACGTCTTGTGTTGCTCCCTCAACTGCTCCAAGACGGAATCGCGTAGCTTTGGATCCAAGTTGAATTTTTCCTGTCCAACAAATACAATGTTAGTTGCGAATAAATATAAATATAAATATAAAATGAAATTGAAATCGAAATTGAAATTGAAATTTAAATATTCATATAAATATAAATATATATTACCCGTAGTGCCACCCAAATAGCTAACTTGAGCTCATATGACACCTCCTTCCAACTCATAAACCAGGGCCGATGACCGTCTTTAGCAGCTCGAGGGATATCGCTAATAGCTCCGACTTGTTCTCGATGGTAATCCCAAATATTTCATATTTAGGGAGCCTAGAGGCCGAGGAGCCCTCGTCGCCTCCGCTACCATCGATCCCAGACGACATCATCATAACCATCATCATCATCCTCGCCTTAATACCTGAAGGAGACATTTGCTGTAAAAAAATGTTATTAGTACAGATAAAAAAAATTAGAAGAAGACATGCAAATATGTACAATTACTACAAACCACCCCCTGCCCCCCACCACACACACAACAATCCAATAATGATTAATAATTATATATTCTATGTTTCATTTAATTATGTCTTATTTATATTCAAATTCAATTATTCAAAAGTTGAAAAATCCCACCCCCATATGGACAATAATCCAGTGTTCATGCCACTTTTAAAACTAACCAACCCAACATTTACTAAACAAAATAATCCAACAGTAATGTCAACAACAAATGTGTATCTCGTACTCCTTCTAATTCATCTACTCAATTAATTTATTTCATCAAGTAAACTACCTTGCCCCACCCCCTTCACCCATCCCTGCCCCCTCCCCCCCACCCTGCCCCCACCCTGCCCCCACCCCCACCCCCTCCCCCACCACACACACGTACACGTACACACACCACCCCCTGCACCCCACCACTCACACAATAATCCAATAATGATTAATAATTATATATACTATGTTTCATTTAATTATGTCTTATTTATATTCAAATTCAATGATTAATAATTATATATAGTATGTTTCATTTAATTTTGTCTTATTTATATTCAAATTCAATTATTCAAAAGTTGAAAAATCCCACCCCCATACGGACAATAATCCAGTGTTCATGCCACTTTTAAAACTAACCAACCCAACAGTTACTAAACAAAATAATCCAACAGCAATGTCAACAACAAATGTGTATCCCGTACTCCTTCTAATTCATCTACTCAATTATTAATTTACTAATTTACAATGAGGGGCAATCCAACTTTCATAATTAATAATATATTAATTTACTAATTTACAATAAGGGGCAATCATATATTAATTTACTAAAAAAAATTAATAATCAATCAATTCTTTTACAAGGGACACTACGCACACACACACATAGACACACACGCAGCCCCTCACCCCTACCCCACCCCCACCCCCACCCCCTCCCCCACCACACACACGTACACGTACACCCACCCCCACCACACCCCCTGCCCCCCCTCACCCCACCCCCACCACAACTGCACACACATACACCCCACCACCCACCCCCACCACACACCACCACACACATATATACACACACATATACACATACATATACACACATATATATACACACATACACACACACATATAGAAATGAAAGAGAAAGAGAGGAAAAAAATATACCTTAGAGAGAGAGAGAGAGAGAGAGAGAGAGAGAGCTGAAATCGCTTAGAGAGAGAGAGAGAGAGGGAAACCAAAAAATGGTGGGAAAAAAAAGCCTAGGACTTTTTTTACTGAAGAGATTGTCACGGTCGTGTCAAGGTCCTTGACCGTGATAATTATTTTAAGTATTGTCACGGTATATGCTCGTGACAAGTCCGTGATAAATATTCTTGTCACGAACTTGTCACGGTCATAAACCGTGATAATACTTTGTCACGGTCTTGTCACGGTCAATGACCGTGACACAAAATGCATGTTTGTCGTCACGGTCAATGACCGTGACAAGGGTGGCCGGCTGAAAGGTGACATTTTGACCATTTTTGTGTAGTGTAATAACTTTAGTTTCTGATGTTAAAATGACACAACAACTCAGATCTCATGGAGCCATGGCCTTCCCAGAAGGAGATTTAAAGAAGCACGTATATCGATCACTTAAAACTTGATGACTATGTCGAGTGGGACAATATAAATACTGAGCTTAATAGATCCCATCACCTCCCTTTGGGTGTTGTTATAGTCTCTCAAAACATGAGTGATAGGTGTGAGATCCTCATGTTTAATCCTCAGACATTGGGTGGTTCTTAATGGGAAATCATTTAGAGAGGATTCATTATCTACAAGTACCATGGGAATCATTTTCCTTTGGACATTTACAGTGATGTTTAATGCTATGTTGTGACACAGTCCTATCTTGGAAAAATCGATTTTGGGAAATGATATGCTCCTCTCAAAGTTCAAGCTTTCGACTCTCTCCACAAGTTTTTCAGTATTGGCGGATATAAGTACCACCTTTTGAGAAAATTTCTTGAGAACGAAATACGTATAGGGCTGGTAAGACATGAGAAGTCCCCATATAGAGATATTAACTTGTCTTTTTTAGTTGATTTAGGACTCGATTCTCCTCGATTTCTCTTAAAGCATCTTACTCGATACTTCCTTTCTTTTTTGTCCCTCTCCCCAGAAGGAATGGGGTTCAAGACATGGTCTTTATAAAATCTTTCGGATTGACTAACATGGTCAACTTCCATAGACATTCAATCTAGAGTGAGGTATTCTACTAATATTCGTCGAAATTCAAAGGCCAAATGCAATCTCCTTCATCCCATAGAGGGGAGATAGGCAAATCATTGAAGTGGATTATCAAGTATTTCATAGTTGACAACTTGGTTGTTGAATCGTTTGGAGAGGACCATGCACATGAGTCTTAACTCTCTTTTTTCTCGAATTCTTTACCCCAACTAAAAAGGAAGATTTCTCTATTCTCTGGTCCTCTTATATAACTTTCCGCCTTTGGCGCCTCATAGTACATAACTTTTTAGTGTTCATAGAGGTTTTCGTATCTATAAACAATGTGTGATAGAAGAATATCTGAATTCTCCTAGAATACGAGGTACATTAGTTGATACAAGCTCATGTTAAAATGATCTCACCCATTAGCCTAAAAGATTGAAACATCTATACATAAGATCCACGCAGGTTTGTGTTAGCACCACATAATCCGGGTGTCTATTAACGAGGATTTCGAGACTCGATTTTTCTATCTCTTTGGTTAAGCTAAAAAGTTTGATCAAAAGGGATGGGTATCCACATCCCTCTTCCGTAGTAAGGGTATTAACTCCCAAACCATGGTTGGGTGGGGGATTACTATTGAAATTAGGCTTCGACTTAGTTGGTGCTGTAATATTTCCCTTGTTGATCAAATTTTGGATGAAAAATCTTCCAGCTTGACCTCCTTGTAGGTTGTGTCATGTCATTTGGTGATATTTATAGTAAAGGTCATTCTTTAAGCCTTTTGGCAGGGGGCCAGGTAATGTTTTTGGATCCCGAGGCTTTAGAAGCGCCTTCTTATTGAGAAAGTGATAAAGTATACCTACAATAGCGTATTGGGGATGGATTGTGCATTGGATTCTCTCAGATTGACAGGATGCGAGTGCTGGTGTCGGAGCCAAAATATCGTTAACGGGTGTCGTGTTTAGTTTGTCAGTCTTACTATTTGTGTACGAAGGTACATTCCTTTATTTTTTAGTCTCATTCTTGGGTGGTCAATTCGTAAAATTCTCCTTTAGCTGGACTCCCACATCCATCAAGGTTTTAAAGTGGGGTAAGTGCTATGTTTTTAGTTTGTCTTGGTAGGGTTGAATTAGATTCTTATTCACAAAATCCATTTGTTCTTCTTTCGAGGGTTGGTTCACCATTTGGGAAGCTTTATTTCTCGAATGGGTGATGGAAGTGCCCAAGTGTTCATTAATTTCTTACTTCATCGTCTCTAGGTTTTGACGAGTAATTTCCAACTCCTTCATTTACTTATATTTCTATATGAACTCTTTGCGTATATTACTCCAGTCAGTGGTCCTTCCCTCGTCAATGGACAAGAACCATTTGAGAGCTCCTCCAAATAAAGTATGCCTAAACATTTGTTCCATGATCTCCTCACAAGACCCTAGGGATTGAATGGATCGAACATACAATTTGAGGTAGATTATCAGTGGACACATTTTTATGAACTTATCGATATTTAACATCTTAAACTTGTCTAGTAGTCTAGCATTGGGGTAGTTGGACAAATGTTGGATCCATGTAAGCTCATTGGTAGGCCGGATCTATCTAAAATTCTACTGGAGTCTTTGGAAATCCATCTTGAGGCATCCAAGATCTGTTGGAACCTTTGCTATATTGGTCACAATTGTACTTTCAGTTGATATGGAATTAGGATTATTGGTATCTTGTACCGTGGAAGGTGGAGGTATAATGTTAGCAAGGTGTAGGTTTGCTTCCTATTACTTGATATTCTTTATTTGATTTTGAAGAGAGGCCTTCTCCTGACCCAAGGTTGACATTTAGCCTATCAAGGCAGTTAGGCTAGCCAGAACGTTGGCTATTGACACTATTTCTTCATTTTGCATGTTATTGAGACTATAAGATACTGTATTTCAAGATATACAACTTCCAACCCTTGTCCAAGAAAATGACTGCTATGTTGCACGAAATTGTGGAATTATGATCTTTGCCTTGGGGTTATCCTAAAAGGATCAAGAATGAGTTTAAAAAATCATATTCCTTTTTTCTGGGGAATCTCGGGTAATGATCCATTTCTTACAATACTCCTCACTTAGCTCACATCCCCTGATTCAGAGTCGTGAAAGTGAGTAGGTTTTTGAATCCTGGAGTCCTATCTTATTTTAGGAAATTTTCTTGGTGGATACAAAGCCCTTATGTGAGATTTCACCATTCGGTGAATTTGTTCGCTTATTTATTTAGTTATTTCATGAAATTCTACTTTATGAGGTTATGCAAGGCTTTCTATGAGGCTTAAGTCTCCCTTCTTTGGCTATAACCCCTCATGATATACCTCGTGGGTACGTGTGAGAGGGTCATTTTGATATACCCAAATGTATATAAATCGAGCGTCTTGGTATACTTCGTACGTACTATACAAGGGAGAGCTGACTCGATATACTCGAGGTATGTGAGTGACGTTCACCGAGAACCTACCACTCCATATACTCCGACAGTATGATGCCAAAAAGAGTGGAAATTATCGCTATGGACCCGCGTTGGTTAGACCCAAGCCCCATAGCTAGGTTTCCTAAGGTGATGGGGTATATAGTGATATGAAAATTACATGCAATGAAGCAGTGTGCGTCTTATAGAAAGTCTTTTATTTAATTTTTGGCAAGATCTATTTTTTTCTTGAGATTATTATGTATCTTGGCATACGTCACAAAAATAAGGTTCAATAGATGCCTAGGGTGTAACCTTACCCATATGGGAGCATTAAATATCAGTGTTTTTTTTACCTAGTCAAATATCTAAAAGTAATAAGAATGAATATCAATGAATATAATATACATGAATGTACAATAATAACATGAAAAAATAAATAAAGATCTACATTAAATTGAGTTGATTCCTCTTATTACAAAAAATATTCCCAACATAGTCATCACTATGAGAGCCCCTGATTTTCCCCCCGTCCTCAGTCGGCGATACAGGGTCACCACCTCAGTCGGGTGAGCTCTCTTTTTGAGGGAAATGTGGGATGAATAAAAATGAGATCGCCGGTCTATTTTACACAAAACCGACAAAAGAAGGGGTATGACATCATAGATACCTAGTGATGGCAAATGATTTGTGTGTTAAGCAGAGAGTCATAGGTTCGAGGACCGGGTTACGCATTAGGAAGGTGTTAGGAACCCGATCTGCCCTTTCAGTCTCAAATGTATATATAAAACATTTATTTTAACTTGTTATGGTGCAGAAAACATAATTAAGGAAAATAGTTATTATGTAAATACACTGTGCAGTGAATTGTGGATGTGTGTATAATCATATATTTAAAGGATATATATATATATATATATATATATATATATATATATATATATATATATATATATATATATATATATATATATAAAGTTGGATTGTTCCCTCGGATGGCTGTCCGAGTGAGACTACATACTCCCATGGAGCTTTTCAAAGTCCATGTAGTTCATGGAAAATCAAGAGGGATTTTACCTCATATAGAGGCTCCATGCAAGAGGTCTAGATTTTTTTCAATCTTTCTGGGTATTTTTACATTAGAACGAATTAGATTTGAATTTTTTTTATGATTTGTGTTCATGAAAGAGCTTGAAAAAGGTTGATTCACTTATAAAATCACTCGATGATGAGAGAATGACTAAACTTCCAACATTATGAACAAAATAGTTGATAAATCCCCAGATCTAGTGAACCTATAACCTATATGAGAGTATTCCACGGGTTTGAAGTTTTTTTGTTTAGCTTTTAGACATGTTATAAGAATAGAAGTGAAAAAGGAGGAATATGTACCAGATTTGACTTGAGTTTTAGATATCGAGTTTCTCTAATACGTCTACATATCCACCGTAGGTGGAATCAAAGTAAATGTAGTTCGTACATGACCTTTAGAGGAAATTTAAGTCTAGTTGAACAAAGAAGCAAAAGAAAAGTAGCTTAGGGTTGTATTGAAGCACAACACTACCCTTTTTGTATCAAGGCTTCAAAATAAAGAGGGGGGAGACAATGTATATGCAAGGTTACACATTTTCCTTTTCATTCCGGTAGCGTTTTGTCTTGGAATTAACCTATTTTGAATGGTTCTAAGGTTACTTTAAAGAAAAATTACATGTAAAAAGGAACAAAGTTAGAAATAGGAAAAATGAGTTTTGTTTATTTGTTTTGGATTTAGATGAGAAAAGAGATGTTTGGGATTTGGGTTAGAATTTTAGAACTAAATTTGGAAGGGGTTTTGAAGATAAATAGATAAAGTTTTGGGTATTTTTAGAGAAGAAATAATTTCTGGGTAGAATGATTAGCATTTAAGAACCAAAGTTAATGCCTTGAGATTGTAGGTGAGTGCCCTTTTATAGGAAAAATATTTGAGGCAAAGGACCGATTGGTCAAGATTACTTTACACCCAGGACCGATTGGTCAAGCACATTTTACCTTCCCTTTTCAGGGTTATTCTGGGACAGCTTGAGTTATTTTAGTGTTTTTTGTGTGGGCCTTTAGGTCGGTAATTTTGGGTTCTTGAACTTTATTTTATCCCCTCAGGAGGCCATGAAAAGAATGGGGTGTCTACAACCCCTATAGAAGAAACAATTTGAATAGAATACGAAAATATAATAGAGGTAATGGCTTGGATAATGCTCTACCAGCTAAGGAAAAAGATTTGCTCTTCTAACTCGCTAATGGTTTTTGAACTCTATCTACCACAAGTTTGAGATTCTTTTTGTGAAATTTACCATGAACTAGGGGAAAACCAAGGTAGGTACTCAAGTCTGTGGTGAGACTTATCCCACTTGGCAAACTAACTGGTAATGCATCCCTTTTAGGGATAAGAGGCGAGACATATTACTTAGACTTAGGAAAACTAATCCTTTATCCGGAGGCCAAGAAAAAATCATTTAAGGTTTCCATAATAATATTATAGTTTGGTTAATTTGCATACATAAAAATGGATTTAGTCAACCGCAAAGAAAACGTGTGAGATAACCGGACATTTTTAGAGCCTTAATCTGAACTTTTTCACTTGTAGTAAGTAATAGATACTACATGCGCATGACAAAAAGATATGGAAAAAGGGGATCCCCTTGTCTCAGATCTTTATACGAGTTAAAACATGGAAGAGGGCTCTCATTCCAAAGAATAGATGTAGTAGTGTTGGTGACATATGACATGGTAAGTTTAATCCAAATTTGGTTTAAATTGTAAGAATATAAGACATTTTCCAGAAATTTCCTGGTAATTTTATCATAGGAGTTTTTCCAAATAAATTTTAAGAATCAGGCCGCATATTTTCCCTTTTCCTCTCAAGAGTATGGATAATTTCTTAGATTATAATGATATTATAGATAACTTGCCTCTCTGGGAGGAAACTAGATTGACAAAGACATATGACCTTATGTAGATAGGATGCAACCTATTCACCATCATGTTTGCAAGAATTTTGAAAGACACATTGCAAAGTGTTATAGTCCTAAATTATGTTACAGTTTTTGGGGTATGTATTTTGGACCTGATGGTGATATGGCTAACATTGATCTCGTTAGGGAAATTATAATGAATAAATCAATGGTAAATAAAGCGAGTTAATGCCAGATTCTCTACATTCCAAATTTTTTGATAAAACATAGGTTGCACCCCATTTGGACCAGGGACCATCCATGATTTCATGCTGACCAATTTTTTTTTAATATGACTAAGACATATAGGGGCATTAATGATGTTATTATCAGCATTAGTAAAATTTACAAAATTCCTCTCATTAAAATTGCATAAGTTGACATCAATATATATATTAAAGAGATCGTTAAAGTAGTCATTTACATGATTAACAATCGTCGAAGGAGTTTCCTCCCACGTTCCCTCAATTCTTTGTCTATCGATATTAGTATGTATCCTTCTTATAATAAAAGAAAGTTGGTAAAATTTTGTGTTTCTATCACCAGCCACTAACCATTGCACATGATATTTTTGTAACCACGACATTTCCTTTTCATTAAGGATATTTCTGGCGATGCGAAACCTCAGCGAGTTATGCGCCTGAGGGGGAAGGAAACTTGGTTTTATGACGGATGAAGGAGTGCTTGTATCCCATTCTCTGCTCCCCATCGAGGTCAAGTTATGAATTCGACATTTGGGTGTCGATGATTTTCCCTGGATGTAGTCTGACTCCATGTCTAGGTTTGGTGCATACACTATTTGTTAAGTGCGGATTTCGTATGGAAAAAGGAGGGGGTTTCATAGGGTCTTCAGAGTCGCCGGTTTGTTTTTATATAAATAGACAAGAAGGTTCGATCTAGTACTTTAGGGCTGCTCCTAAGGAAATTTTAAAGTACACGGTTGGTCCAGAGATTCTTGTTGTGCAAGTTCAAAAATAAGATTACGAGCGAGGAATGTGTTAGGCACCACACTTGTTTTGTATTCTTCCTTAATTATATGATTGCAAATAATATTTGGATTGATTGATTACTTTTTAGTTATTTAAAAAAAAATTAAAGACCTTAGTGAGATGGTCCCATAAAAAGGTAGGTGGGTACTGAGGTTGGAAAATGGTATCAATGAGAGGCATAAAAACATCACTTTAGCTAGTGCAGGTACACAAGATTTTCTTGTGCATGAAAATGTGATTTTACGTATATAACATATGGCCATTATTAAGTATGTAATTGTGTGAGAAAGCTCGGCTTGTCTAACGGGTGGCCGCCAGTGTGTATATAATTGTGCTAAGCAGCTCAGATTTTAAGACAGTTTAATATCCCATTTGTATTTGTGAGGAGGGATATAAAGGTGAGATATGGGTGCATCTCTATCATGATTAGTGTATGCATGTTTGCAGGTTTGTATATAGAAATATGTTTGCGAGGTACCATCTTGAGATAGTTTTATATCTCGCTTGAACTAGATAAAGATTAGAGATGGATGCATCTCGGTGAAATATTACGTTGAGATATATATTATCGAGGCTCGAGATCATGAGAAAGACTCGGTATTGCGAATACGTACCTAAGGTGACTTGGAATCAAAGCCTTCATAATTCGGTTGTAACACGTGTTCAAACGTGACATGTGGGAAAGTGTAGGATTTGGCTTGGCTAGGGGATGGCTAGTGTATGTAATATTAGAATAGGGTGATTACTAATCGGAAGGTATTGTCCTTCAAAATAGCTTGGGGTGTACTAATGGAAGGAGTTAGGCTAATAAGTGTGGAGTTTACATCAAGGATTCAATGTTGTATTGCTTAAAAGTAGAGTAGGACACTACATCTTGGTGTTGGGGTGAATCAGGGGAAGTTGTGGGAGTTCTTGAATGGGAATGGATGCATCCCTACTAGATAATATGTCAAAAGACGTATTATAAGGCTTAGGATTCATGAGTTTAGCTCGTTATAAATCCTATATACCCAAAGAGACTTCATATTAAATCTAACCTAGTTCTTAAAGAAAGGGGTTGGATAGCATATCAAGGTGTAGTACTAGAGATGGAGGCATCCCTAGGAGATTATAAGCTAAGAGACGTATTATGAGGCTTGGGCTTCACGAATTTAGCTCGGTATAGCGCCTACATACCTAAGGATACTAATGATCAAAGCCAACGTCGTTCCAACAAAACGAGGTTTATTTAAAGGTGTAAACAACAGGATACCGGGTATCCAAGGCACATCAATACGGTTTTTATATCACCTAGTCCTTAATATAGCATCTCCATTATGTCAGATTGATATATTTATATGATAATTTAATACATTAGTTAAATGCAGATGTTTAAAAAGTATTGAAATGAAAATACATATTCAGGGTGCCATGAAGTGATGGGGTTTGCTCGTTCGAAGAAGTGATGAGTGTAGCCGAATGTTAGACTTTGGCCTGTAAAGTTTTGCATTGAACGCAACTCAATGGGACTCTCCTGAGAATGTATTAGGAAAGGTATGTTTTCATGTTTGTATTTTGGAATCATGTCATTTGATTTGTATCAATTTATCATATGAGTATGTTAATTCGTGACACACATAGATGTGTTAGGTTAAAAACTAGGGTCTAACAAATATAAATGTTATATATTGCATACCCAGTCTCCTAAATGGGGAATGAGTTAGAGAGATTACACATGTATGCACAGTTTATAATAATATATAAAGGTGGGGGGTTACCTCGAAATTTAGGCATAGGTTCTTTATCCTTGCGGTGAAATCTGACTTTTTAGTTTGGGAGAAAACCTTGCTTTTTGATTTTTTCAGTCGGGCAGAGTCTTGTCTAGGAATACCGACTTTTATAGAATTTTTTAGGGTTTTGTATCACTTTTCTATTTCGTGGAGACTATTCTGAAGTATAAACCTCCTTTTTGAGGTGACTCCGCAGAAGTACGAGATTTTCCTTTTAAAAAATGACTTTTCTGAAGTACGAGTCACTTTCTAAACACGAGTTAGAGTATCTCGGGCACTCGAGATTAAGAAAGTTGGAAATCTCGATTAACGTTGGATTTTGGCTCCCTTTTTATGGTTGGTGGGCACCTCTATTAATAGGGGTGATGGAGGTAAATTCAGCCGATGAGACATTTGTTTATAGCCACTGAATTTTTATCAATGACTAAGAAAAGATTTGGATAAGATCTGGAGTCAGGCGGCTTTGGACGATCACCTAAAGCCTTTAGCTGATCGGCGAAAGCCACTAGAGGGCCTTTTTTAATGGATTACGTAATTTTTTGGATTTTTAGCTATTTGCATTTTGGCCCTATATTCTTAAGTCTTTGGTTGTTTTGACACCGTAAAATGTAGTGTAAATACTGAAAGTTGAGTTTTCCCTTGGTATTTCTTCTAGGTTTCCTGCTCGAGGTTTATTAGGAATCGAATGAAGCATCCCAGAACTTAAATTTCAAATTGAGGTGTCCATAATATTGTTATAATCATATCATAAATTTTTTTCCCAAAAAGGTCCATTTTGTGAGAAAACTTATCCTCTTATGTGAGTTGAATACCTTTTAATCGAGCCAAGATCATCCTTTTCTTTCGAAATATATTGCGAAAAAACTCATTATTCTAATTTTAGATTTAATAAAAAAGTTATTTAGGTTATGAGATAAATATTCTTCAATATTCCAAATATTTAGAGTAAGCTTATCGATGTTCAAGTGATCAAACTAACTAGCAAGAAGGCATAAGGGTTTACCGACATCTCTATTGCTAAGTCTACCTTCAGTGTTGAGATCATAGGGTAGTGATTTGAGGCGGCACTGGGAGATTATCAATAATTTTATTAGGGAACATAATTATCCAATTATAATTTTCTCAGGCTTGATATGTCTACTATCTAATTAAATAATTGTGCAGAATTACGAATAATAATAATTACAGAAATAAATTATAAATTACAAAAAAGTAAGACTTACTTGGTTTTGCAGAAATTAATAATAGAAATAGATAAGATAAATCCGAGCCCTATAGAAAAGTCTCCTTAAGGAAATTTATTCCCTCCAATGTGCTTCAAGGTTGTTGAATAATTGCCTCCTAAGATAGAATGGATTTTTCGAATTAATTATTAGCACAACAATAATCAATTCCAACGAACACAATTCTATGTTAATATACTCAACCGGAACAATAATATGATATGCAAAAATGAAGAAAATAATTTTATGGATGAAGAAAATATTGCATTTTCGAAATTTTCTAGAGGGGAAAAATTTTCAGCAATTAAAATTGGAAGGAACATGTTGTATTTATAGTATCTATGTTGACTGTTCAAATTAACTGCCAGGCAGTTAATTTCGAACAGTTGACTCTTGGCAATTAACTGTTTAAACAGTTTTAATTAATTACGAAATTAATTAATTCGGTGTTTAAACAGATTAATTAATTAATTATGAAATTAATTGATTCAACCCAAAATGAAAGGAATTTATTTAAGCCCAAGCTTGAGCCCTAGCCCGAACCTAATCGAGACGAGCCGAGCCGAATGTATGCGTGCGCTTGTGGGATTTTGGCCCGATCCCAACACATGCATAGTGTAGGCCATCTCCCCTTCAAAGAGTTAGGATACCCCAAAGGCATCCAAGCCTTAAGTCCATCATTTGGATTTTATCAACTCATCAGTTTTCCACTGCTCTTCCATTGTGGGACAAGAGTTAAAACATATCCAATTCATTAACTTTCATTACTTTATGAGTCACTTTGGGGACATATTTATCATTCATATCTTAATGAAATTGGACATGTGAATATACTACGTTAATATCCTTGCGAGGAGAACGCGTTCGTATATGGTCCCATAATTATCATACTATGGGTCCCACCTAAATTTGATCTTAAAGTTGCTCAAAATTCTATCCTAAAATCTGGACAGCTTTTAAATCCATGTCTTAAGTCCAATTTTTCTACAATCCCCCACATGAATGATATATCGCTATAAATAGAAACAAAATCGATGCTGATGCAGATGCAGACACAGGTTGAGTAAAACGGAAAATTTATTACATCAGGAGAAGTAGCCAGTGGCCTTGAACTTTTCTTAGTGATATACCATCGGATTTACTTAATTCATTAGTAGACTTCACGTCTTTGAGCCATCAATCGTTTTTATAAACCTAGATAATAGTATTCACACAATAATTCTTCAACAAAGTTGGGTCTCACGTTTGTATTCATTTTGCCCATGAACACCACTTGGTTCCGTGAGTATTTTAGAGAATTTACCTTTCATTATTCTCATAGAAGTGGCCCCCTTCTTACTCACGTAGGTGAATTCCATAAAGAGTATCATACAATATCCCATTTAGACATACTAAGATATAGATGTAATTAAAAGCATAACTTATCCTAATTTAGCGACATATGTGCACTGTCTCATCTTTGGAATGGATAGGATTAAATATCCTCCAGTGCTTACTGAATACAATGTAGTTCGGTTTGCCCATTGAACCTAGATCTTGGGATCTCCAGTCAGCTAGGTTGGGTTGCCACTCTATTGATTGTTATTTATTTATAGACTTTAGACCCATTCCTCTCGATGATCTTTCAATTTTCTCTCGATTTAAACCTTTCATTAGTGGATCTGCTATATTATCTTGACTTTACATAGTCAATTGAAATAATCCTATTTGAGAGAAGTTGTCTAACGGTATTGTGTCGACGACGAATATGTCGTGACTTTTCGTTATACATGTGATTTTTTGCCCTTCTAATCATCGATTGACTATTACAATGTATACATATTGCGGGCACAGGTTTCGACCAATGTGGAACATCCTCCAAGAAAATTTGAAGCCATTCAGATTCTTCTCCATCTTTGTCTAGTGCAATGAATTCAGATTCCATTGTCGATTTAGCAATGCTCATTTGTTTTGAGGATTTCCAAGATACGACTGCACCTCCAAGGGTAAACACATACCCACTCATAGACTTAGAGTCTTTTGTATCACATATCCAATTTGCATCGCAATTTCCTTCAACGACAGTTGGATATTTTGAGTAGTGCAGTCCATAGTTTTAAGTATATTTCAAATAACCCAAAACTCCCAATATTGCCTTCCAGTGATATCTCCCTAGATTACTCGTAAATCGACTTAGCTTACTTATAGAGTATTCTATGTCTGGTTATGTACAGTTCATGATATACATTAAACTACTGATAATACGAGAGTACTCTGGTTGAGATATGCTTTCACCATTATTTCTTGCTAGATGTAAATTTACATCTACAAATATCTTGGTAGGACTGATATCATACTTCTTGAATTTTCAAGTACTTTCTCTATATAATGAGATTGAGATAATATAAGTCCATCCAATGTTTTAGAAATTTTAATTCCTAATATAACATTAGCGATACCCATATCTTTCATGGCAAATCGACTACTCAACACTGGTTTTATAGTTTTGACAATTTCCAGGTTACTACCCATGATAAGCATATCATCAACATAGAGGCACACAATGACATATCCATTTTGAATGTATTTAAAATAAACACATTTATCGCATTCATTAATTTTGAAACCATTTGATAACATTGCATTATCAAATTTTTCATGGCATTGCTTAGGTGCTTTTTTTTAATCCATAAAATGATTTAACAAGCTTACGTACTTTTCCTTCTTGTTCGCGAGCCTTGAACCCTTCAGGTTGCTCCATATGAATTTCCTCGTCTAGTTCACCATTTAAGAATGTGGTTTTTACATCCATTTGAGGTATTTCAAGTCCATTAATAGCAACTATTGCTATTAACATTCGAATGGACGTAATTCTTGTTACTGGTGAATATGTGTCAAAGTAATCCAACCCTTCCTTTTTGCCTATAGCCTTTAGCTACAAGTCTAGCTTTATATTTATCAATTTATTCATCGGGCTTCAACTTATTTTTGAAGATCCATTTATAACCTAACGGTTTTGAACCTTGTGGAAGATCCACTAGTTCCCATGTGTGATTTTGTAATATGGATTCAATTTCACTATTAATTGCTTCTTTCCAACCAGAATCATCGGGTAAGGATATGGCTTCTTTGTACGATTGAGGTTCATTTTCTAGCAGATATGTTAGAAAATCCAGACCGAAAGAAGTCAAGGTTCTTAATCTTTTACTATTTCTTGGTTCACCCTCTATTGGTTCAATAGGTTAATGAGTACCACTTGTAGTATCTAGATTTGTCATTTTAGAAGGACCAGATTTTTGAGTCATGTTATACAGGAATTCATTTTCAAAAAATGAAGTGTCCCTTAATTCAATAACCATATTTACATGAA
The DNA here is from genome assembly GCA_949130495.1 of Sambucus nigra. NCBI lineage: Eukaryota > Viridiplantae > Streptophyta > Magnoliopsida > Dipsacales > Adoxaceae > Sambucus > Sambucus nigra. Next base: position 402,481,865 of record OX422209.1, on the reverse strand, counting down.
TATTCGAAATCTCAGATTTACAAACTAAGAAACGATTTGCACTGCTATTAGTAGCATAACCGATGAATACACAGTCAACAATCTTTGGACCTATTTTTACCTTTTTAGGTTTAGGAACCATTACCTTACCTAAGCACCCCCACACTCGTAAATATTTATAGCAAGGTCTTCGACCTTTCCATAACTCACAAGGTATCTTGTGAGTTTTCTTGTGTGGTACTTTGTTAAGAATATAATTAGCACATAATAAGGCTTCCCCCCACAAGTTATGTAGAGCTCCTGAACTTATTAACATAGAGTTCATCATTTCCTTTAATGTACGTTTTTTCCTTTCAACAATGCCATTCGAATAAGGAGAATAAGGAGTGGTGGTTTGATGAATAATTCCATTTTTGGAACAAAATTCCTCAAACTGATATTCATATTCGCCTTCTTTATCACTCCTAATAGCCTTTATCTTTTTTCTTAATTGATTCTCAACTTCATTCTTATATTGTTCAAATTCATTAATAGCCTCATCTTTACTATGTAATAAATATACGTAGCAAAATTTTGTGCAATCGTCAATAAAAGTAATAAAATACTTTTTACCACCCCTAGTTTGTACAAATTTTAAATCACAAATATCCGCGTGAATCAAATTTAATGGTTCAGTGATCCTTTAATAGAATGAAAAGGTAATCTAGGTAATTTTGATTGCACACAAATATCACATTTATGATTTTTATCAATATAAAATTTTGGCAAAAAATCCAAGTTAATTAATCTACGCAAGGTATAAAGATTAACATGTCCTAATCTAGCATGCCAAATATTAGAAGACTCAGTCAAGTAAGTAGAACTGGTAATTTCATTCATAGGCGATGACTTAGGCATCAATGTCATTACATTCATTTTAAAGAGATCCACAGGCAGGTAGCCCTTTCCCACATACACATAATTTTTAGACAATACAAACTTATCGGAAAAAAACACAAGCTTAAACCCATTCTTGCTTAGAAGTGATCCAGAAATCAGATTTTTACGGATATCAGTCACATGTAGCAAATTGTTAAGGGTAAGTTCCTTTCCTGAAGGCATCTTCAGAATAATCTTTGCTTGTCCCACAACTTTAGAACTCGAAGAGTTTCCAATAAAGAGAGTCTCCTTGTTTTTCAAAGTTTTATAATAAGTGAACATCCAATTGTTTGCACAAATATGGAGAGTAGCCCCAGTATCCACCTACCACTCCGTGGTATTTCCTACCAATTTGCATTCAAAGATAACAACATATACCATCAGAAATGTTCTCACCCTCCGTAACATTTGCTTGATCATTTTGATTTTTAGCGTTCTTTGGTTTGTGACACTCTCTTGAGTGGTGTCCTGGATTGCCGCAATTGTAGCATTTGCCTTTGAACTTCTTTCTTTACTTAGATGTTCCTTCCCCATCACGCTTATGTTTGGATTTAGGACCTTCAACCACATGATCCTTGGACTCCATGATGTTCTTCCCACTTTTCTTTTGAGATTCACAGTTGTCTTCTTCAATCTGTAGTTGCACTACCAATTCTTCAACATTCAACTCCTTGCGCTTGTGCTTGAGATAATTTTTGAACAAATTCCAAGATGGAGGGAATTTTTCAATTATCATCGCCATTTGAAAAGTTTCACTGACTCACATTCCTTCAGCATGAATGCCATGAATAATAACCTGAAGTTCTTGAACTTGTGCAATAACCGACTTGGAGTCAACCATTTTGAAGTCTAGAAAATGGCCCACGATGAATTTCTTCATACCAGCGTCTTCAGTTTTGTACTTTTTCTCCGAAGAATTCCATAATTCTTTTGCAGTTTTCACAGTGATGTACCTGTGATACAATGTCTTGTCCAAGTACGCCAGGATGTAGTTATGGCACAAATAATCAAAATGTTTTCATGCTTCAACAACAACAACTTTTTCAATCTCATCTCCTTCTTTCAAAGGTGGACAATCCTCATACAAGAACCTTCCCAATTGGAAAGTTGTGAGGTAAAAGTACATTTATCCTTGCCAACGTTTGAAATCAACCCCGATAAATTTTTTCGATTTCTCCCCATGTGGCATGGTTACGGGGGCAACAACAGGTGCATGTGTCACATTCACAATAGGTGGAATGTTCACGATAGATGGTGAAACTGTGATTGCATTTTCTGATTCCATTTCTGTTATAAAACATAATTTTTATCAATGATAGTGTTCATTTGTAATGAAATTATCAAAACAGACTACAAAATTATGTACACCAATTTTCTCCAAATAAAATTAAGATTAACTGAATTCTAACAAGAATTCTAAATAAATTCTGAATTATATAACATAGAATTAAAGTAAACATTTTACACAATATTATGAATTCTATGTCACATAATTAAACTAACATATTAAACACTAGTTTATACTAGTCTAAGTTACTATTTTTAATATTAAAAAAATTCCGTACATAACAGAATTAAAATTTTAAGATTAAAATCTTATATAAACAGATTTTTAAATAAAAAATTACAAATAAAATTTTTTATTTTCTAAAACAGAATACTATAAATAGTGTAGAAATTAATTTCTTGAAAACTAACTGTTTTATTAAATTTCTGTAATAAAACAATACTTTAATTCTAATTTTTTGTAAAACAGATTTGTTTTATAAAAAAAATTTATAACTTAAATTTTTTATGTACACAATCTAAACAGTAGAACAATAATAAATATGCCTTAAGATTGATATGTCTATTATCAAATTAAATAATTGTACAGAATTACGAATAATAATAATTACATAAATAAATTGTAAATTACAGAAAAGTATGACTTGCTTGGTTTTGCAGAAATTAATAGTAAAAATAGACAAGATAAATCTGAGGCCTGTAGAACAGTCTCCTTAAGGAAAATTTATTCCCTCCAATGTGCTTCAAGGTTGTTGAATAATTGCCTCCCAAGATAGAACGGATTTTTCGAATTAATTATGTATCACTACAATAATCAATTCCAATGAACACAATTTTGTGTTAATATACTCAATCGGAACGGTAATATGATATGCATAAATGAAGAAAATATTGGAATAGCATTTTTGAAATTTTCTGGAGACTCTTGGCACCAAAATGAAAGGAATTTACCTAAGCCTAAGTCGGACGGTGCGCGCGTGTGGGCTTTTGGCCCAAGCCCAACACAAGCATAGTGTAGGCCATCTCCCCTTCAAAGAGTTAGGATACCCCAAAGGCATCCAAACCTGAAGTCCATCATTTGCATTTTATCAACTCATCAGTTTTCCACTGCTCTTCCATTGTGGGACAAGAGTTAAAACATATCCAATTCATTAACTTTCATTACTTTATGAGTCACTTTGGGGATATATTTATCATTCATATCTTAATGAAATTGGACATGTGAATATACTACGTTAATATCCTTGCGAAGGAGAACGCGTTCGTATATGGTCCCATAATTATCGTACTATGGGTCCCACCTAAATTTGATCTTAAAGTTGCTCAAAATTCTATCCTAAAATCTGGACAGCTTTTAAATTCAAGCCTTAAGTCCAATTTTCCAACAAGGCTCAATCAAGTCTCACCAAAGTGTTAGCGAAACCCTATCTGTTATTCATCCATGTTAGGCATGGTCATGTGCTCGCAAGGTCAGTGAGTTTGTAGTCATCCACGTTCTTAGTGAATCTATGGCTTCGTCTTGATGATTCTTTCTTAGCCATACTATTTTTTCGACTCATCTAGATTCTCGTTAAAATAACCAATAGTTAGATATGGTATTACGGGATCTTTAGCTAGGGATTTAAGGTCATCCTAAAGATTCCCACGTATCAAAGGATTTGGACTAGCATATATATAATAGTCCCGTCATCATAGTTTTGTTTAGATATTAGGATATGAATAGCTTGTCCTGTGACTTCCACAGGTCTCATAGACACTCGGTTTGGATTCCAAATAGTCCATATTCCCCAAACTTTACTAATAGGATTAGAAAATACAACTCTAATAAGGCCAAAATCACCGATGAAGTTACCTAACCCACTGTGAGGAATTTGGACCTCCAATAAAACTAAAACGTCGAAGTTGTAGGCAAGGTAGAGTTCTCTCAAAGTTAGATTGATTCCCCAACCCCCACCCCACCCCCACCCCCATATATTTAAGGCTTAATTTATCGGACTTTTTGAAGAGAGTTTTCATATATATAAGACCTTCTCCAATGTATTAAGACATATTTGCTCTGATTTTTAGACTTCAGTGTTATTTTTCTCCCCAAAATCGTTTGTTGCTCCAAAGTTGTCTTCATGGGAGACCTTTCTCACGGTAGACCAATTTCTACTGCCCTAAAACTCACGCGATAAGTTATTTGTCTCGGGATCTTTGAGTATAATGTAATTTGTTTGTTTTGATGGCAAATAATCACCCGACCAAAATTCCTCATATCCAATGCATTTTTCATCTTTCATAATTACTGCTTTGACCTCTCTTTGGGAAAGTGTAAAAGTGTAGCATGTTGCTCCTTGATTTCACGTCAACAACTGAGGGCCTTATGCTCCTTTTGGTCTTCTCTTTCTGTGTATATTAACCTCATGCCCGATCACATTCTCTTATCCAATACTTTTAGGAAGATAGGAGTACATTAGCTTGCTCTTAGCTTTGGATGCTTAGACACATCAGTTTAGAATCCTCACAACTATAGGACTTCTTAAAGAAAAATGCAATCACAGTTTATCAACCACTTAAAAAATCGCAGAGATCTTTTGACTTAAATTCCAAAAAACTCATCATAAATGGTTGATATCCCAGAATCTAGCAATAGGAATAATGAAGGGAATCCTCCTAACCCTTCTGCCCCTCCAAATGCAAACGATATCACAGGAATCTTGGAAAGCTTAGCCAGGGGACAAACGGCTATGCAGGAAACTATGAAACAGTTCATTCAGACTGTTCAAAATGGAGCATCTGCCCAGACAGGCCAATAAAGCATCCAAAGAAGAATACATCCACCATCTTCACGATAGCCGCGATCTATGTCACGATCCAGTCATACTGAATTCCATTATTTTGGGAATTTAATTTATCCATCCTATTATCCCGATTTGACTTCTCTTAGAAGAATTTTAGATTCTCAGGAAAACATTACTCTAACTCCAGAGAGACCAAGTGCTCTGAAAAGGTTCAGCAAAGCCTCTCCCTTCGACCGTTTGGGACCTAGGGGGAATATAAATCCTCCTCGATTTGCATCGAGAAATTCTCAATGACAAAATGATTTAAGGGAAGGCTCAGCCCAATCACATCCAAACCCAAGACCTGCAGCTCACAAAGAGAGATCCCAAGAGGAGAATTATGCGCAATCTATTGCTCGGGAAAATACAAATAAATCAGGGAATAGAAATGATGCATGGAAAGGATCTATTCAGAGGTTGGAAGATAGGTTAGGAGAGATGGACAAGGCCAAGAACCCTCTCCAATGAACCTTTATTAAAGGATCTCTATTTGTGCAAGCGATTGTGGATTTTCCTTTACCAACACAGTACAAGGCTCTTGTGGTCACACCAAAGTACGATGGAAAAACCGATCCTATTCTTCACATCGAGCAGTACCAAGCTGCAGCAGATATCTATGTAGTCCCGTGATGAAATGAGGTGTAGGGCGTTCTTAGGAGCCATTACAGGATCTGCTCAGATATGGTATAACAGCCTTCCTCGGGGGCAGATTTCAAATTGACTGAGCTCTTTATAGTAAATTTATGTTTTGATGCAAAGCCAGTTACAATAGTAGCACATTTACTGAGCTTCAGGTAGAAAGCAAGTGAATTATACTATAAGTGTTGTATACCCATATAAACAATTTCTTACGTAATACAAGCGAATTTTTCATCAAGAATCATGGGTTAAAAGGGCCAAACTCTATATAATTCTCATGAACCCTAATATTTCCTTTAACTTAATTTCTTTCATTCTTTTTCCAGATTTTCTATCTCTAATACTATGGAAATTCGTGGCTCAACCTCTACATGTGAAATGGATTTCCAGAAATATGATCTCTATCACTATAACATGCAATTTGTGTCTCCAATTAACATTTTTCTTCAAGAACACTAATTCTAATCAACTTAAGACTAATATAAAAGGATGCATTAACTTGATAAAAGCAAGATAGATACTTTCCTAGAAATTTAGTCTCTGATTTGTGGACGAATTTGGTGTGGTTGCGTTCCCCGTCATGCGATCTACGCGTTGGTGGTGACGGCGGTGCAATCAGAGGTGTTCTTGGCCTAGAACTCCTTGGAGAGCTTCTCCTCTTCCTCTCCAATGGCCGTCATTAATATTTCATTGTGTTAACCCTATAAGATGACACTTTTCATCTGATATTACCCTATAAAATTCGTGGTTGTAATTACCCATAATTACGAAATGTCCAAAACGTCCTCCCGGGGTGCTAATTAAGCCTAAAAACGCTCCGAGACCAAAACTAAACCCCCGGGTACACTTTTCTGACTATCTCGACCCTTCCGGACACTTTGACGCACTCAAAACGACCATACGAGAAACTTATAATTAATTCACTTATATTAATCAACATTTAGTCCCGACACGACACAAGCGCGTCCCGACTTAAATTTTCATAATTGTCATTTTATTCACACGTGACAATATTATAAAAATAAATCTCATATATTACTATACTCATCTAGTAACATCCAACAAATAACAAATTTCCAATAATTACTAACTCTCGTCACGCTAGTAAATATTTAAAACAATATTCTTTATTAAAATTAAATTAATTATCTCAATTAAATTTAATTAATCCTAGAATTTAAAAGCCATAAAAATACGGGGTATTACATACTTCCCCTTAATAACAGAATTTCGTTCCGAAATTCGGAAAATAAGGCCTATCAGGTAGCACAATTCTGGATATCCTTTTCCGTACACAAACTTTCTACATAGTACGACGCTCAATCACTATAGCCCTTTCCTCACAGCAAGCTTGTTTTACATTCTCATTGGAGGCACTTCACATGGCACTCCCAACCGACAACATTCAAATAGGTCGCGCCTATAGGTTATAATTTTCCATTATCTCACTACATGACAACTACTCGGATTTATTCATATACAAAATTCCCATTCTGATACCACCTGTGACACCCCGCCTAATTAAATACCAGGCGATCACTCCTTTATTAAATTAAAATCAAGGTGGACAGTTGTTTCTTTCTTAGCATCACTGTCGTAAAAATAACCTTTCCAATTTAAACGCCCTAATTAATTAAGCTAAGTGTCAAAACCATTTGAAACCCTTATTTCCATTTTATTAAATCCAATTATAAAACCTTTAATCATTAACATATTAAGAGTCACACATTTAGTATAAGCATAATAATGAACATTCCAGATTGTAACCATCAATAACTAATCCCAACATTTAAAATACTAAAGGAAAACATCCTGACAGTAATAAATCCCGAAATAAAAATGCTAAAAGTAAAAAGAATTACAATCTCTGATAATATCAACTAAATAATGGAAAAGGGCGACACACCCCCCTGCTGGATAAAACTGAACTAGGAGTAGAGTCCACAATGAGGTCCCCTAAGCAATGGCCTGCAACTTCCACAAAAGCTACACCGCGTTCCATCCAAAGAATCCTGAGTAAGACACCCCTGTGGCTGGGCACCTGTAATACATATATATATATATATACACACAAGAGAGAAGAGGTAACAACAAACGAGTTAGAGCCCGAATGTAAAACAATTTTTAAATTAGTTTAGCAAGTATTTAAAATGCTTACCGGCTAATGCAACAGTCATATTAGTACGCGACACTCTCTTGAGAATCCTCACCTCTCATCTAGTGTGCACGTCTATCGAACTAATGAACCCCATCTATCTCTCTAACTTATTCTCCATAAGTTTTACCACGTGAAATTTAGGTTATGATATTCACTTTTATAAAATCTAACTCTTCGAGATTTCTTACGTTATTTAGAAAAATTCCGTATTGTTATAACATTTCCGAATACTTACAGTGAAGTTGATGAATTTCATACTTTGCTTAACTACTATTTTACTCAGTAGAAAGTTCTCATATAGTTACACGTATATATATTAATTACTCGTATAATATATATACAAACAGTACCCCACATAAAATCTATGGTGCTAGACTTCCATATATAAGTATATATATACCAATCACTCATAAATTATATATATACTAACGACACCCCACATAAAATCTATGGTGCTGGCATACTCTGCTATCAAGTCCCCGTATCACACAAACTAAGGGAAATACTAGTTCGGAATCACTCTCGAACTGTATTAACAAAAACACAAACAACATTGAGGCGAAGCATAGATTCCAAGTCTCTAAGAGGTCAGTACATACCCCGCGTCTCTTAGGACCGTCTGAACTATCGATTCGATAGCCTGTACCAAGGATATCTATCTTCTAGGGTACGAGTCAATATCCCCCATAAAGGTCACATCGAGATAAGACTGTCCCAGCGCGGTAACCTCATGGATAGCAAATAGCGCGGGTTATTTTTACATTGAAATAGTATATGCACAATCACACTGTCATATATAAATATGTATTCACATCTACATTATCACATTAGGTGCGCTCACGACCCAAAATCATAATTATCCGTTATTACACATTTTACTCACTTATATCGTATAACAGCCTCATTCCTTTTATTCTCGTAAATAATTTGTTCTAAACTCACTTCTTGTCACTCAAAGTGTTTTCTTTATCTAAGTACAATTTCAGTAGGTCCTCTCTCGCCTTCTAATCCAACTTATTAAATGCTTCGATTATTAATCAGCACCCGTATGATTTCTTAAGTCTAAAAGTCTCCCCGTTTACCCTTTATTTTCCCTTCACATTAAAGTTCCACTTTATGGGATTTCTCTTGACCCTACTGGTCCTCTTTATGTTCCGTTATATTCTAGCAACCCTAATCAAGGTTTACTATGCATAAAATCGAATTAAGCTAACACGAACAAAAATGCAGTTTTCCCAGGAGGGTCGATCGATCGATGAAAGGGGGTCGATCGATCGATCAAGTAGTTATGGAGAAACTGCAGAAAACCCAGCTACGGAATTGTTACCCCAAACTCCTCCAAACCATCATATTACAGTCCCAAACTTCCAACCAATTATACTATAAGTGTTGTATACCCATATAAACAATCTCTTACGTAATACATGCGAATTTTTCATCAAGAATCATGGGATAAAAGGGCCAAACTCTATATAATTCTCATGAACCCTAATATTTCCTTTAACTTAATTTCTTTCATTCTTTTTCCAGATTTTCTATCTCTAATACTATGGAAATTCGTGGCTCAACCTCTACATGTGAAATGGATTTCCAGAAATATGATCTCTATCACTATAACATGCAATTTGTGTCTCCAATTAACATTTTTCTTCAAGAACACTAATTCTAATCAACCTAAAACTAATATAAAAGGATGCATTAACTTGATAAAAGCAAGATAGATACTTTCCTATAAATTTAGTCTCTGATTTGTGGACGAATTTGGTGTGGTTGCGTTCCCCGTCGTGCGATCTACGCGTTGGTGATGACGGCGGTGCAATCAGAGGTGTTCTTGGCCTAGAACTCCTTGGAGAGCTTCTCCTCTTCCTCTCCAATGGCCGTCATTAGTATTTCATTGTGTTAACCCTATAAGATGACACTTTTCATCTGATATTACCCTATAAAATTCGTGGTTTTAATTACCCATAATTACGAAATGTCCAAAACGCCCTCCCGGGGTGCTAATTAAGCCTAAAAACGCTCCGAGACCCAAACTAAACCCCTGGGTACACTTTTCTGACTATCTCGACCCTTCCGGACACTTTGGCGCACTCAAAACGACAATACGAGCAACTTATAATTTATTCACTTTTATTAATCAACATTTAGTCCCGACACGACACAGGCGCGTCCCGACTTAAATTTTCATAATTGTTATTTTATTCACACGTGACAATATTATAAAAATAAATCTCATATATTACTATACTCATCCAGTAACATTCAACAAATAACAAATTTCCAATAATTACTAACTCTCGTCACGCTAGTAAATATTTAAAACAATATTCTGGATTAAAATTAAATTAATTATCTCAATTAAATTTAATTAATCCCAATATTTAAAAGCCATAAAAATACGGGGTATTACATACTTCCCCCCTAATAACGGAATTTCGTTCCGAAATTCGGAAAATAAGGCCTATCAGGTAGCACAATTCTGGATATCCTTTTCCGTACACAAACTTTCTACATAGTACGGCGCTGAATCACTATAGCCCTTTCCTCACAGTAAGCTTGTTTTACATTCTCACTGGAGACACTTCACATGGCACTCCCAACCGACAACATTCAAATAGGTCGCGCCTATAGGTTATAATTTTCCATTATCTCACTATCATTTGGAGGCTGCACCTCACTACATGACAACTACTCGGATTTATTCATATACAAAATTCCCATTCTAATACCACCTGTGACACCCCGCCTAATTAAATACTGGGCGATCACTCCTTTATTAAATTAAAATCAAGGTGGACAGTTGTTTCATTCTTAGCATCACTGTCGTAAAAATAACCTTTCCAATTTAAACGCCCTAATTAATTAAGCTAAGTGTCAAAACCATTTGAAACCCTTATTTCCATTTTATTAAATCCAATTATAAATACTTTAATCATTAACATATTAAGAGTCACACATTTAGTATAAGCATAATAATGAACATTCCAGATTGTAACCATCAATAACTAATCCCAACATTTAAAATACTAAAGGAAAACATCCTGACAGTAATAAATCCCGAAATAAAAACGCTGAAAGTAAAAAGAATTACAATCTCTGATAATATCAACTAAATAATGGAAAAGGGCGACACATGCGCCTGCTGGATAAAGCTGAACTAGGAGTAGAGTCAACAATGAGGTCCCCTAAGCAATGGCCTGCAACTTCCACAAAAGCTACAGCGCGTTCCATCCAAAGAATCCTGAGTAAGACACCCCTGTGGCTGGGCACCTGTAATACATATATATATATATATATACACACACAAGAGAGAAGAGGTAACAACAAACGGGTTAGAGCCCGAATGTAAAACAATTTTTAAATTAGTTTAGCAAGTATTTAAAATGCTTACCGGCTAATGCAACAGTCATATTAGTACGCGACACTCTCTTGAGAATCCTCGCCTCTCATCTAGTGTGCACGTCTATCGAACTAATGAACCCCATCTATCTCTCTAACTTATTCTCCATAAGTGTTACCACGTCAAATTTAGGTTATGATATTCACTTTTAGAAAATCTAACTCTTAAAGATTTCTTACGTTATTTAGAAAATTTTCGTATTGTTATAACATTTTCGAATACTTACAGTGAAGTTGATGAATTTCATACTTTACTTAACTACTATTTTACTCAGTAGAAAGTTCTCATATAGTTACACGTATATATATTAATTACTCGTATAATATATATACAAACAGCACCCCACATAAAATCTATGGTGCTAGACTTCCATATATAAGTATATATATACCAATCACTCATAAATTATATATATACTAACGACAACCCACATAAAATCTATGGTGCTGGCATACTCTGCTATCAAGTCCCCGTATCACACAAACTAAGGGAAATACTAGTTCGGAATCACTCTTGAATTGTATTAAGAAAAACACAAACAACATTGAGGCGAAGCATAGATTCCAAGTCTCTAAGAGGTCAGTACATACCCCACGTCTCTTAGGACCGTCTGAACTATCGATTCGATAGCCTGTACCAAGGATATCTATCTTCTAGGGTACGAGTTAATATCCCCCATAAAGGTCACATCGAGATAAGACTGTCCCAGTGCAGTAACCTCATGGATAGCAAATAGTGCGGGTTATTTTTACATAGAAATAGTATATGCACAATCACACTGTCATATATAAAGATGTATTCATATCTACATTATCACATTAGGTGCGCTCACGAACCAAAATCATAATTATCCGTTATTATACATTTTACTCACTTATATCGTATAACAGCCTCATTCCTTTTATTCTCGAAAATAATTTGTTCTAAACTCACTTCTTGTCACTCGAAGTGTTTTCTTTATCTAAGTACAATTTCAGTAGGTCCTCTCTCTCCTTCTAATCCAACTTATTAAATGTTTCGATTATTAATCAGCACCCGTATGATTTATTAAGTCTGAAAGTCTCCCCGTTTACCCTTTATTTTCCCTTCACATTAAAGTTCCACTTTATGGGATTTCTCTTGACCCTACTGGTCCTCTTTATGTTCCATTATATTCTAGCAACCCTAATCAAGGTTTACTACGCATAAAATCGAATTAATCTAACACGAGCAAAAATGCAGTTTTCCCAGGAGGGTCGATCGATCGATGAAAGGGGGTCGATCGATCGAATCTTCGATTGATCGATGCTCTGGGCTCGATCGATTGATCAAGCAGATATGGCGAAACTGCAGAAAACCCAGCTACGGAATTGTTACCCCAAACACCTCCAAACCATCATATTACAGTCCCAAACTTCCAACCAATTATACTATAAGTGTTGTATACCCATATAAACAATCTCTTACGTAATACCTGCGAATTTTTCATCAAGAATCATGGGTTAAAAGGGCCAAACTCTATATAATTCTCATGAACCCTAATATTTCCTTTAACTTAATTTCTTTCATTCTTTTTCCAGATTTTCTATCTCTAATACTATGAAAATTCGTGGCTCAACCTCTACATGTGAAATGGATTTCCAGAAATATGATCTCTATCACTATAACATGCAATTTGTGTCTCCAATTAACATTTTTCTTCAAGAACACTAATTCTAATCAATCTAAGACTAATATAAAAGGATGCATTAACTTGATAAAAGCAAGATAGATACTTTCCTAGAAATTTAGTCTCTGATTTGTGGACGAATTTGGTGTGGTTGCGTTCCCCGTCGCGCGATCTACCCGTTGGTGGTGACGGCGGTGCAATCAGAGGTGTTCTTGGCCTAGAACTCCTTGGAGAGCTTCTCCTCTTCCTCTCCAATGGCCGTCATTAGTATTTCATTGTGTTAACCCTATAAGATGACACTTTTCATCTGATATTACCCTATAAAATTCGTGGTTTTAATTACCCATAATTACGAAATGTCCAAAACGCCCTCCCGGGGTGCTAATTAAGCCTAAAAACGCTCTGAGACCCAAACTAAACCCCCGGGTACACTTTTCTGACTATCTCAACCCTTCCGGACACTTTGGCGCACTAAAAACGACCATACGAGCAACTTATAATTTATTCACTTTTATTAATCAACATTTAGTCCCGACACGACACACGCGCGTCCCGACTTAAATTTTCATAATTGTCATTTTATTCACACGTAACAATATTATAAAAATAAAGCTCATATATTACTATACTCATCCAGTAACATTCAACAAATAACAAATTTCCAATAATTACTAACTCTCGTCACGCTAGTAAATATTTAAAACAATATTCTGGATTAAAATTAAATTAATTATCTCAATTAAATTTAATTAATCCCAAAATTTAAAAGCCATAAAAATACGGGGTATTACATACTTCCCCCCTAATAACGGAATTTCGTTCCGAAATTCGAAAAATTGGCCTATCAGGTAGCACAATTCTGGATATCCTTTTCCGTACACAAACTTTCTACATAGTACGACGCTCAATCACTATAGCCCTTTCCTCACAGCAAGCTTGTTTTACATTCTCATTGGAGACACTTCACATGGCACTCCCAACCGATAACATTCAAATAGGTCGCGACTATAGGTTATAATTTTCCATTATCTCACTATCATTTGGAGGCCGCACCTCACTACATGACAACTACTCGGATTTATTCATATACAAAATTCCCATTCTGAATCCACCTGTGACACCCCGCCTAATTAAATACCGGGCGATCACTCCTTTATTAAATTAAAATCAAGGTGGACAGTTGGTTCATTCTTAGCATCACTGTCGTAAAAATAACCTTTCCAATTTAAACACCCTAATTAATTAAGCTAAGTGTCAAAACCATTTGAAACCCTTATTTCCATTTTATTAAATCCAATTATAAAACCTTTAATCATTAACATATTAAGAGTCACACATTTAGTATAAGCATAATAATGAACATTCCAGAATGTAACCATCAATAACTAATCCCAACACTTAAAATACTAAAGGAAAACATCCTGATAGTAATAAATCCCGAAATAAAAATGCTGAAAGTAAAAAGAATTACAATCTCTGATAATATCAACTAAATAATGGAAAAGGGCGACACATCCCCCTGATGGATAAAGCTGAACTAGGAGTAGAGTCAACAATGAGGTCGCCTAAGCAATGGCCTGCAACTTCCACAAAAGCTACAGCGCGTTCTATCCAAAGAATCCTAAGTAAGACACCCCTGTGGCTCGGCACCTGTAATACATATATATATATACACAAGAGAGAAGAGGTAACAACAAACGGGTCAGAGCCCGAATGTAAAACAATTTTTAAAATAGTTTAGGAAGTATTTAAAATGCTTACCGGCTAATGTAACAGTCATATTAGTACGCGTCACTCTCTTGAGAATCCTCACCTCTCATCTAGTGTGCACGTCTATCGAACTAATGAACCCCATCTATCTCTCTAACTTATTCTCCATAAGTTTTACCACGTGAAATTTAGGTTATGATATTCACTTTTATAAAATCTAACTCTTCAAGATTTCTTACGTTATTTAGAAAAATTCCGTATTGTTATAACGTTTCCGAATACTTACAGTGAAGTTGATGAATTTCATACTTTACTTAACTACTATTTTACTCAGTAGAAAGTTCTCATATAGTTACACATATATATATTAATTACTCGTATAATATATATACAAACAACACCCCACATAAAATCTATAGTTCTAGACTTCCATATATAAGTATATATATACCAATCACTCATAAATTATATATATACTAACGGGACCCCACATAAAATCTATGGTGCGGGCATAGTCTGTTATCAAGTCCCCGTATCACCCAAACTAAGGGAAATACTAGTTCGGAATCACTCTCGAACTGTATTAACAAAAACACAAACAACATTGAGGCGAAGCATAGATTCCAAGTCTCTAAGAGGTCAGTACATACCCCACGTCTCTTAGGACCGTCTGAACTATCGATTCGATAGCATGTACCAAGGATATCTATCTTCTAGGGTACGAGTCAATATCCCCCATAAAGGTCACATCGAGATAAGACTGTCCCAACGCGGTAACCTCAGGGATAACAAGTAACGCGGGTACGATTTTTACACAGAAATAGTATATGCACAATCACACTGTCATATATAAATATGTATTCACATCTACATTATCACATTAGGTGCGCTCACGACCCAAAATCATAATTATCCGTTATTACACATTTTACTCACTTATATCGTATAACAGCCTCATTCCTTTTATTCTCGTAAATAATTTGTTCTAAACTCACTTCTTGTCACTCGAAGCGTTTTATTTATCTAAGTACAATTTCAGTAGGTCCTCTCTCGCCTTCTAATCCAACTTATTAAATGTTTCGATTATTAATCAGCACCCGTATGATTTCTTAAGTCTGAAAGTCTCCCCGTTTATCCTTTATTTTCCCTTCACATTAAAGTTCCACTTTATGGGATTTCTCTTGACCCTATTGGTCCTCTTTATGTTCCATTATATTCTAGCAACCCTAATCAAGGTTTACTACGCATAAAATCAAATTAAGCTAACACGACCAAAAATGCAGTTTTCCCAGGAGGGTCGATCGATCGATGAAAGGGGGTCGATCGATCGATCAAGTAGTTATGGCGAAACTGCAGAAAACCCAGTTACGGAATTGTTACCCCAAACTCCTCCAAGCCATCATATTACAGTCCCAAACTTCCAACCAATTATACTATAAGTGTTGTATACCCATATAAACAATCTCTTACGTAATACATGCGAATTTTTCATCAAGAATCATGGGTTAAAAGGGCCAAACTCTATATAATTCTCATGAACCCTAATATTTCCTTTAACTTAATTTCTTTCATTCTTTTTCCAGATTTTCTATCTCTAATACTATGGAAATTCGTGGCTCAACCTCTACATGTGAAATGGATTTCCAGAAATATGATCTCTATCACTATAACATGCAATTTGTGTCTCCAATTAACATTTTTCTTCAAGAACACTAATGCTAATCAACCTAAGAATAATATACAAGGATGCATTAACTTGATAAAAGCAAGATAGATACTTGTCTGGAAATTTAGTCTCTGATTTGTGGACGAATTTGGTGTGGTTGCGTTCCCCGTCGCGCGATCTACGTGTTGGTGGTGACGGCGGTGCAATCGGAGGTGTTCTTGGCCTAGAACTCCTTAGAGAGCTTCTCCTCTTCCTCTCTAATGGCCGTCATTAGTATTTCATTATGTTAACCCTAAAAGATGACACTTTTCATCTAATATTACCCTATAAAATTCGTGGGTTTAATTATCCATAATTACGAAATGTCCAAAACGCCCTCCCGGGGTGCTAATTAAGCCTAAAAATGCCCCGAGACACAAACTAAACCTCCGGGTACACTTTTCTGACTATCTCGACCCTTCTGGACACTTTGGCGCACTCAAAACGACCATAAGAGCAACTTATAACTTATTCACTTTTATTAATCAACATTTAGTCCCGACACGACACAGGCACGTCTCGACTTAAATTTTCATAATTGTCATTTTATTCACACGTGACAATATTATAAAAATAAATCTCATATATTACTATACTCATCCAGTAACATTCAACAAATAACAAATTTCCAATAATTACTAACTCTCGTCACGCTAGTAAATATTTAAAACAACATTCTGGATTAAAATTAAATTAATTATCTCAATTAAATTTAATTAATCCCTAAATTTAAAAGTCATAAAAATACGGGGTATTACATACTTCCCCCCTAATAACGGAATTTCATCCCGAAATTCGGAAAATAAGGCCTATCAGGTAGCACAATTCTAGATATCCTTTTTCGTACACAAACTTTCTACATAATACGACGCTCAATCACTATAGCCTTTTCCTCACAACAAGCTTGTTTTACATTCTCATTGGAGACACTTCACATGGAACTCCCAACCGACAAGATTCAAATAGGTCACGCCTATACGTTATAAGTTTCCATTATCTCACTATCATTAGGAGGCCACACCTCACTACATGACAACTACTCGGATTTATTCATATACAAAATTCCCATTCTGATACCGCTCTGTGACACCCCGCCTAATTAAATTCCGGGCGATCACTCCTTTATTAAATTAAAATCAAGGTAGACAGTTGGTTCATTCTTAGCATCACTATCGTAAAAATAACCTTTCCAATTTAAACACCCTAATTAATTAAGCTAAGTGTCAAAATCATTTGAAAACCTTATTTCCATTTTATTAAATCCAATTATAAAACCTTTAATCATTAACATATTAAGAGTCACACATTTAGTATAAGCATAATAATGAACATTCCAGAATGTAACCATCAATAACTAATCCCAACATTTAAATTACTAAAGAAAAACATCCTGACAGTAATAAATCCCAAAATAAAAATGCTGAAAGTAAAAAGAATTACAATCTCTGATAATATCAACTAAATAATGGAAAAGGGTGACACATGCCCCTGCTGGATAAAGCTGAACTAGGAGTAGAGTCAACAATGAGGTCGCCTAAGCAATGGCCCGCAACTTCCACAAAAGCTACAGCGCGTTCCATCCAAAGAATCCTAAATAAGACACCCCTGTGGCTGGGCACCTGTAATACATATATATATATATACACAAGAGAGAAGAGGTAACAACAAACGGGTCAGAGCCCGAATGTAAAACAGTTTTTAAAATAGTTTAGGAAGTATTTAAAATGCTTACCGGCTAATGCAACAGTCATATTAGTACGCGACACTCTCTTGAGAATCCTCACCTCTCATCTAGTGTGCATGTCTATCGAACTAATGAACCCCATCTATCTCTCTAACTTATTCTCCATAAGTTTTACCACATGAAATTTAGGTTATGATATTCACTTTTATAAAATCTAACTCTTCAAGATTTCTTACGTTATTTAGAAAAATTCCGTATTGTTATAACGTTTCCGAATAGTTACAGTGAAGTTGATGAATTTCATACTTTACTTAACTACTATTTTACTCAGTAGAAAGTTCTCATATAGTTACACGTATATATATTAATTACTCGTATAATATATATACAAACAACACCCCACATAAAATCTATGGTGCTAGACTTCCATATATAAGTATATATATACCAATCACTCATAAATTATATATATACTAACGGCACCCCACATAAAATCTATGGTGCTGGCATACTCTGCTATCAAGTCCCCGTATCATACAAACTAAGGGAAATACTAGTTCGGAATCACTCTCGAACTGTATTAACACAAACAAAAACAACATTGAGGCGAAGCATAGATTCCAAGTCTCTAAGAGGTCAGTACATACCTCACGTCTCTTAGGACCATCTGAACTATCGATTCGATAGCCTGTACCAAGGATATCTATCTTCTAGGGTACGAGCCAATATCCCCCATAAAGGTCACATCGAGATAAGACTGTCCTAGCGCGGTAACCTCAGGGATAGCAAGTAGCGCGGGTACGATTTTTACCCAGAAATAGTATATGCACAATCACACTGTCATATATAAATATGTATTCGCATCTACATTATCACATTAGGTGCGCTCACG
Organism: Sambucus nigra; assembly: GCA_949130495.1. Classification (NCBI taxonomy): domain Eukaryota; kingdom Viridiplantae; phylum Streptophyta; class Magnoliopsida; order Dipsacales; family Adoxaceae; genus Sambucus; species Sambucus nigra. The sequence goes on along the minus strand of OX422209.1, from coordinate 402,463,023 downwards.
ACCCAAAATCATAATTATCTATTATTACACATTTTACTCACTTATATCGTATACCGGCCTCATTCCTTTTATTCTCGTAAATAATTTGTTCTAAACTCACTTCTTGTCACTCGAAGTGTTTTCTTTATCTAAGTACAATTTCAGTAGGTCCTCTCTCGCCTTCTAATCCAACTTATTAAATGTTTCGATTATTAATCAGCACCCGTATGATTTCTTAAGTCTGAAAGTCTCCCCGTTTACCCTTTATTTTCCCTTCACATTAAAGTTCCACTTTATGGGATTTCTCTTGACCCTACTGGTCCTCTTTATGTTCCATTATATTCTAGCAACCCTAATCAAGGTTTACTACGCATAAAATCGAATTAAGCTAACACGAACAAAAATGCAGTTTTCCCAGGAGGGTCGATCGATCGATGAAAGGGGGTCGATCGATCGATCAAGTAGTTATGGCGAAACTGCAGAAAACCCAGCTACGGAATTGTTACCCCAAACTCCTCCAAGCCATCATATAACAGTCCCAAACTTCCAACCAATTATACTATAAGTGTTGTATACCCATATAAACAATCTCTTACGTAATACATGCGAATTTTTCATCAAGAATCATGGGTTAAAAGGGCCAAACTCTATATAATTCTCATGAACCCTAATATTTCCTTTAACTTAATTTCTTTCATTCTTTTTCCAGATTTTCTATCTCTAATACTATGGAAATTCGTGGCTCAACCTCTACATGTGAAATGGATTTCCAGAAATATGATCTCTATCACTATAACATGCAATTTGTGTCTCCAATTAACATTTTTCTTCAAGAACACTAATGCTAATCAACCTAAGACTAATATAAAAGGATGAATTAACTTGATAAAAGAAAGATAGATACTTGCCTGGAAATTTAGTCTCTGATTTGTGGACGAATTTGGTGTGGTTGCGTTCCCCGTCGCGCGATCTACACGTTGGTGGTGACGGCGGTGCAATAGGAGGTGTTCTTGGCCTAAAACTCCTTGGAGAGCTTCTCCTCTTCCTCTCCAATGGCCGTCATTAGTATTTCATTGTGTTAACCCTAAAAGATGAAACTTTTCATCTGATATTACCCTATAAAATTCGTGGGTTTAATTACCCATAATTACGAAATGTCCAAAACGCCCTCCCGGGGTGCTAATTAGGCCTAAAAACACCCCGAGGCCAAAACTAAACCCCCGGGTACACTTTTCTGACTATCTCGACCCTTCCGGACACTTTGGCACACTCAAAACGACCATACGAGCAACTTATAATTTATTCACTTTTATTAATCAACATTTAGTCCCGACACGACACAGGCGCGTCCGACTTAAATTTTCATAATTGTCATTTTATTCACACGTGATAATATTATAAAAATAAATCTCATATATTACTATACTCATCCAGTAACATTCAACAAATAACAAATTTTCAATAATTACTAACTCTCGTCACGCTAGTAAATATTTAAAACAACATTCCGGATTAAAATTAAATTAATTATCTCAATTAAATTTAATTAATCCCTAAATTTAAAAGCCATAAATATACGGGGTATTACACCAATAATGCGCACTGATTGTATGGTTTATGTTAAAAAATATAGCAAGTGTCAACAATTTTCTACTATACGAAGAACTCCTCAAGCACTACTAACACCAATCACTTCACCCTGGCCATTTGCTATGTGGGGAATAGATTTAATTGGGCCTCTGCCAACTACAAGAGGACGATTAAAATATTTGGTGATCGTTGTTGATTACTTCACGAAATGGGTGGAGGTTGAACCTCTCATCGATATGGCCTATGATTGGGTCTATCAATTCATTTGGAAGAATATTATTTGCATATATGGTCTGCCTTATGCCTTTATCACTGATCACGGTACCCAGTTTGACAATGATGAGTTTGCAGCGTACTGTCTACAGTCCAACATTCAAAAAGTCCATTTCGCTCCAGGTCATCCCCAAATTAATGGGCAAACAGAGGTGATGAATAGAACTCTACTGAATGGGTTGAATAAGAGATTAGAGGATGCTAAAGGGAATTTGATCAACGAGTTGCACTCAATATTATGGACTAACTAAACAACTCCACGAACAGCAATTGGGGAAACCCCTTACATGTTGGATTTTGGGAGTGAAGTAGTGATACCTGCTGAACTAGGATTACCTACTCATAGGATGTTCAACTTTAATTCTCCAGTGAGTGATTTGATGAGACGCTTGGACTTGGACATGCTTGAAGAAGTCAGAGAAGATGCAACGATCTAAAATGCAACCTATCAGCAAAGGACTGCTATGTTCTATAATAAAAGGGTCAATAAATATGATCTTAAGGAAGGTGATTACGTGATCAAGAAGGAAATTTGAAAGCATAATAAACTGGAGGCCAATTGGCATCGACCCTATTGTATCACAATCGTTGTTCGACCTGGCACTTACAAAATCGAAACTCTTGAAGGGGAAGAATTTAAAAATGATTGGAATGCAGAGCACCTGCAAAAGTACTACCAGTAATGTAACAGCCAATGTACTCAATTCTTTCAGTGAATAAAAACGATGATTTCCCCATTCGTTTTTTTTCCAGAGTACTAGTGCTACACATTACACCATTTGAAACACATTTCAAATTAAAAACGCACAACAATCACCAATTAAAAGTTGGTCGGCATCAACAACCACCAACTAAATGTTGGTCAGCATCAACAACCACCAAATAAATGTTGGTCGGCATCAACATAAACACCAACAATGTTGGTAAAACAATCGAGCAAGGCAAGTTCTGCTTGATTATGGGTGACCCAAGAGGCATCTAAACTAGACAAGAAGTTTGGTAAATATTTTTTGCCTTGGAACCAGGGCAATTATTTATTTAAATGATTGTTACAACTAATCAAGAACATGGGATAAACATTCCATTGCTTAGGCATTTATGAGTGATAAGTCACTGCAACTAGACAAACACATGAGGAAAAGTTCCATTGTCTAGGCAATCAAATCAAAAAGGGCAAAATATCCATTCAAATATATATATATATATTCAACGACTGAAAAGTAACCCATTATTGTTATAAGTACAGTACTACTATTGTTGATCTTATGTTATGAACAAAGATTGACAGAATAGACATCATGCAATTATTTTATTTCCATGGAAATAAAATTACAAGAAGATGATTTTTCTTCATTTACAATAAAAATTGCTAACAAAATACAAATAGCCTATTCTATGGGTTTCTTTCCTTAAGATTTGGATACAGGATCTATTCTAGCTGGAGAGTCATCTAAAGCAAAAGAAGAATTGCTAAAGTTCAATTTTTGAAGCATTTTGGTGTTGTTCAAACTTGGTCGATCTTGCAAATGAGGAGGTCGGGATATCTCAAATTCTTCGTGAAGACTATAATCACTAAGGTATTTGGAAATCAAACAGTGAGGAATGGAGCTAACTGGAATCTAGCTAACATCTAGTTGAAACGGTGGTATTGGCAGATCAAGTAATCCAGGGTCGTACTAATCCCACACTTCATTTCCTTGCTCAACTTTCATTACAGTTAAAGCATTCAGCCATCCCTTTTTATACCCATCATTATTTGATTGTTTCAATCTTGCATCAAGATGATATAAAACTTCATTGTATCCCTCCATCCAGAACTCTTTGGGCTGCTTGTAAAACTGATAAGTTAATCGTTCAACATGTTGATGAAGTCTTTTCAGCACATTTTCTTTATTCTGCAATGTAGAACTCTGATTGGATAATTGCTCTGTAAGAGTTTGAATCTTCTGGGACATCTCTACTAGAGCTTGATTTTTTTCCTTCAGTTAAGAAGCTTGATTTTCTAAGTCTTGCTGAGTTCTAGCCTCTTCAATGCTATTTCGACCAGCTCTTATTCTACCCTAGGAACTGGATGTAGGCCTGACTCTTTTCAAAGTCCCCAACTCCTCTCTTAATGAAGCATTTTCAGTCTCCAAAAAGGAAATACCTTCATCATTAACCGGGATTAGAGCTTCAGAGGAAGAAGCATATTTTAGCTACCTCATATCTTCTCTCAAATCGTTATTTTCCTCCTCCAGCAATTTGGCAATGTTTCTGTGATCCTCAATTTCAAATTTCAACACACTCTCTCTCTCTTATTATGGGCGGAAATAAACTTGTCATAACCCCGATCAGCACTTAACTGTTGATACTTTTTCTCATAACCTTCATGAAGCAGAGTAGTGGATTCCTTGTGTTGAAATTGAAGTTCCTCAATCATTCCTTAAAGATCTTCAATCATCTCATATTAAGCTACGTTATTCGCTACTGCACGATCAAGTAAGCATTTCAAATACTGGTAAGCCTCAATTGCTCGCTCAGAGGCATCAGGACCAAGAATGTCAATTATTTATGCTTCAATTAAATCTATACGACCAGCATTGAAATAATTTGTATATTTTTTCATCAACTCTATATCATGAGCGTATAATAGTTCCATCCTGACAATAAACTAGCAAGGAAAAGTAAAAATAGATCAACAACGGATATATTGAATAGTAGAGGAGAAATTCAGATGAGTAACAAGTCAATTTTATTGATCATAATGGATGAGAGTACAACGAGAGGTACAAAACAAAGGAAAAACAGAGGAAAGCAAAAAATTATCGAACAACGTTACACCTTCTCCTTATCCCCCACTACATCCTCAGCTAATTTTGAAGAAGGATTTGGTTGCTGAAGTTTCTCGGAAGGTAGCTGACATTGTTCGGACGAAGTCATTGTCTACTGGGCTTGCTCGGAAGACTGAGGGATGGTGGCATCAGGTGTTTGTTCTACCATCATCAAAGAAGATTCATAAGATCCGGCTTCATCATCTTTTTCTTCTCCAATGGCAAGAGGAGGGTAGTAGACATGTTTCTGCAATAATTCAGAGTCTTTAGTAACATTCAACTCTTTCAACGCTGCAACCCATCCATCCCTGAAGAATATTAAACTTGCATACTCCATTTGAGCAGAGCCAACAGTTAGAGCTTTGTTCCACCCTTTGTACCAGCCAGAGCTAAAGGACTTCTTCACAGCAAACCTTCTCTTTATCCTCTCCGAGGAAGCATTCTCCCTAAGTAGATCTTCAACAGATTTTACTTTCTGTTCAAGATATATCTTACACTGTTCAGCCTCTTCAAGCTTGGCCTCATCTTCCTCCATGCTGGTAATACCGAACTAGATCATCCTCCTTTCTAGCATCCATAACTTTTTATTGAGCTGTCTCAGTAGCCTTGATTTTATTCTCCTAAGAAGTTTTGTCATCTTCATATTTCTATCGGGAGTCCTCTAAAGATTTTGATAAGCCAACAAGGGTTTCTTCTACTTCACTAGAAGAGGAAGCATCTTTGATGGCTTCATCCTTTTTCCAAAATTTTATTGAAATACACTAAAAACTGCAAGACAAGGGGAAACTCAGGTTAGATTATGAAAATTAAAAGCATAACTGAAATGACAAGGTATAATGACACTTACTGATGCAAGGTGTTGGGCTGCCAAATCAGAGACTTTTCCCCGAGGAGCAGAGGTCTCCGCAGCTCTGTGATCAGGAAGAGTTCCAGACCAGATCAATTTCCTGGCCAAACCAGGAGTAACGAATGCTGGAGGACCAGCACTCAAGGAAGGTATTTCAACCCTAGCAGGTTGAGCAGCAACATGAATGGTCTTGTCAGCAAGACCCTTAATCAATCTTCTCAAATGTGTAACCTCTTCAATCAAAGGTGCTGCCTCTTTTTGAATAATAGGGGGCTTCTTAGGAACCTCCTCAATAGGTGTAATTGCTCCCCCTGATGGAGAAGTATCCTTTTTCTTAGTCCCTTCAGTTGGGATATCTTCTTTGTTATTTTTTGCCCCATCAGCACCATGGATAATCTTGGCAAAGAGATCAGGCATTCTCCTCTTCTTTATCATCAGATAAGCAATGGCAGTACCCAAATCAGAAGAAGATTCTTTAACAACCGAAGAAGATATTGGATCTTGCTCAAGATCAATCACTAAAGAAGGAGGAGCAGTAGGCCTAGCAATAAAAGATGAAGTGGTGTTCCTATATTTTAACAAATAAGAAGCAGCTCTCACGTGCTCCCCAGTAACTGATTGATGCAAACCCCAGATAAACTTCAAATCTTTTATATTAATATCACTCTCTTTTGGGGGTTTTCTTTTACTGTCAACTGCAAATTAAAATTGAAGAAAGCAAAAGTCAGTGAAACATTTTATCAAACAAAAAGAAAGCCAATTTAAAAATAAAGAAAAACCTATCCCATTGCCATAAGGTGGACATCTGGGACCTTGGTACACGTCATTTCCATTTAATGGGGGTGTTGCTAATTTTTCATCACAATCCCATTTTCAAAATAATCCCTATTTGAATCAGGAAGATTGACCATTAAGGCTCTGTTAACAAACCTAGTTTTTAAATAAAAAGTGGTGTCACTGGTGACCCATTTATAACAAAACATAATTTTGAGAATCCCTAGATGAGTTCCATGTATTTAATTCAACCTCTGTACACCATTAACCACCCTCTATGTATTTGGAACTACTTTTGCAGGTAAAATATCGAAGTATTGGCAAAAATTCCAAACACAGGGGATTAGGTAGGAAAGAAAAACCACATTCTGCTACAAAAATAGAGGGAAACCAATATCCCTTAGCTACAGAAAAAAAAATCAGAAGGACAAACAGGTTCCTCCAAATCAACCCAAGAAGGAATCTCAAAATTGGCTCTAAACTTATCTAATTACTCAATAAGGTAAACCATAATGGTTAAAGCAAAGAAAGAAGAAGGAAGGAAGAAATTCTTGCAGAAGATTAAGGAATCAACTAAGGCAGATGACAAAAAGAAAGTTCGTAAGAAGAAAAATGAGAAAACAAAGACTTTGGAAACAAGATGGCAAAAGGTAGAAGAAAAATCAGATTTTGCCGCCTGTATATATACCGCCTCGGAAAACGAGAAAAGTAATGACCACAAGTGACGACGGTTGTGTGCTCAACGGCTAATAAAAGGAAAAATACGCAGATACCCAAGCGGTCATAGAATTTAAAATATTTACAAATTTGCCATTCGCACTCGAAATTGTTACTCAATGTAGAAATTTTTTACAAGTGTTGAAGGTCTGTAATTGACCAAGACATGAGAAATATGTCCGAGCAACTTATTGGGTAAAATGTTTCGCATTCTCACATCCAACCTCAACTGTGAAACATTGGAGGCCTCTGTTGATACTAAACATAGTCAGCTGGCGTGGACCAATTATATAAAGACACGTGTCATCCAACATGGCACAAGTTCAATTACCGAGCTACTCAATACACCGAGCTACTCAACATACCGAGCAACTTATTGGGAGGGCCAAACGACTAGACAGATTCAATGTTTATTCTATTAAATTCATTCCTTACCATGTAGAGATGTATACGCCTATTCGATAAAGGCAAACTATCTATTCACATTGACAGCCCAGGGACTATAAATACATTGTAATACCCTATCTGTGGGGTAAGAGAAATAAGCGAACATATTGGAGATCAAGGCAAGACTCCCAGTAATACAAACCAGTGGACGTAGGCCATTCCCTTAAGGCTAAACCACTTTAAAAATCTCTTGTCTTATTTCTTTATTTATTTTTATCTGTGATTAATTAATTAGATCAAATCTAGTTTTTTACATCAACACTTATGTTGGGAGGATTATATGTGTTTTCTTTTGTAAAACCAAATTAAAACTCAATGGTACCCTACTTACTAAAACTCCCAATGAAAGTTGTTCTTTTTATCAGCGTGTCTTATCTTTCTTGGAAAAAGAGCACGTGTAATTTTAAAACAAAAAATGTATCCCAAATTAATTTTCACACTAAAATATTTGAAGAATGAATTTGACCAGTTGACATATGATATCGATATCATTTGTTTACGAAAATACCATATTATTATAAATTCAAATTAGAAATAATATAACAAAAAGTAGTGTGAAGGAAATAGTTTTACCATAGCATGAATACCTTTTACGTTATTTTCTTAGTATAGCGCAACATACGATTAAAAAATAACCACATTATTAATTAAAAAAAAATTATGTAGCAAAGTCGCACATAAGATGGTAATTAACTAATAACTTCAATAATCACTCAATCTCAAACTAATAATTACATTGCCATCCCATAATATAAATTTGGGTGTTTACATGTACTTTGATTTTGAAAGAAAATTAAAAGGTATAATTTTTTAAAGTATCACAATTTTGTTCATTTTTTCCTCTTTTAACACGCGTTCTAGTTCCTCACACGTTCCTATATATTCACAGCCACAGAAAAAGATTGCCTAACATTAAAATCCAAATGTGCAAATTTAACTTGCAAGAATAAATTTCTAAATCTATAGTGAAAAAGCTCGAACATTATCAAAGAAAGACATTAGAAATAAGTAAACTCATTTTTACTCAATAAAAAAAATCGTACGTATGGTATACAATTGTTAAAACTTGACGGTTGCAAAAATATAGACAACAATTTTTTATAACTATAGCAACAACATTGGAAAAGAGAAAACCTTTTACTTGACCATTCAATTAATTGAACTATTAACAAAAGTTATAATTCTCAATATTAACCCAACCCTCAATCCCATTTCCATTTCCCGTTCGCTTTCATATTTTGTTTAGTGCCAAACTAAAAAATAAAAAACATAACTTTATATCCGAAAAAACATTTTTCCAAAAAGCATAATATTTGTGCTCATATTTTTTAGAAAAATTTCTAATCAATTCCATAAAAACCATTGTGAAAAATCCAAGGAATAAAACATGATTCTTTTTCAAGTTCTAACTTTAAGACCAAGATCGCAATATAAACAAAATAAACACTTCTCAACAATGGAAAATACAAGGAGTTATGAAACCTGATTCAAGCTAGAAGCCAGATTTTGAAGCGATGTTATCACATGTGGTGGGGGATGTGAGGGTCAATTGAGGGGATGGAGATTTTTATAATTGGTAAAAATTTATTGATAAAAAATACAAAATTCTCACCACCGTGCAGACACTTATCTTCCCTCCAAATTCGTGTTAGCTATTATTGATGTTTACCCTTAATATTGCCCCATTTTTTAAAATATTAAAATAAATTATTTTGGGATGATTTTTGTTAGGAGTATCTTGAAATGTTTAAAACCCAAAAAATAATTTTAAAAAAAATATATAATATTATTCCCGTAAATAGCCCTTATTTATGTCTCTTATTTGATCCTTCCCTATATATATATATATATATATATATATATATATATATGGAGGATATTTTGACACTTTCTTTATATTTAAGTACTAAAACAAAATAACCCACAAAATTATTTAAATGTTTAGCGGATATAGATAAAACCTACTCGCAACATTTCTTTAATTCAACATAACCTTCTTACGTTCTTCTTCATCGACACAAAAGACTGTCCTTTCCTTGTCGTCTCTATATAACGGGTTTTGGTCAGGTAATGGGAAATAAAATATCATTATTTTTCAATAATAATGTAATATTAAAATACCAAATAGGCATAATAAAGAAATATGTAGAATGTTTTGCTTCTATCTCCGGTTATTTAATGCTGGCTTTGAGTCGAGGGATGAGAAAAAAAGCAGCACACACACACACACACACACACACACACACACACACACACACACACACACACACATATATATATATATATATATATATATATATATATTTTTTCAATAATAATGTAATATAAAAATACCAAATAGGCGTAATAAAGAAATACATAGAATTTTTTGCTTCTTCTCCGGTTATTTAATGCTAGGTTTGAGTCCGGGGATGAGAGAAAGAGGAGCTCACAGACACGCACGCGCACACACACACACACACACATTCACACACACACACACACACACACACACACACACACACACACACACACACACACACACAGACATAGTGAGGCTCCTGTACATAACAAACAGTACATACGAATTTTTTAAAATAGTAAAAAAAATTATTTTCGACCGAATTTTTTTATATGATGTTTAAACATTTCAGTAGGCTCGTATAAAAAATTCTGCTCAAAATAATGTTTTTTGCTACTTTAAATAAATCGGTCAAACTTTCGTAGCTTTATAGCATTTAAAAAGTTGCAAAAGTTTGACCATTTTTTAAAAATAGCAAAAAATATTTTTTTGCCCTAATTTTTTTTTATATGGCTCCCCCAAAATGTTTAAATTCAACATAAGAAAACTCAATTCAAAATTATTTATAATATGGGTCTGCGCCAATGGTATGTACTGTCGGTATTATGTACGGGAGCCCGACTCTCTCTCTCTCTCTCTCTCTATATATATATATATATATATATATATATATATATATATGTATGTATGTGTGTGTGTGTGTGTGTGTGTGTGTGTGTGTGTGTAGATAGCTTTTCTTCTCTTCACAAACTAGACCTTTTCTCTCTTAAAAATCAAAACTAAAACCAGACAATCTCTCTCTCTCTCTCTCTCTCTCTCTTCATAAATCATGATCGGTCCCCTCTTTTAATTGTCGAACGACAGCCCACCGACACTAATCACTCCGACCACTACCACCACTATTAGTCAATCCACTTACAGCTACAAAATCGAATGTTGGTGTCAATGATAAAGTTGTGGTGAAGCGGCAAAGGCAAATTCGACGGCTTAGCTTGATCCCCATGTTCTTGTTGGGTGTGAGTTTATGCACCCAAATGAATATGTTATAGGAACATGATTATATAAATGATGGGTTGAATGGTTCTTGATATATGAGGAGAGAGAAGAAATTGGAAAATAATTTGAGTGATTTTTTTTAGTTTTAATCATTTGGGGGAAAGTAGGGGTGGCAATTTGAGTTAGTTTTGGGTTACGTTAGTCGTGTCATTTTCGGGTCACGTTAATTTTTATTTTAGTATAAGTTTTGGGTACTCTTAAATCTATTAAAGTTAATCTGGTCATGTTCGGATCATTTCGGATTATTATCGTAAACGGATTATCGGGTCAAAAATGGCCCGCTCTAGGGGAAAGGGTGGTAGATGGCGAAAAAGAGGAGGGGAATCTGACCCGAGTCGTTGGTAGATTCCGAGATGAGGTAGGAGATGGAGGGAGGGGAAGGTGGGGATGGGTCGGTTATGAAGAGATGATGGTGGTTGGGGAAGAGGAATGGGTCGGATGGGGGAGATTGTGGGCTGTGTTGCTTCTATTGTTGTCGTCTTTGGTGGTGGTGGTAGTGGTGAAGAGGGGTGGTTGTGGCATATTTTGTTGATGGATGATGATCCAATTTTTTTATCTGTGACTAATTCGTTTTGTTTGGTTTGCTTTCTTGGTTTTTTTCAAGGTTCTAAAAAACGCGGGGCGTGATCGAGGCGTGGAGGCCAAGCTTTAAGCCTTAGAAGCCTAGGCGGGCCTTGGCGTAAAAAGGCGTTTAGGCCTTTTTAATATATTTTAATATTTTTTAACCATAACAGGGCTATTAAAATACTAAAATTGTACATATCATAAAAATATGTCTGAATATTTGCAAATAAAAATACTATTTGATTATTTTGGATGAGATAATGGTCCGGTTTGCAAAAAAATCTTTAAAAGGCGATATCGTTTCACTAAATCATTGTTGTTTTTAGATAAAAAGTACGCCTTAAGGGTTTTACCAAGCATAAGGCGTCAAAATCTTAAGGCGGGGAGTTTCTCCCAAGCCTCAAGCCTAGGCGTGCCTAGGCGGAGCCTAGGCGGGTTTTTTAGAACAGTGATTTTTTTCACTTAAGTATTATTCTTTTATCTCTATTCTGTGTCTAGTTTTTCAAAACATTTTATATGCATGTTAAAGGAGTAGAGTTTGGAGATGAAGAGGTGATGGCAGTAATGGAATTTGGAGATGAAAGGTTGATGAAAGTTGTAACAAATAATTGACAGCTAAATCGGGTGTGTGAATAGGGCTAATGACGTGTATGTGGCTGGTTAAGAGAGGAGATGATGTGGATAGGATTTGTGTTAAGGACTTACTTGTAAAGCATTTTATAGTAGTTTAGAGATTAAATTAAGTTAATTAAATTATTTTTTTATTATTTTGAAAAATAAAATGTCTAGTAGTGAATTAATTTAATTTGTTCAAAATTTTATAAATTTGGTTAATTAATTGATTAGTTAGTGAATTAATTTAATTAAGTTAAAGAAGTGAACTTTCAAGTAATTTGATGAATAAATTAATTTGTTAGTGAATTAATTTAATTTGACCAAATAGAACATGAATCCTTCCATAAAATGTACGATGAGGTAGAAGACACTCGGGATGCGCTGGAGTCAGAATTCCATTTAGGACAATGTAGAATGCGCCATAATTGTCACGACAGCGCACCTTATTATATTTTTATTATTTTCCATTCATCGTTAAGAGATGACCGGTTGTGTTATATTCATGCATTCCAATATTTATGTTTTGATGCATATTTTTCGTTTAATAATATCTATCTATTTCATTTTTTTGAATTTATCACTTAACAAGAAATAAAATATTATTGAACTTAAACAAAACTAGAATTGGAAAAAAAAATAGGGTAGCTTCCCGCGGAATTCCAATTGACGTGTGTGTCCTTCCCGTGGATTGGTTTGTCACGGATGTGATATGTATTCACCTCTTTAGGGGGTGTAATACCCTATATTTTTAGGAGAATTAATAAATAATTAGAAGTACTTTAATTAATTAAATGTCAATCTAAATTAATCATATAATTTAAATTGGGGATTTGAAGTCATTATGATAATTTAATGTTAAATTGAGTTAACTTGGAATTATAGAGTTTATTCGTTAAGTTAATAATGTTCTATGGTATAAAGTTTGATTATCTTAAAGATTGGGGCTCAATTGGTAATTATATTAAGTTAAAAGATGAATGGGACACACGGGAAATTTAGAGAAAAGCATAGGTGTAGATTGGTCCTTGCGCATCGCTTGAGGATCAAGCTAGGGTTTATTATGTTAATCTTGGGTTTTTTAACCCACCACCAAAGAAAAGAGGAAGCTCGCACCTGGGATGTGACCGCAATTGATAGCAACGCCATCACGGGTGTCATTTTCGTGACCATGGCCATGTCATGGCTGGGTAGCGGGGTGGTCTGCCTCACTTTTTATTTTGCCTCTTATACATTGTTCCCTAATTTTAAATCCACTAACCTTTATTCTAACATAAATTCTTCATAAAGAAATCCTAAGACTCTCTAAAACTCTTTTCTAAGCGACCTATCTCCCTTGCTAAAATCAAAGAGATTTTTCATGGTTTTTAAACAAGGATTTAACGGAGGTTTTCTGAGGAATCAAAGCAAGTTTTTCAAGATGAATTCAAGGTTAGATTTTTCAAGACTAGATCTCTTCATCTCAAATAAATTTTCTTGTTCATCCTTATGTTAAATTACTAAACTACTCCTCTCCTTTTATATTTACACTTTTTATTTTTGCTAAACCTAAATTCTCGGCTTAAAATGTCTTAAAAACCCTTAGGATTTTAAGATCCATAATTGTAGTATCCGTAACACCCTGTATTTTTAAATAATTAATTTTAGCACTTTAAATTACACAGGATGTCTTAATTTAATAAAAATAAGAAATAGTGCATATTCAATAAATATTAATAAGTGAGAATATATATAATATTTAGGGAATTTGAGGAATAGAAGGCTCTCTCTCGAACCCCAATTAGGGTTGCATGGGCTCTATGTCCAACCCTTTACTAGACCCTAACAAACATCTAGACTCATCAAATCCGTGGAAGAAATTCTTTGCTACTGTTGTTAAAGAATCCAATGCTCAAGAAGATATTCCTCTGATCTCAGTTTGATCTTTTAAAGGAGAGTCGGGAGTAAACTTCTCTCAAGATGATATCCATAAGCTTTCTGAACCTTTCAAACACTCCATTGTTGGGAAATTTTCTCATGGTCATCCTGCCATTTAAATAATAAGGAAAACCTTGATTAGAATGAATCTGAAAGCCACCTCCAACGTTGGTTTGATAGATTAGAAGCATGTTCTCATAAGATTATTCAATGAAGATGACTTCACAATATTATGTATGAGAAACATTTGGTATGTTGGAAAATACCCAATGAGAACTTTTAAGTGGACTGCAAAATTCAGACCAGAAATCGAGAGTCATGTTGTTCCTGTATGGGTAAGTTTCCCCTCTCTTCCTATCCATTTATTCTCAAAGGCTGCTTTATACTCCATTGCGCAGGTGGTAGGCAAACCACTGAGATTAAATGGATCAACTTCAAACCTCAATAGGCTTAGCACTGTTAGGGTTTTGTGGAACTAGATGTATTGGTCCAAAAGCCAAAAAGAGTATGGATTGGCTATGGTGTCAATGCCTTTTGGCAAAAGATAGAGTATGAAAATGTTCCCTCATATTATACTGTATGTTACAAAATGGGGAATGAAAACTCTAAATGCATTTTGATGTCAAAAAAACAAACTGACCTTTCCCACAAATAATAAAATACCCAGCCTAATACCCTCTCTCATTAACAACCTAGACAAGTCCTCATAACCCAGCCTAATACCCAACAACCAAAACCTAAAGAACCTATCATAAACTTAACTACTTCCCCACCTACACATTCAGAACCAAAACTTACTCAAGCTAGTCCTATAATTCTCTTGCCAAATAATCCTACCCATATTTTACAAAAACTTACTCAAAATTCTAATATTCCCAACATATTAAACCAGTTGGTTAATATCCCCCAAAATTATAATCCAAGCCAAGACTTAAACCATCTGTCCTCTAATATCACACCCATAGTTGCTTCTAAAATTCAAAACTATATTACCAAGATTCAAAATGTTGACCTTGAAGAACAAGAAACTAGAGCAGTAGAGTACCTAAGCCTATCACCTAGAGCTACAGACCTTCCTGAACCAGAATCCACTGACCCTCGTAAAGGACTTGCATTCAATGATAAAGAAGAAGATGATGAGTATAGTCCTCCTATATTAGAAGAACTGCAACTGTTCTCAAGAAGTATCATAAGAAAGTTGAAAATAAGGAGGAAAAAGCATAAACTTCTTGCCACCAAACCTCCCATCATTCATGAAAATATTTCCAAAAATGATACCAAAACTAAAATATTCAAACCTTAAGACCAAAAGACTTGCCAGAGTTGCTCTCAAGTCCTATCAAAATGCCTGTCCCAAATGCTCGTAATGATTGATTTCATCCTATGGAACATTAGAGGTTTATCCAATAAACCCTCCCAAAGAACAACCCAAAAGTTTTGCAAAAATTTTAACCTTCCCTTTATTTCTATTTCGGAACCAAAAGCTAAATCCAACAAGTTTGAGAATTTCATAAGAATCCTTAATTTTGATGGTGGAGTGTCTAATACCAACTGTAAGATATGGGTTTTCTGGAGATATGGCATCATTTTTGAAGTTAAGAAAAGTGATAAGAAAACAATTCTTCTGAGCATAAATCACCCTCAATTTCCTCATACTCTTTTCCTATCAGTGGCTTATGCTAAATGTTTTAGACAAGGTAGAATCCCTCTATAGGATATTTTAATGGCTCATAAATTAATTATGAATGATCAACCTTAGCTTGTCATGGGAGATTTCAATGTGGTTTCTAGGAGTGATGATAAGAAGGGAGGAGATCCTATTGATTTGAATGTAGTAGCAGATTTTAACTTATTTATATCCAATGCAGGTAGGCTTGATGTTGGTTTTTTAGGTTCTAATTACACTTGGCATAACTTTAGAGATAGAGGTAAAATTTGTTCCAGACTTGATAGAGGTCTTGTTTCTCCTGAATGGATTTTTACCTTCCTTAACTTTTCCCTCAAACACCTTAACAAAGCATGCTTAGGTCACTATCTTCCTCTTTTCTCTATACAGACAAATTTGGACAGTAGTCCAAATCCTTCCAAATTCTTTAATTCTTGGTGCTCCAATCCTAACCTGAAATCAATCATTTAAAACTCTTGGAATATTCCAATTGAAGAAAATCCTCTTAGAAAATTTTCCTCCAAACTTCAAAAACTGAGAAAGGACCTTATTAGTTGGAATAGATCCTCTAATCCCAACATTTTTTTATCAAGTCAAGAAGATAGAAGAAGATGTTAATGTAAAGCAAATTCTATTTGAGTCAAATCCAAATTCTTATCACAGAGAGCAACTATTAAAATCAAAAGCTCAGCTTTTAGGATCTTTGAAGCTAGAAAAAGCTTTTTGGCATAAAAAAATGAGAGGTAGATGGATTATTGAAGGAGGAGCAAACACTAAGCTAATTCCCACCTTTGTAAAAGCTAGAAATGAAAAATTATTGATCCATATAATTAAAGATAATATAGGAAATTAGATTACTAAACCTAAGGCCATCCAAGATGAATTCATAGACCACTTTAAAAACTTATTTCAAGCAGAGTGTCTAGAAGAGGATGATGAACTTTTAGATTATTTGGACATTGAAGTAACTGATATCCAATCTATGATGACTGATGACCTTCCCATAGAGAGTGAGATTAAACACGCAGTTTTTTACCTCAATGTAGATAGCTTTACAGGGCCAGATGGATTTCATGGATATTTCTACTCCAAGTTTTGGGACATCATCAAAAATGATCTCATTCAAGCAGTTATCTATTTCTTTTCAGGCAAAGATCTTCCCAAGAGTTTGACCAGCTCTAATATTATCCTTATTCCTAAAATCCAATTGCAAACCTCTTATTCTGATTTTAGGCCCATTAGCCTCTATAATTTATGCTCAAAAATCATAACCAAAATTTTTGCCAATAAACTATCTATTATCCTTCCCAACCTCATAGGCAAGTCTCAATCAAGTTTTGTAAAGGGTAGGCTTATCTCAGAAAATATCACCTTGGCTCAAGAGCTCATGTCTTTAATTGGTTATCAAATTAGACCTATTGAAAGCTTATTATAGAGCGTCATGGACTTTCCTCATAAAAATCTTAAGGAAGTTTGGTTTCCCATAAATTTTCATTGACAGAATTTGGAGACTGTTATCTAAAAACTGGTTTTCCACCATTGTAAATGGACACGTAAGATATTTCAAATCTAGTCTTAAACAAGGAGATCCTCGATCTCCTAGTATTTTTTTCTAGTTGCAGAAGTTCTAAACAAAGGCATCCATAAATTAATTAGCTCAAGAAAGGTTCGCTCCTTCTCACCCTAAACATTCTTCTCTCATAAGTAACTTGAGCTTTGCAGATGACTCTATAATTTTTTGTAATGGAACCTCATCTAGTATGAAAAATTTAATGGAATTCTTAGAATTTTTTAAAAAATGCTCAGGTCAAGTAATCAACTATGAGAAATGCAGTTAGAAAGTCCACCATTCCATTAACAAAAGGAGCAAAAAGACCATTGATGATCTGACTAGATTGAAGAAGAAAATCCCTTTGAAATACTTGGGATGCCCTATTTTCTATGGGAGGTAAAAGCATGATTATTTTGATGATTTAATTCAGAGAATTCAGTCCAAAATTAAAGGTTGGAAAATAAAATTTATGTCTTTCCCAGGTAGAAGAACATTAATAAATTTAGTCCTAACCTCTGTTCTAATAAATGATATAACTATCCTTAATCCCCCTCTAAAGACCCAAAATTTCATCAAAAGCCTATTTAACAACTTGTTATGGGGATCCTCAATTGAATTTGGAAATAAGCATCACTGGATCAGTTGGGACAAGCTCTGTTACCCAATCTCTAAAGGAGGACTTGGTTTCAAAGATTTGAAAGACTCCATCAAAGATTTTAACATGAAGCTTTGGTGGAGCTTACCTAACACTAACTCTTTGTGTTATTCTTTTCTTAAATGCAGGTTATCTTACTCAACTTCCGGTAATAGCCCTACTCTCAAGAGATTAAAGAAAATCAGAGACATTACTGACAGTTTCATTATTGAAATAGAATTATCCAAATAGTGGGCTCTTTCTACTAGTGAGGATTTCACTACTAGATCAGCTTGGGAAGCTACAAGGAAAGTCAGGCCATCATCTTTTCTCTTCAATTTCATTTGGAAAACAGAGATACCTCATAAGATCTCTATTTTCCTTTGGAAATGAATGCAAATGATAGTTCCCCTAGAAGATCAAATTCAATTAAAAGGAATCGAGATTGCTTCTATCTACAGATGCTGTTATAAACAGTTTGAAAACTTCAATCATATGTTCATTGATGGTCCTATAGCTAAGCGCATTTGGTCTTTCTTTGCTTATTTGTTTAGCATCAATATATCCACCTCATTTGTCATTAACTTCTGATGTCACGGTGGCCCAAAAAGTCTAGCAAAGAATTCCTCAAATTCCTTCTGATTTTAGTGCCTGGTGCAATTTTCTGGGAGATATGGATGAGTAGAAACAAATGTGTCTTTGAAGATGAGAGAATGGATGCCTCCAAGATAATTTCAAATTTTATCAATCTCATTAGCAACTGTTCTTCTCAACATCAATTCAAATCCTCATTTTTTTCGTATGAAGACCTTCAAAGTTTATTTTTCCTAAAAAAAAATACCTGCTCCTTTGACATTGTTAAATGGTCTGCTGCAAAAGAGTCCTATTTCAAGATTAATTGTGATGGGGAATCTAAAGGTAATCCTGGGAAGTCAAGGTCAGGGGGTATCATTAGAAATTATAAAGGTCATCTCATTCAAGACTTTGCTTCTTTTAAAGGCAGTATCTCCAACAATAGAGCTGAATGTCTTGCCATTCTTAAAGGCCTTAATTATATTATTATGGAGTCTAACTCCAAAATGGTGATTGATATTCTCAAAGGAAAAATTCTAAAACCCCCTAGGTCCCTAATAGATGTCCTCAATGAGATCAAAGGGATCAACATTCAAATTGAGTTTAATCACTGTTGGAGAGAATCAAATGCAGTTCTTGATAGTCTTGCTAATTATGGAGCTCTTTCTTTAGGCCATCTGTCATTTTCGGCAGTTTCAACTCTTCCCAAGATAGCTAGAGGATGTTTCAAAATGGATTTAATACGCATGCCATCTATTAAGTTTTCTTAACATAGTTTCTTTAGTTATTCTTTAATTTTTTTTAGAAGTATTCTTATATTTGCCAATAAGGTAGGGCTTTTCTACCTTTGATTTAATAAATCTGGGAGCATTGCACTTTTCAATTTTTTTCTTTACTAAGTGTTAGTAAATAAATTCGATCAATTGTTAGTACATCGTAAGTGGGTTGAAACGAAGGGGATTGATGGTATCTCAACCAGGACATACATGTGGGTTATTTTGGGATGAGATAGGATATTTATGTTTAGTGTCTCGAATGATGATTTCGAGTGCACGATTGATTTGGAATAGGTCGAGATAGTCAAAATCAAGTACCCGGGGTAGAGATTAGATACCGGGTACTTTTTAGACTAGTTGGGACCCACTTAGGGGCATATGGATCATTTTACACCATGGGGTTAATCAAATTTCAGGATTATGGCTTTAAATAAGAGGTTAAGGGTTAGGAGATCGCCATACATATTAAAACATTTGAGAGCTAAAGTTGTGAGAAAAGAGGAAGAAAAACACAAGAGATTCAGGGGAAGGCTTAATTGGGGAGAAATCATCGGGAGTTCTTGGCTAGACTCAACCCTATAAGAAGACAATTATAATTCATATTACATATAATGTAAGTGAATAAACTTGCTTAATGTTTTTATTTAGTTTTTTGTTTGTATCAAAATTTGGTAGACTCGTAACAAATTTTGTGGTGGCAACTAATATGTAAATGGGTTTCGAGAAAAGCAAAATTGATGATGACCCCTTATGATCTTATTAGAATAAATCCAACATGAAAAGTAGGTTTTTGATAGAGAAACTTAAGAATGAAAAAAGTATATATTGTTCTTGAATCTAAAAATATGAAATTAAATAAAAAAGGTGTGATCTTGAACTATGAAATTAGAAAATTTCGTTAGAATTAAGAGATAACTAATGTTGGAAAAAAGTAATGATTGAATCCCATTATTAGAATTGATTTATAATGAATTGAGACTATTAAATACGTGTCTTTATGTTTGTAATTGATATATGCCTTGGGATGAATATTGGGACTTATTTGGGGGTGAAAACCTAGGTAAAACTCGTGAAGAAAATAACAGTCCTAACCTGGGTTGCGTATCGGGGTGAATCGATTCGCCCCCTGACCGAATTAGTTTAGCTACCATGCTTAGCCCAAGTACGTTAGTTGGCAATTTTATTAATTGCTTTGGAGTCTGGGATATTTTGGGATGTCCGTAGATGAAAGTAGGATTTATGAAAAAAAAATTAGGGACCTTATTTTACCTTGGGATAGTTAGAAGAAAACTGGAGTCAAGAAAGATAGGCATTGGGGACGAACAACGCTCGAAAATATAAATTAATGAAAATGGTTGGGAATTGGGTAACTTAGGATACGGGCTGGTCGAAAAGGGATTAATGTCCAGAACTAAAAATATATGTGTGAAATCAATTAAAAAAGAGTTAATTAATATTTAAGGGTCAGGGGTAGAATCGACACATTTAGGCGAGTGCTTTAGGTGTTAGGCACGGAGTAGCCGGATTATGTGATATGTCTATATAAGGGATATGGACAATATACGTACGAATAATAATATTTGTGTGTATGATATTTATGTGAAACATATCCATCCTAGAGGATATGCTATCGGTGGAGGTTGTATGCCGTGGGAGGTCACTTTGGCGAATCCCAGTAGGGGTAGTTATCCTCGATCATAGGTTTGTGCACGACTACCCTATGTGAGTTTGGAGTCCTGTGAAATAATGTGGTATGCCTATTACCCATAGACTTAAGACCACGACCGCCTCCGATTTTCGTGTTCATTTTGGGTTCGGTGGTAAGATTCTGACCTAGTTTCCCAGATCGAGATAGATACTCCTGAAGCTTGATAGTATGCTAGTGATTTCGCAACCAGTGTGGAAATGCTCGGAAGGATTGGGGTTACATACAACGAGTGATATGTATGTATATATTTGATGTGTTATGAACATACATATATAAAGTTGAAGATAATTATATACGGACATAATACCTTGGGTGTGAATGTTTATTAATAATTGAAGTAAAGTTATGTGAACAAGTTCGTGATAATGTAATTGAGAATTAATTAAGCAGAGGGGTAAGCCAATGAAGAAATAACAAATAAATAATATACTCAAGATGGGGTAGTGTGTTATAATGACATTAGTGATGAGTCTAATTAGGCGGGGTTACGTAACTAGGAGGGGCAAGAAGCATACGTTATGTGCACACATTAGATGAGGGGTAAGGGCCATCTCATGAGAGTATGCCACTAGTTTAAAGATGGAAAATTTCTTTACATTTTCATTTATGCATTTTTTTCACTTGCTAAATATTTTCAAAGGTTTGGGCTCTGACCCGCATCAAATATTTTCAAAAACATTTAGATATCTAGCCACAGGGATGCCAACATGATTCTTCTCTCCTAGGTTACGTAGCTGCAACTGATGTGAAGGCTTGCATGTTTTGGAGTGTCCGATACTATCACTGTTATCTTAGATTAAGTTCCATTTCAGTTATTGGTTGGGCATGTCGTCCCATTTATCAGATTTATTTACTTTCAATTTTACATAGTTCAGTGTGGATGACTGCATTGGATTCTTAGTAACCGATGGTTTACTCGGTACATGATTTATTTATTTACGTGTTTAGACTTCTTTATTGGTGTGGTTATTTATATTATTTATTATGAATGAGATTGTAGTGAATGTATTACTTTTGGTATTGTAATTAAAGATTAAAATTTGGCAGAACTTGTTAAACTAATAGGGGGTAAGTAATTTACTAAATTCAACAATGATGCTAAGAATCATCCATATGAGATTCTTTTATTTTCGTAGAAGGCTAGCCACCCATTATTTTAATAGGCGGGGTGTCACATTATCTTGTTGAAGTGACATTGTTTAGCCTCTCATGTTATGAATTAGGACTTGACCCTAACTAATGAATGAAATTGGAAATTGAACCCTTGATTTGTAGACTTGCAAATTAGGATTTGAGATTTAATCCTGGATCCATGTAAAAATGATAGGATGTTGAATAATTGAAACTTAACTAGTATTGAAAATTCATGTACAAAGTAGGTTTGTACACTTGTCTTTATGATTAGTACCCTTGTTGATAAGTACTTAATTGATAAAATTCTAAGAATACAAATTTATAATTAGAGCCTATTTGCTTTTGAGAATCCATGATTATTTACTAACCCTGTTTATACATTTGAAACACAACCCCTTTATTACCTTATTCATGTTATTGAAAAAGGATTAATTAAGTAGACAAAATAGAAAAATTATAGGAAAAAAAATTATTGGCTTATTGGTTTGAGGTAGTTGTTGGCTTATGTTGGACGGATGAGGATGTATATGGAAATTGGTTTATCATTTTTCTTCAACTCTAAACTTAATTCATCATTGTTGATGTAAAAAATTAGATTATCTCTAATTATTCAATCACAGATAAAATAAATAAGACAAAAGAATTTTAAAGTGGTTCAGTCTTGAAGGAATGGCCTACGTCCACTGTTTTCTTATTGCTGACTGTTTGTTTGAAATTCTCGATAACAGGTTTTACCAAGAAATTCCGAGTCCCCTTACAATGAGGATGATACAATGTATTTATAGCCCTGAGGCTGTACATGCGAAAGAATAATACATAGCTGTCCAATAGGCGTGTACATCTGTATGATAATAATAAGCATTTAATGCGTAGTCAATCTGTTGGTTATTCGGATATTAATGCTCTTTACGAGTTGCAGCTCGGACCGCCTAAGTATCTCGGTATACATGAGTTGCTCGGAGAATACTTGTTACTCGGAGCGCCTGAGTTGGTCGGGGAGGTTGAGCTCCTTGAAGTCAAGGTGTTGTTCAAAAATGTTTGTAGGTGCCATGTAGATTGACACGTGTCTCCACATAATTGATCCACGTCAGCAGACTAAATTTGGTATCAACAAAAGCCCCCAATGTTTCACAGTTCGAGGTTGAGGAGTGTGGAACATTCTTCTCGAAATATGGAGGGATTAAATAGTCATCCTGAATTTTAGGAGTGTTTTCCTTGTATTTATTTTTCCTTTCGAATTCATAGAATCAGACTTTTTGAATTTTTCTAACTGCTTCGGTCTCCGTGCCTTTTTTTTCCTTTTAGCCGCCGGTAGCGCAAACGTCTTTCTTTGTAATCATTATTTTTACCCCTTCCCAAGGTAAGGTATTTAAGCGTTGCAGAAAATCCTATCGTCTTTTACTTTTTCAAATTTGTATCTTCGAGCTCTCCATTTCTTCTCCATCTTGTGCATTCATTCCTTCCATCGTTCGTTGTCAACTGATCCACCCTTTTCCTGTAAGATCTTCTTCATTCTCTTTTATTTTCTTTGTTCATCATGGTTTACCTTGTTGAGTCGCTTGATAAATTTTGCTCTGATTTTTCTATTCCTTCATGGGTCATACTGGAAGAGCTTTCTGAACCTTCTGATTATTTTCGTTTGGCTGAGGGACATTGGTTCTCCAGTCTCTTTGTGGCCGAATGTGGCTTTTCTTTTCCTCCAAATCCCCTGTGTTTGGAATTCTGTCAATATTTTGATGTTGTACCTGCAAAAATAGCTCCCAGTACATGAAGAATAGTTAATGGAGTCATAGGTTAAATCAGATTCATGGAACCCGTGTAGGAATTCTAGAAATTATGTTTTCTTATAGATGGGTTGTCAGCGATAGTACTTTTTATTTAAAAACTAGGTTTTTAAATAGGGCTTTAGTTGTTAATCTCCCATATGCCAACAGGGATTACTTCGAGCATGGGGTTGTTATGAAAAATTGGCAACATGCTCCATTAACTGGAAATGATGCATATCAGGGTCCTAGATGCCCTCCTTATGGCAATGGGATAGGTTGTTTTTATTTTGTTTTATTTTTGAAATTATGTTTTCTTTGTGTTTGATAAAATGTGTCATTGACATTTTAATTTTTGTTTATTTGCAGTTAACAGCAAAAGAAAATCTCCAAAGGAGACAGAGGTTAATTTAAAGTATTTGAAACTTATCTGGAGTTTTCACCAAAACGTTGCTGACGAACACATTAGATCAGCCTCTTACTTGTTGCAGTACAAGTCCTACACTTTATCTTTTACTGCTCGTCCAGTGGTGAGTGACATCGACCCAGTACCAGCTTC
This sequence comes from Sambucus nigra, assembly GCA_949130495.1. NCBI lineage: Eukaryota > Viridiplantae > Streptophyta > Magnoliopsida > Dipsacales > Adoxaceae > Sambucus > Sambucus nigra. The sequence continues at coordinate 402,438,791 of OX422209.1, read as the reverse complement.
TGAGGGTTCTTCCCCTGAATTAAATATTCCCCTCAGTATTCACTACACCAAAAATGCTAATCTGGCACGCTTGGATAAGGAGAATCTGACACGGTTCTAAACTATGTCAGATTCTGGCATGGTTTAGTCCCAATTTGGCACGGTTTAAAACGGTGTCAGAAACTGACACGGTTTAAAAGCGTGCCAAAAACGTGCTAAAATTTATTTCTAAAAAAAATACTACAATTAATTCCAATTTTTATTTTGGAGGGACAACCATTCTCCCGCTCTCTCTACCAAAAATTCTCTCTATACCAAAACCCTCTCTCTCCTTAGGTCACACTCCATTGTCGTCTCTTTGAGATTAATCCCATACAATTTTGGGATTAATCTAGTTGGATTTAATGGTTTGATCTGCCGTGGTGATATCGCTGGGTAACCAAGATAGGGTTTTTTTGGTATATGACTTGGAGGGTTTTTATATCTTCCATGTATTGTGTCGAGATGGAGGGGATGTTTTTTCTTTTTAGCTCTATGTGGGTGAGAAATCTATTTTTTATTTACTAAGATTCATTTCATCATTAATCCAACACATTTGTATTGGAGGTATAATTTGGTGCTTTATTTAGTACATGTGAACTCATTGTAGCTTACTCAATTGATAACTCTTGCCTAGCTTAATATGCTTTTATGTTGTATGAATAGCATGTTTCAAATATTCGAGCTTCATAGGTTTTGTCTTGGCTAAATTTGGCATTTACACGTGTTGGGAACTTTCTTCAAAAACCCAATTATATGGCTTGTAATGACTTTGACACAAAAAAACTAAGGGTCCTTTAAATGATTGATAAAATGCCTGAATAGATAAAGCTGTTAGTTTTTAATATTTTTTACCACTTATACACTAATTCATTTTTGCACTAAAAAATAAAGCAATTCATTATGTTTTTTTTTAATTTTAAATTTTAATGTCACAAGGGCCATTAGGATTTGGGAGATGGCGAATGAAAAATAGTTAACCTTCAATTGCATATTGTTTTGAGTTGAGAAATATTTTGAACTATGTGCCTATGTAGGTGTGACATTTGCAATTTTAGGTTGTCATACATGAGGTTAAATTAGAAAATATGGCATTCATAAGTACCTGAGGAACGTGAAAATATTTACTGGAAGAGGGAGGAAGATCTGTTTCAGACAGGAGGAAGAGAGGAAGTGGAAATGATAAGCTATAGCACTCGAGGATTTGTTGTATCATTTGTTGGTTAGGTTTGGATAACTCCATTTAGAGTTAAGTGTTACGGGCTTTTGTTTAGAAAATACTGATCATAATTATGTTTACAGAAAATCAAAGTCATTGTGATGTTGGCTGACAGAAATTCTAGGAGGCTACTATTTTCTGTAAATCTAAAGGAGAAGGAAGAATCGATTGAGAGAAAGAAAAACCTCAATGTAAGAAGCTTTATTCAGTTAAAACTTTTGGTGAATGACCTTTTGTTATTTTGCTTAAATGTTATATGAGAGCAAATCTCTAGCAGCAGATGTCATTTTAATTATTTGTTTTGTTTTGGTATTATAGAAATAATCAAATAAAACATTCTCAAGCCCTCTGATCTTATGCACACTCTGGAATTCATTGCCTTATGGCGATGTCATTGGGAAGGAAAGTTATTCGAATTCAGTTTTTGGCTTTAATAGCACATATTTTGTTCCTAGAATATTTTTTAAATAGATTGGTTAATGAATTGATAATCTATTTTATGGGAAAGAATAGAGAGGACCTCGACATAGTGAAGGAACATTTATTACCACGTAAACTACTCTAAACTCATACCTATAGTACCTTGATTTTAAATTCTTTCAAAAATCGATTGTTGATTACTCTCAGTAATTGACTACTCTACTATCAACCTTTAGGTGTAATTTATGTATGTTTATGACTGTATATATGTTCTTCTAAGCTCAATAATTTCTATATTGTCTCAGGATTTCCAATGCTTGAGGAAAATGTTGTTCAAAGGCCACTAGTGTGTAACGTCTTTGATTAAATACCCTTATTTCGTCACCTTCCAGATATACAGGACCCAGAAGGCTAAAAAGGACCAAGGCGCTGAAGACATTTTGTATAAAAGACAACAAAGCCCTCCCAGCTGTTTACCTTGATGAGATATCGACGGGAGGATGAGTCAAAGTACTATTCTGTTCTTCTGAAGTACGAGTAGCAATCGGAGAAGGAGGTGGAGATCTATCAGGTTAGATTGTAGGGTCGCTTAAATCTCGGGGAAGGAAAGCTGGAGAGTCAGAACCACACCCTTAGCTTCACATGAGGAGATTTTGTTCAGGCAACTGATATTGACTAAGAAAACTATTTCTGCGGGTTCTCAAAATGCGTAATCTATTAGAGGAATTAAAACACTATTATTATTAACATTAGTGAGGAAATTTTTGCGGGCTTCAATTGCACATTGCGAGGTGGGAATGTGGCCCACCATTAATATATTCAAGTCAGCAAGGGAAGGGATGTCGGGTTGAAATAAATATCCATGTTCAAAGCCAAAGTTGCAAGAAGAAATGGGAAGCAAGTATATCTGGCGCTTAGTGGTATCAAGGGTACTTCCATGGCAGATGACACCAGTAACAATGCAACATTGGGTACAATCTTGAACCAGCAGTTCGTACTCCAACTCAATTTGTTCACGGCCTTACCGATGATATGCATTGGTGAGAACTAAGAATGGTTGTTGTTTATTCAGCTCTTATAATTCTTGTGTGTGTGTTATTTTCCTATTAGTTTGCCGTTGTTATATATTTAGTGTTACACTTCTTAGTGAGGTATCCTTGTTTCTTACCTAGCTTGTTGTACTTATTCGATGCTTGTTGACTCAGCACCTAGGATGCCATTTCTTTGATGTTGTATGGTATGCATTGGTTTGCGAAATATGCATGTAACACGAACACGCATGGTTAATAAACATGTCGGGACACTTGACATGATTAGTTAAAGAAGTTCGCTTAGGAACATGATGCAACCGCAATATTCACTATGTTGTGAAGAAAATGTTTGGTATTATATCTTGAAATTTGCACCAGTAGATTAGTTAAAATTTAAAGTAGTTAGCCTCTAATGTCACATCTTCTAACGCATTTATCGCATCCTTCAAATCAATCTGGCAAAAAAGGCAAAGGAATGGGTTGTTCTAGATTTTGACTAAAATGATTTTAAACTTTTGTTTTGTTAAATACTGTAGTTGATCTAGTTAAATACTGTCGATGATCTATTCTATTGTGATGCATCTGCTATTACACGTACAACGTGTGCGGCATGCCCCATATATTTTCTCAATGGTGTCTTATTATATGCAGGTGTTCGATGGACTGAAGAGGAGCATATGCTGTTTTTACTTGGTTTGAAAAATATCAGGAAAGGTGATTGGCGTAGAATAGCACGCAATTACGTAATTGCAAGAACACCCACTCAAGTAGTGAGCCATTCCCATAAATATTTCATCAGCCAATGCAATATGTCCAGGAGAAAGAAAAGATTCAGCCTTTTTAATATTGTAGCTGATGAAGTAAGTCTTTCTCTGTATCTATATATGTTTATATCAATACATGATACAAGCATTTGAGTTGGGCTAAATACTAGTATTCTACCATTTGGAGTATTGAAAATTTAAATTACTTGGTTCAGAAACTTTAGCATTCTCAAATTCTGCTATAACATTTATAATAATGAAGATTTTAATGGTTAGGACCGTAGGATAATGTTTAGATTTATTACTGCTGCTTGGTTCTGAGTGAATATGTGTGTGTATTTGAGGTTTTTAGGTATCCTTCGTATTGAACATCACTGCCATGGTCATGCTCTTGACATGACATAAATGTAAAGTGATTGTCTCACTGTGCGAAGAATTGGATCGTATTGTTATTTGTGTAATTACTGTGCAAAGTAGTGATCATTCTTTAATTGTATTTTATGCATGTCTGTGCATGCATATATGTACTTGCATAGATATTTCCTTATACTATCCAAATTGTCCACTACACGCTTGGCTTACTCCCACCACAGTCCCTTCCCAATTAAGAATCCACATCAGAGAAACTTTGCAAGGAATTTGACTTGTAACATTACTCAAAATTAATACTTGCTTGAAAACAAGCCGTTAAAGGGTGAAAACCCAAACCAACCCACAAACGGCCCCGTAAGAGGCACTAACACCTCGCACGGGACCAATGTAACTCGTAGAAACTGACCATTTATTCATGAGTCTCCCGATTTATGAATAATCTAGATATATGAAAATATCTAGATTAAACCTAAAAACAAGCCGTTAAAGGGTGAAAACCCAATTCAGCCCCCAAACTGTCCCGTAAGAGGCATGAACACCTCCCACGGGACCAATGTAACTCATAGGAACTGACCGCGTAGTAACGGGTCTCCCGATTTATGAATATGATGATAATTTGAAAATATCTAGATTAAACTTCAAAAAAATTCGTTAAAGGGTGAAAACCCAATTCAGTCCCCAAACGGCCCTGTAAGAGGTACGAACACCTCGCATGGGACCAATGTAACTCGTAGGAACTGACCGCATAGTCACGGGTCTCCCGATTTATGAATATGACGATAATTTGAAAATATCTAGATTAAACTTAAAAATAAGTCGTTAAAGGATGAAAACCCAACCAATCCCCAAATGGCCCCGTAAGAGGCACAAACACCTCTCACGGGACGAATATAACTCGTAGGAACTGACCACGTAGTCACGGGTCTTCCGGTTTGAGAGTATGACGATAATTTGAAAATATCAAGATTAAACTTAAAAAAAAGCCGTTAAAGGGTGAAAACTCAAACCAACCCCCAAACGGTCCCGTAAGAGGCAAGAACACCTCCCACGGGACCAATGTAACTCGTAGGAACTAACCGTGTAGTTACGGGTCTCCCGGTTTATGAATATGACGATAATTTGAAAATATTTAGATTAAACTTAAAAACAAGCCATTAAAGGGTGAAAACCCAAACCAGCCCACAAACGGCCCTGTAAGAGGCACTAACACCTCGCACGGGACCAATGTAACTCGTAGGAACTGACCGTGTAGTCACGGGTCTCCCGATTTATGAATATGACGATAATTTGCAAAAATCACACTTAGACTTGAAAACAGGCCGTTAAGGGGTGAAAACCCAAACCAACCCCCAAACAACCCCGTAGGAGGCACGAACACCTCGCACGGAACCAATGTAACTTGTAGGAACTGACCGCATAGTCCCGGCACTCCCGGTACGAGAGTATGACGATAATTTGCTAAAATCACACTTAGACTTGAAAATAGGCCGTTAAGGGGTGAAAATCCGAACCAGCCCCCAAATGACCCCGTAGGAGGCACGAACACCTCGCACGGGACCAATGTAACTTGTAGGAACTGACCGCGTCGTCCCGGGACTCCTGGTTTGAGAGTATGACGATAATTTGCAAAAATCACACTTAGACTTGAAAACAGGTCATTAAGGGGTGAAAACCGGAACCAGACCCCAAACGATCCCGTAGGAGGCATGAACACCTCGCACGGGACGAATGTAACTTGTAGGAACTGACCGCGTAGTCCCGGGGCTCCCGGTTTGAGAGTATGACGATAATTTGCAAAAATCACACTTAGACTTGAAAATAGGCCGTTAAGGGGTGAAAACCCGAACCAGCCCCAAACGACCCCGTAGGAGGCACGAACACCTCGCACGGGACCAATGTAACTTGTAGGAACTGACCGCGTAGTCCCGGAACTCCCAGTTTGAGAGTATGATGATAATTTGTAAAAATCACACTTAGACTTGAAAACAGGCCGTTAAGGGGTGAAAACCCCAACCAGCCCCCAAACGACCCCGTAGGAGGCACGAACACCTCGCACGGGACTAATATAACTTGTAGGGACTGACCGCGTAGTCCTGGGACTCCCAGTTTGAGAATATGACAATAATTTGCAAAAATCACATTTAGACTTAAAAACAGGTCGTTAAGGGGTGAAAACCCAAACCAACCCCCAAACAACCCCGTAGGAGGTACGAACACCTCGCACAGGACCAATATAACTTGTAGGAACTGACCGCGTAGTCTCGGCACTCCCGGTATGAGAGATGACGATAATTTTCAAAAATCACACTTAGACTAGAAAACAGGCCGTTAAGGGGTTAAAATCCGAACAAGCCCCCAAATGACCCCGTAGGAGGCACGAACACCTCGCACGGGACCAATGTAACTTGTAGGAACTGACCGCGTAGTCCCGGGACTCCCGGTTTGAGAGTATGACGATAATTTACAAAAATCACACTTAGACTTGAAAACAGGACGTTAAGGGTGAAAATCCGAACCAGCCCCCAAACGACCCCGTAGGAGGCACGAACACCTCGTACGGGACCAATGTAACTTCTAGGAACTGACCGCGTAGTCCCGGGACTCCTGGTTTGAGAGTATGAAGATAATTTGTAAAAATCACACTTAGACTTGAAAACAGGTCGTTAAGGGGTGAAAACCCGAACCAGCCCCCAAACGACCCCGTAGGAGACCCGAACACCTCGCACGGGACCAATGTAACTTCTAGGAACTGACCGCGTAGTCCCGGGACTCCCGGTTTGAGAGTATGATGATAATTTACAAAAATCACACTTAGACTTGAAAACAGGACGTTAAGGGTGAAAATCCGAACCAGCCCCCAAACGACCCCGTAGGAGGCACGAACACCTCGTACGGGACCAATGTAACTTCTAGGAACTGACCGCGTAGTCCCGGGACTCCTGGTTTGAGAGTATGAAGATAATTTGTAAAAATCACACTTAGACTTGAAAACAGGTCGTTAAGGGGTGAAAACCCGAACCAGCCCCCAAACGACCCCGTAGGAGACCCGAACACCTCGCACGGGACCAATGTAACTTGTAGGAATTGACCGCGTAGTCCCGGGACTCCCGGTTTTAGAGTATGACGATAATTCGTAAAAATCACACTTAGACTTGAAAACAGGCCGTTATGGGGTGAAAACCTGAACCAGCCCCCAAACGATCCCGTAGGAGGCACGAACACCTCGCACGGGACCAATGTAACTTCTAGGAACTGACCGCGTAGTCCCGGGACTCCCGGTTTGAGAGTATGATGATAATTTACAAAAATCACACTTAGACTTGAAAACAGGACGTTATGGGTGAAAATCCGAACCAGCCCCCAAACGACCCCGTAGGAGGCACGAACACCTCGCACGAGACCAATGTAACTTGTAGGAACTGACCGCGTAGTCCCGGGACTCCCGGTTTTAGAGTATGACGATAATTTGTAAAAATCACACTTAGACTTGAAAACAGGCCATTAAGGGGTGAAAACGTGAACCATCCCCCAAACGATCCCGTAGGAGGCACGATCACCTCGCACGGGATAAATGTAACTTGTAGGAACTGACCGCGTAGTCCCGGGACTCGCGGTTTGAGAGTATGACGATAATTTGCAAAAATCACACTTAGACTTGAAAACAGGCCGTTAAGGGGTGAAAACCCGAACCAACCCCCAAACGACCCCGTAGGAGGCACGAACACCTCGCACGGGACCAATGTAACTTCTATGAACTGACCGCGTAGTCCCGGGTCTCCCGATTTGACAATATGACGATAATTTGCAAAAATCACACTTAGACTTGAAAACAGGCCGTTAAGGGGTGAAAACCAGAACTAGCCCCCAAACGATCCCGTAGGAGGTTCGAACAACTCGTAGGGGACCAATGTAACTTCTAGGAACTGACCGCGTAGTCCCGGAACTCCCGGAATGAGAGTATGACGATAATTTGCAAAAATCACACTTAGACTTGAAAACAGACCGTTAAGGGGTGAAAATCCGAACCATCCCCCAAACGACCCCGTAGGAGGCACGAACACCTCGCATGGGACTAATGTAACTTGTAGGAACTGACCGCGTAGTCCCGGGACTCCGGGTTTGAGAGTATGACGATAATTTGCAAAAATCACACTTAGACTTGAAAACAGGCCGTTAAGGGGTGAAAACCCGAACCAGACCCCAAACGACCCCGTAGGAGGCACGAACACCTCGCACGGGACCACTGTAACTAGTAATAACTGACCGCGTAGTCCCGGGACTCCGGATTTGAGAGTATGACGATAATTTGCAAAAATCACACTTAGACTTGAAAGCAGGCCGTTAAGGGGTGAAAACCCGAACCAGCCCCCAAACGACCCCGTAGGAGGCACGAACACCTCGTACGGGACCAATGTAACTTCTAGGAACTGACCGCGTTGTCCCGGGACTCCTGGTTTGAGAGTATGAAGATAATTTGTAAAAATCACACTTAGACTTGAAAACAGGTCGTTAAGGGGTGAAAACCCGAACCAGTCCCCAAACGACCCCGTAGGAGACCCGAACACCTCGCACGGGACCAATGTAACTTGTAGGAACTGACCGCGTAGTCCCGGGACTCCCGGTTTGAGAGTATGACAATAATTTGCAAAAATCACACTTAGACTAGAAAACAGGCCGTTAAGTGGTGAAAACCCGAACCAGCCCCAAACGACCCCGTAGGAGGCATGAACACCTCGCACGGGATCAATGTAACTCGTAGGAACTGACCGCGTAGTCCCGGGTCTCCCGATTTGAGAGTATGATGATAATTTGCCAAAATCACACTTAGACTTGAAAATAGGCCGTTAAGGGGTGAAAACCCCAACCAGCCCCCAAACGACCTCGTAGGAGGCACGAACACCTCGCACGGGATCAATGTAACTTGTAGGAACTGCCCGCGTAGTTTCGGGACTCCCGGTTTGAGAGTATGACGATAATTTGCAAAAATCACACTTAGACTTGAAAAGAGGCCATTAAGGGGTGAAAATCCGAACCAGCCCCAAACGACCCCGTAGGAGGCACGAACACCTCGCACGGGACCAATGTAACTTGTAAGAACTGATCGCGTAGTCCCGGGACTCACGGTATGAGAGTATGACGATAATTTGCAAAAATCACACTTAAACTTGAAAACCGTCCGTTAAGGGGTGAAAACCCGAACCAGCCTCCAAACGACCCCGTAGGAGGTACGAACACCTCGCACGGGACCAATGTAACTTGTAGGAACTGACCGCGTAGTCTCGGGATTCCCGATTTTAGAGTATGATGATAATTGGTAAAAATCACACTTAGACTTGAAAACAGGCCGTTAAGGGGTGAAAACCCGAACCAGCCCCCAAACGATCCCGTAGGAGGCACGAACACCTCGTAGGGGACCAATGTAACTTGTAGGAACTGATCGCTTAGTCCCGGGACTCCCGGTTTGAGAGTATGACGATAATTCGCAAAAATCACACTTAGACTTGAAAACAGGTCGTTAAAGGGTGAAAACCCGAACCAGCCCCCAAACGACCCGTAGGAGGCACGAACACCTCGCACGGGACCAATATAACTTGTAGGAACTGACCGCGTAGTCTCGGGTCTCCCGGTTTGAGAATATGACGATAATTTATACCTCGCACGGGACCAATGTAACTTGTAGGAACTGACCACGTAGTCCCGGGTCTCCCGGTTTGAGAGTATAACGATAATTTTCAAAAATCACACTTAGACTTGAAAACAGGCCGTTAAGGGGTGAAAACCCCAACCAGTCCCCAAACGACCCCGTAGGAGGCACGAACACCTCGCACGAGACCAATGTAACTTATAGGGACTGACCTCGTAGTCCCGGGACTCCCTGTTTGAGAGTTTGACGATAATTCTTAAAAATCACACTTAGACTTGAAAATAGGCCGTTAAGGGGTGAAAACCCAAACCAACCCCCAAACGACCCCGTAGGAGGCACGAACACCTCGCACGGGACCAATGTAACTTGTAGGAACTGACCGCGTAGACGTATATGCAATTTTTCTTCTTGTATATGCAATTTTTTTGCTTGAATATTTTTTTAAAAATGACTTGGTTACTAATATTGTATCTTTTTTGTGTCTTATTTTTTTTGTAGGATGACATTCAGTCGTTAGCTTTTATCCACTTGGAACGCATGAAGAAGTCAATGCTTTACATTAGCGGGATTGTGTATTTAGTGTCGTTAATATTCAGGATTCTATTTTTTATGTTATGGCCGAGCAGGCTTCCGTAGTTTTATGGTTTATTTTTATGGTCGTGCTGGCTATAGTAGTTTTATTATTGACTTTTATGGCCGTGCGGGCTTTATATGGGCAGATTTTATGTTAGCAGGTTTTGGAATGCTCAAAAAATAGAGAAAATTCTGCCCAATTTTTTTTTGATATGAGAACTATTAACTCTTGTAATTTTTTGAAGTTATTGTCGACTTTTATGGTCATGTGTTGCTTTATATTGGTATTATCTCTTGTAATTTTTTGAAGTTTGTATGCACATTAGTTTATCAACAACCTGCGATATTCATAATTTCTGAATTTTCTTAATTTTGTTTTTGCAAATAATAAATATTTTCCCTACCGAATTTGGAATTTGCAGATTTTTCAGATTTGGTTCCTATTATTATTTTTTTTAATCAACTGAAAAATCTGGCACGGTTTTATACCGTGCCAAAATCGTCCCAATGCATAAAAATGAGAACACTTATAAAACAATCTGGCACGCTTTATAACCGTGCCAAAAGCGTGCCAGAAAATAGATAATTTGGCACGGTTTTGGCGTGTGCCAAAAGCGTGCCAGATTTAACATCTGGCACGGTTTAAAAGCGTGCCAAAAGCGTGCCAGATTAAAAAAACTGGCGCAGTTTAAAAGCGTGCCAAAAGCGTGCCAGATTGGAAAATATGGCACGGTTTTAAACCGCGCCAGAAAATCTGGCACGCCTGATTCTGGCACGGTTTTAAACCGTGCCAGTTTCCTATTTTTGGTGTAGTGATTAGAATGAAGAGACAAAAAGCTCCCTCCTACTTTGACAAATCATATTATGCCTCTGTGGAGGCAAAGAGAAGTAAGCAGGATGTCCAAGAGGAAGGGACAAGAAAAACTGGTGCACCCCCTCCAACTGCTGCTAAGAAAGTTGCCGAAAAGCCCCATGTGGCTCCGAGCAAGGTTGTAGTTGTTTCTCCTCCCAACGAGGTCATCATTATATCACCAACCAAGACAACATCCTTGGTTGAGAATGTTCCTGCTCCTACGAGGAGGTTAAAGAAGAGTTCTTTGGAGAGACCAGTAGAAGACGTCTCTCAGTCTTTAAATGTTGAAGGTAGTATTTCCACCTTTGTTCCTCCGAGCTCTGCTATGAGCTCGGTGAAGTCTTGGATTATCCCCGTGATCCAAGGTGTTGAAGACAATCTTTCTCGGGAGAGGGTTACCACCTTGGCAGCTCAACATATTGCCTCAGTAAGTATTACTAATCTAAACTTTCACTTTTCAATATTATGTCCTTACAGTGACTAACAATTGTTTTCTTTTTCCAGTTGGTAACTTGTTTCAACACCATTCTGAAAAAGGATGAAGCTATTAAAGCTTAGAGTTCCTCGTCAGGTGTGGAGGAAGCTTTTGTGGGCTTGACACAGTCCTTAAAGGATTCTCGTCAGAAATATGACGAAGACAAAGTTGCTTGGGGGAAGTAGCTAAAATCCATCGAGCAAGAGAGAGAGAAAGCTATGGAGGCCTTTCAGGAGTTGGAGTGGAAAATGAAAGAATTTGAGAAGAAAAATAATGAGCTTGAGAAAAAGCTCAAAAATGCTAGAGAGCTTGAGACCAAGCTTAAAACTGCTGAAGAGGAGCTTGGCAGACTCCATGAAGTTGATTATCAGAGGCAGGAGCTAGAAGGAAAAATGAAGTCTGCAGAGGAATATCTTGCTGAAAGGATTTCCTCGGAGAAGGAAAAGAGAAAACTTACAGTTTAAAAATCCTTTAGCATTGGCTGGGACAAGGGATGGAACAAAGGCTTAGCTGCTATGTCTTCTCAGATGGAATTTGCTAGCCTTAAATACTTTAGAGACGGATGGGTTGCTGCTCTGCAAGAGTTAAAGGTCTCTGAAAGTTTTGAACTTTTTCAGCGCCATGTTCATGGTCCAACTCCCTCTCCTAGAGAAGAAGAAGAAGACGAAGCTACTTCTGAAGAGTCTTCAATGATTATTGGGGATCAGGCCCCTACTATTGAACTTCGCTACGAGCAGCCCCAGCCAGCTGACATGTCTACCGATCATCTTTCTCTGCCCTCCGAGCAACCTACCTCTTCATCCAAGCCTCCCGAGGAAGTCTTAGGAAGCAAGGAGAAGGTGTAGAGTTGTTTGGACCTTTTTCTTTGCTTTTTATTGAATATAATTTTGGTCCATGTACTTGTTTTTGTGATGTAATAAAATTTAAAGTTTTGGCTGTTCACGCTGACTCTCTTTTTCTTGCTCTGCCCTTATTATTGATCCATTTTCTTCTTGCTTTGCCTTTGTCTTTATTGATTCTGTTTATGGTTTCTCTTTGCTAGTTTATGGCTAGAATGGAGCTCTTGTCAGCCCACGATACTGAACTTATGAAAAAATGTAATGACTACTTCATGGCTGGCCATGCTGACCTGAATGAAGCTCAAATCATCGATATTCGTGGTCCAGACGCTTCTGAACGAGCAATTGAAGCCTACCAGTATCTAAAGTGCTTGATCGATCGTGCAGTGGCCAACAATATAGCATATTACGAGATGATTGAATATCTTCAGGGTACCGTCGAGGAGCTTCAACAATAATACAAGGAATCTTCTGCCCCTTTTGCATTAGGGGTATGAGAAAAAATATCAGCAATTGAATGCTGACAAAGGGTATGATAAGTTCATTGCTGCTTACGAAAAGAAAGAGAAAGTTTTAAAGGTTGAGGCCGAGGAGCATAGGCAAATCGCGAAGCTGCTGGAGTAGGAAAATAATAATTTGCGAGGAGAGATATCCCAACTGAAATCTGCAGCATCTTCATCGGGAGCCATTGTCCCTGTTAATGATGAGGGTTTCTCTTTTTTGGAGGTGGAGAATGCCAATTTGAGAGATGAATTGGAAACCTTGAAGAGGATTGGACCCTCTACCTCTACTCGCGGATAAACAAGAGCTTCTCGGGGACGAGCAAGGGCTGCTCGGGTGACTGTCGAGGAGGCTAGAACATAGGCAGCCTTGGATAATCAAGCCTTCCAGTTGATGGCGAAGAATCAGGCTTTATCAGAGATGTCCAAGAAGATTCTGAACCTCAACGAGCAGCTCTCCACATAAAATTCTACCTTGGAGAGTAAAGAACTTTTAACGAAGAACCTCCACGAGCAACTGGAGAGGTTAACCTACCAGTTTCACAAACAACCCAGAGAGTTCTGGATGGCTGGTTATAATGAAGCCCTATATCACCTTGATGACCGGATCCAACAGTCGAACAACGAGGGATACAAGCAAGGATGGTTGAATGCCTTGGGTGTGCTACAATTGGAACATGGTCACTATTTGTGGGATTATTACGACCCTGGGTTACTCGAGTTTCCAGTGCCACCTTTCAAACTTGATACGAGCTGGATTCCTGCTCGGGCAATTCCTCAGTGCTTAATCTCCAAGTATCTCGTCGACTACAGTCTTCATTCTAATTTTGAGATATCTCGCCCGGAGCACTTACTTGATCGACCCTCAGTGATGAACGTTAGGATGCTTAAAGATCTAAATTTCATAAATTCCCCCTATGCCTTAGACGATCCTCCTGCTGGAGTAGAACATGTTTCAAAGGCAGAAGGGAAAAAGCCAATAGAATAGGATTTTTGATGTAATAATTTCTCATGTAATATGTAATTTGTTTTCTATGTAATTTATTTTGATTTTAATGAAGAAATTTTTAGTTTTCCCCGCAATATTGATTGTCATTACTTTATAAAGCATCTATTTTATTCACTGATGAATGTATGTACATCTATTAAAAAGATAAAAATGTTTTGCGTTATTGTAAATTACCGACCAACTAGAGTTGGTGAAAATTTATTGTTGACTATCTTGAATTGGTGATATTTGTCTGACGACCAACCAGAGTTTGGTGATATTTTGTTTCCCGACCAACTTAGAGTTGGTGGTAATTTGAAATGTTACAAGTAAAGAAATTGTTTTTTATTTTTTGATTATAGTGACTTATCACTTTTTAATTCTAAGCCATGAAACGACTTTTTTTTCATATGATCTTGCTTCGTTTAACCAAATGTTCCCGACCAACCGTAGTTGGTGGATTTTTATTCTCGACCAACCGTAGTTGATGGATTTTTATTCCCGACCAATCGTAGTTGGTGGATTTTTATTCCCGACCAACCGTAGTTGGTGGATTTTTATTCCCGACCAACCGTAGTTGGTGGATTCTTATTCTGGACTTGATGCGTAGTGTGTAGCACTAGTATTCCGAAAAAAAATTCAACAAGAGGAGAGAATTGGGTAAAACATCCAAGACTTTATTCATATTGAAGAAAACTGCATTACATAGGGATTGAACTACTGATAATATTTACGCAGATGCTCTGCGTTCCATGCATTCTTAAACTCCTCTCCTTCTAAGGTTTCAATTCTGTATGTCCCTGGTCGAACAACTTCTGCTACTCTGTACGGCCCATGCCAGTTGGCTTCCAGTTTGTTGTGTTTTTGAATTACTTTCTTTAGCACATAATCCCCTTCTTTCAAATCACATTTCTTTTCTCTCTTGTTGTAGAATAGAGCTGTTCGTTACTGGTATGCAACATTTATGATTGCTGCTTCTTCTCTAACTTCCTCGAGCATATCCAAATCTAATCTTCTCATCAAGTCACTGACAGGAGAGTTGAAATTCAGCACTCTGTGTGTGGGGAGGCCCAGCTCGGCAGGTATAATAGCTTCACTTCCAAATGCCAGCATGTATGGAGATTCTCCTGTTGCTGCTCGTGGTGTTGTACGATAAGCCCATATTATAGAATGTAGCTTGTTGATCCAGTTTGCTTTCGCATCATCCAGTCTTTTCTTCAAACCATTCAGCAGCGTTCTGTTTGTCACCTCAGTTTGTCCATTGCTCTGGGGATGGCCTGGTGCAGAGTGGGTCTTCAATATGTTTGACTTGTCATATGTCATATCGATAAGGGGCTCAGCTTCCACCCACTTAGTAAAGTAATCCACTGTAACCACGAGATATTTAAATCTTCCCCTGGTCATTGAAAGTGTCCCGACCAAGTTTATTCCCGACATGGCAAATGGCCGAGGGGAAGTAATGGGTGTTAATAATGCTTGGGGAGTTCTTCGGATAGAGGAGAAGCGTTGACATTTGTCACATTTCTTGGCACAGGTTATTCAATCAGTCCTCATCGTTGGCCAATAGTATCCTTGCTTCATTATTCTTTGCAAAGGCGTTCGACCTTCTACATGGGCCCCACATGACCCTTCATGGACCTCTTCAATCAAGTCTTTCACCTCGGAGGGATGTACACGTCTTTGCAAACCTGCTATAATTCCTCGTCTGTATAGAATACCATTGGTCAGTACATAACGAGCAGATTTAAACTTCAGTTTCTTGGCTACAAGTTTATCCGTTGGCAAAACTCCTTCTTCAATAAATGCCCTGATGGGATCCATCCAAGATGGTACTAAATCAAGTTCATCATTAGATCTTCGTCTATGCTCCGACTATCCAAGACTTCTATTGGGATTGTTCTTCGTAGCTCGGTGCGTGTTGCTGAGGCTAACCGAGCTATGGCATATGCTCGTGCATTCTCCAATCTTGGTATTCGAATTATCTGTAATGCAATCAGGCTTGATAAAATCTCCATTGCTTTTGCATGATACTTGATCATTAATTCTCCTTTGGTTGCATATACCCCCAATATTTAATTCACGATTAGTTGTGAGTCAATGAATACGATAACCTGCTCTGCCCCCATGGTTTTTGCCAAACTAAGACCTGCAGTCATAGCTTCATACTCAGCCTCATTATTAGAAGCCTTGAATTGGAAGTGTAAAGCATACTCCACATCGACCTCGTTCGGGTTGTTCAAAACAATCCCTGCTCCACAACCTGTAGTGCACGAAGATCCATCTACATATAAATTCCACACAGGTATATTATTATCAAACTCTTGGTTAGACAGAGTTCCTCAGTGGAATATTTGTTGATTCCTTATATCCTCCTTTAGAACTTCTTGCTGCTCGTCGACCTTCTTCTCCTGCTCGTCAACCAATTTAAGTTAATCGGGGTTTAAACTTGATGATCCTGTAACATCCACAGGTTAGTCGGTATTCAGCTTTTGTTCCTCAGAGATGTCAGGATAGGTGAACTCTGCTATAAAATCTGCTGCTGCTTGCCCTTTAAGTGATGATCTAGGCTCATAAACTATGTCGTATTCACCAAGTTCTACTTCCCACTACATCAATCTCCCTAATTTTTTCTAGTTTATGAAGAGCTTGCCTCAATGGCATATCAGTATACACCACTATGGTATGATCTTGGAAGTACGGCCTCATTCTTCTACTTGCTTCGATCAACGCTAGTGCCAACTTTTCCAATCTTGGATATCTGATCTCTGCTCCTCGAAAGGCCTTGCTAGTGTAATAAATTGATTTTTGCACTCCATCCTCCATTCTTATCAATGACGAGTTAACTGCATTCTCCGAAACTTCCAGATACAAGTACAATCTTTCTCCCATTACTGGCCTCGACAACAGTGGAGGTGCTCCTAGGTATTTCTTCAACTCTTGAAAGGCCTTCTCGCATTCATCATTTCATTCAAACATTTTTTGGAGTGTTTTGAAGAATGTGAGGCATCTATCAGTTGCTCGTGATACAAATCTGTTAAGTGCTGCAACTCGCCCTGTGAGACTTTGCACTTCCTTCTTCGTCGTTGGAGATCACAGCCCTAGTAGAGCCTTGATCTTTTCAGGGTTTGCCTCGATACCTCGTTGGTTGACAATATACCCGAGAAACATGCCTTCTCGTACTCCGAATATGAATTTGGTAGGGTTCAACTTCATTTGATATTTATATAGTTGATCAAAGGTCTGACCTAACTCAATTAGATGATCAGCAGCTTTCTTGCTCTTCGTCAGCATATCATCAACATAAACTTCCATATTGCAACTGATTTGTTCTGCAAACACCTTGTTCATCAGCCGCTAATATGTTACACCTACATTTTTCAAACCAAAAGTCATAACATTATAACAATAAGTTCCCCTAGGGGTAATGAAAGAGGTACTCTCCCTATCTTCAGGTTTTATTTTAATCTGGTTATAACCAGAATAAGCATCCATGAAGCTCAACAACTTGTGTCCTGAGGTAGCATCCACTAATTGATCAATTCGGGGAAAAGGAAACTGATCCTTTGGGAATGCCTTGTTGAGGTCAGTGAAGTCTAGACACATCCTCCACTTATTGTTCTTCTTCTTCACCATCACCACATTAGCTAGCCAATCAGGATATTTGACATCTTCAATAAAGCAGGCTTTCTAAAGTTTCTCGACCTCTTCTTGTATAGCTTGGTTCTTTTCGAGGATGAACACTCTTCTTCTCTGCTTCACAGGCTTGATTTCCTTTTTCACATTGAGCTCGTGAAATAAGAAATTTGGGTCTATCCCTGGCATGTCCTCGTGGCTCCATGCAAAAGTTTGTTTTCTGCTTTTTAGAAAGACTATCAATTCCTATTTTAGTGACGCTTCCAACGACGAACCTATTTGAGTTGTTCGTTCCGGGTGCTCGTTGTCCAGAATGACATTTTCAGTTGCTTCTACCACCTGGCCTTTCACGAGTTGCGATTTGTCTCTAGGATCCAATGTTTCAATTTCTGCACCTTCATCCACTTGATAGGTAGTAGTCTTTTTCCTAGAGTCCTCCAAATATTCCTGCTCGGCAGATAAATAGTAGCATTCCCGAGCTACTTTTTGGTCACCCTTTTCAATTCCTACTCCAAAGTTGGTTGGAAATTTTAGGCATTGATGTACAGTAGATGGTACTGCTTCGAACTTCTTCAAACCTACCCTTCCCATGATGATATTATAAGCTGATTGGACATTCTTATCCATGACAAAAAAGTGCACTTTTTCTGTTCGACAAGCAGGCCATGTACCGATGAACATATCCAACTTGATCGTCCCAAGTGGAAAAACTTTCTCGCCAGTAAAACCGAGCAGGGGTATGTGATAAGGCTCCAATTGAGACAACTTTAGATTTAAGCTGTCAAAGCATGAGTAGAACATGATGTCCGCCGAGCTGCCATTATCCACCAGTATTCTTGAGATCATTACTTCCTTCATTCTCATTTTGATTACCAGTGGATCATCGTGAGGATATAACACACCTGTGAGGTCGTTCTTAGAGAACCCGATGACCAGTTTGTCTTTGTTCACCTTCCTCGGGCGATCATCATCAGCTAGATTTATTCGCTGAATGTATGAGCAAGCTTGAGCCTCATTGAGGTAAGCTTTCCTCTCTGCGGTAAGGTCTCCCCCTCCTGCATCTCCACCTGTAATAACATTACAATCAAATGATCCAAACCGAATTGAAAATACCTCACGTTCTGGCTCTCTTGGCCTTTTGGGGAGATCGGGGTCATCTTCTGGATCATCTTCATGGTCTCTTTTCTTGTCTTCTTTTGCTCGATGAGGAGATCTAGACCTCTGTCTTGCTCGGTCGTTACTCTTCCCATCATTTCTACAATCAACATATTTGGCCAGCTTACCTCGTCTGCTGAGTGCTTCAATTTCATTCTGAAAACCTATGCAATTTTTAGTCGTATGACCATGGTCTTTATGGAACTTGTAATATTTGGCCTTATTCCTCTTTTCAGGATCTGTCTTCATTTTCTCTGGCCAGTTTAGCTCCTCGTTGTTCTTGATTTCTTCCAAAATATGGTTTATGTCTACTTTCAAAGGAGTATAATTTCCAAATTTCTTCAATATTTCCCATGATGGCTTTGCTTTTGACTGTTTGTTACCACCATTGTTCTTCTGATCTTTCTTCTCAACCTTCTCGGCCTCAACTTTGGTCTCCTTAGTGTCCATGCTCTTTTTTGCAGCCATAGCTTCCTCGGCATTCATGATTTTGGCTGCTTTTGTCATTAGTTCTGACATGGTCCTGGGTGGGTCTTTTGCTAAAGTGTAGTACAATTTATTTGGCAGCAGTCCACTCATCAAATCAGTAATTGTTGTCTTCTCTTCGTAATCAATGAGTTCGAGCTTCTCGTTATTGAAACGAGTTATGTAATCCCTGGTGCTCTCACCTGCTTTTTGTCTAACACTTAACAAGTGTGCTACTCGTTTAACTGGTTTTGCTCCAAAACAGAAATTTCCAATAAAGATCTCGGCCAGTTGAAAGAAAGTCGAAATCTTCCCCCGAGGAAGATCATTGTACCATATTTGAGCAGATCCGGTAAGAGTTCCCGAAAATGCCCTACATCTCATCTCGTCTGGCACGGCATAGATGTCGACATCAACTTGGTATTGTTCTATATGAAGGACAGGATAATTTTTTCCATCATATTTAGGAGTCACAACAGGTGCTTTGAACTTTGAGGGTGTGGGAAAATCCACAATTGCTTGGATAAAAGGTGTCCCCTGGACAAAAGTTCTTTGTAGAGGATTCTTGGCCTTAGCCAGTTCCCCTAGTCTATCCTCCAACCTTTGAATAGAGCCTCTCCACGTATTATTTCCCTCCTCGGGCCTTTTTGTTCGAGCAACTGATCGTGTTGAATTTGCTTCCTGGGATCTTTCATTATGAGCAGTTTTGAAGGAATGGCCTACGTCCACTGTTTTCTTATTGCTGACTGTTTGTTTGGAATTCTCGATAACAGGTTTTACCAAGAAATTTCGAGTCCCCTTACAATGAGGCTGATACAATGTATTTATAGCCCTGAGGCTGTACATGTAAAAGAATAATACATAGCTGTCCAATAGGCGTGTACATCTGTATGATAATAATAAGCATTTAATGCGCAGTCAATCTGTTGCTTATTCGGATATTAATGCTCTGTACGAGATGCAGCTCGGACCGCCTAAGATGCTCGAACTGCCTAAGTAGCTCAGTATACATGAGTTGCTCGGAGAACACTTGTTGCTCGGAGCGCCTGAGTTGGTCAGGGAGGTTGAGCTCCTCGAAGTCAAAGTGTTGTTCAAAAATATTTGTAGGTTCCATGTAGATTGACACATGTCTCCACATAATTGATTCACGTCAGCAGACTAAATTTGGTATCAACAATCATAATAAATTTTAAACTAATTACAATGCCTTAATGACTACCCTATTTAATGAGTGTATCAAAGGTTTCTTTGTCCGGAGTTATTTTACGAGACGTCTCACGCATGGAGTTTTGAGACAGGTAGGAGTGATGACTTTAGAATCCTTAATTAACATGTTTCTTCATTTAGAATGTTTAGAATTTATGAGTTATCCATATTATATGTATCATCATGAATGATTCAAGAATACTTTAGTCTTTGAATGACATGATGTAACTTATGGTCTACGGATTTATTTTAAATTTACTCGAAGGGATTAATGGAAGTCATAGTATAATGATAAATGATAATCCAAGTGTGAAACGTGGAATGTTTATAAAGTAATAGAGTTAAAGGTTTTTTAAAAAAATGAATTAATGAATGGGGATGATCGGTGTGTATTGAGAGAGAATGCTCTTATGTGGTTATGCTTGGGGAGCACAATTTTATATGAAATTTGTTGCATGACCCGATTTGTGGATATTTTTGGTCACGTAAACAACTTGTGGAGATGGGATTTGTGATGGGATTGTGTGTGCATCACACGGTGTTGTGAATGGTTCCGGCCACATGAACTACAAGTGGCGACGTGGTGTGTGATGGCTTTATGTAAGCATACTACATGTTTTTTTAAATAGTCAGGAAGAATGGGAGCATGTCTATTATATTGAAATCAATTAATAGTTTAATTAATTATTAAAACTAATGAGTTAATTAAAATGGATAATGAACTTCTGGAACATATGTTGGGCTATCATATTAGTGTAGATAGCTGTATATTTACCACTTCTAAATATACCCTCCTCCTTTGATCCCACTCCCACACTACCCACCGACATCCCAAATCCAACACTCCCGCTTGGATAATCACAAATATATCTTTCAAAATAACCTCAACATAATCCCATTCAAAATGAGTCTTCGATAGTATTACATCGATAACAACATGATTTCTCTCTCTATCGAAACATCTTATTGACTCAGCTCATGAAGATCGAATTTCTTCCTCGACTCGCTCGTTAGATAGCCAAGTCCTATCACTAATGAGATGGAGAGGTTGGCAATGATATGAAGAGAAATAGAAAGAGCGACAGGGGATAACTTCAAATTGAAATTTATTCAAATGAGTTTGGTTTAAGGTATTTAGGTAAACATGGGGATAGATATTTTAAAAATTGGACCTAGTTAATGATTGACTAGCCAATGAGACTTATACAGCGGTAAAATCTAGGACTTAAATATAATAATTTCTCAAATTATGATTCCCCCAAAAAATGCTCTCTCTATATATATGACACATCATCAGGGTTAAATTAGCATTTACTTTCGGATGGGTCCGCTATATCAATGCATGGTATTATCCTTTTATATATATAATATGTATTATATATAATTATTCTATAATTTCATTTTCTTATAAAAAATAATAAATACACTTGTTTTATGAAAAGTTACATATAATAAAAGTCTCAAGTATAAAGTTTTAAGGTCTCCTGATGCAATTCATACTTCCCCAATGTCTTTTCCACTCCAAACATAAATCGGTATTGACAAATAATTTGATAGTTCATTTAGTTAAATGGCATCTTAATAATTATTATCCTTATCTTAGGTTCGACAGTTCATTGCATGAAGTTTCCAGAAAATAAAATGCAAATAAAAATAATCATATTATGAGCATCCTAAGAAAAGAAAAAAAAGTTAAAATGCGGAGTAAAAAATTTCAAATTCCTTGCATATATTTTTTTTTATATATATATTTGATATTTCTTGAAAATATTTTCAATTAATGTAAAATTTCACAAGTCATCGAAAATTATGATAATATTGAATTGTTCATAGAATAATATATATACGCACACACCCATAATAATTTAATACCAATAATCGTAAATAGTTAATTAATTTATAAAAAAAGATTTATTAGTTTAATCAGAGAAACATTATAAATTAACTAGTAATTGAATAGTTAATTTAATCGAGAAAATTGGATGGTTAAGTTAGATTCGACCACTACATAAGAAAAATTATTATTAAGAACAACATCAAGTTGTCCTAAAAGATCTATTTTTGTCCCTAAAAGTATTTGGAACAACTACAAGGACAACAAGTTGTGTCCTATTAGATTGGCACTATAAAAGGTTATAAGGATATCAAAATTTGTTCTTTTAAAGTGTTTGGGACAACTCACTCCGTCCTAATAATCATATCCTTCCTAAAAAAATAATATCACGTGTTTTTATGGCACTGATATCCTATCCTATTTGGTGTGACGGGAATATATAGTGCTAAAATTATTTCATTTTAAAGACAGCTATTGTTGTCCTAAAAGATATATTTTTTATTCATAGTAATATAAACCTAATGTTCTTTTGATTTATTATAAAGAAAGATTATGTTGTCCCAAATGATAGAAATTCATTTTTTAGAACCAACTATAATGATAAAAATTAATTTTTAGTACCAAAATTATATTCAATCTTCATCCAAAATCAATAAATCTATTAGATAATACTAATTTATCAAGAACAAAATTCAAAACGATATTATATCAAAGTCTAACATTTGAGTATAACAAAACCAAATAGTACCCAATGGAAAATCCTCCACAAAAGGAAACAACACCACATACTCAAAAACCATCATGTCAAATTATAACTTAGTTATATAAATGAACTAATGAAATTTTATTTTCATAAAAAAGTAAACCATTTGTAGGAAAAGAATAGATCTGTATAGTCATGCATGGGTGTCGTAAGTATCATCTCGTAGTGGCGGTCGCATGCATGACTCTTGTATCATGAGCAATTTTAATCTTAACTTCAGCTTAAGTTTCCCTTTTGGCCTTCATCCCTATTTCTTGTATCTCATGTTCAAAATCAATATGGACTATATCAAACTCTTCTTAATGATGATTTTCTTGCACCTCAACCTCTTGTAGATAACGTATTGCATGCTTATTTCCCTCTTTCTCTAGTGGAGTAATATCATTTAGATAATAATTAAATGAGTCAGTTAATTATGAAGAAGTTGGTTTAATACATACTTGTTCGTGTCCATCGGGTTCAACCACGTTCTAAATATCACATCCCTTCCTTTTACACTAGCTTATTGATCTAATGGTAGCTCCTCCAATTGTTTCTTAACCATTTCCTACAAATTGAGGAAAAAACAACATATCAGAAATAAATAAAATTAATATCTCCATTTCAATTACACGTGTTACACACCATAAATGTAACCATTTAGTTATTTATTTCAAAATAATTTTATGTTTTCTTTTAAATTAGAAATATAGTGACGTTAACAGTTACAAAAGACATATGTAATAACTTTATCCGTGATAACAACGCATATAGTTACTTTAGCAGTAACAAATGACATATATAGTGACTTTAGCAGTGACAAAAGACATATATAGTGACTTTAGAAGTGAAAAAACACATATATAACTACGTTTTAGTTATTTATTTTGAAACCTAAATATATATTTTTATAAAATAACAGAGTTTCCTTTGTTTATACCTGATTTCCCAACTTGTTAAATTATTAAAAATAATCTTAATAACCAGTAATAAACCATGAAATTAATATCCCTCCTAGTAGTATCACCACCGTCATCATTATATTATTATCCTTTGATCTCGAAGAACTTTTATATATTAAGATAGTATTGTCATCATCGTAATTGTGATATGCTAGAAGAATGAAAAAACCTCCATCATCTCCTTAATTGTTGTCATCATAGGTTAAATCCTTATTCTTACATGATCATCTCCAAACGCTCAATTTATTCGTGGGCTTATTTTGTGACTTCATCTAATTTAAAAAAATAGAAAAAAGGTTACAAAATTAGAATATAATTCATATATATATATATATATATATATATATATATTAGTAAAAACACGTATACTAACTTGTTATTTTATTTCCAGAATTGATTTTCTCCCAACTCTAGGGTGGGAACAAAGATATGCCTCATTAATGACATTTATAGCCTCCACACCATATAAGAGAATAAACAATATGAGCGTGCATGTGATTGAAGTTGAGATGGATAAAAGATACCCAATTAAACTCTCTTATCGAACTAAGACAATGTTTCCTTTCAAGTTCAAGTTATGATAATAAATATAAGGCCTAAGGTCTATGTGAAAAATTATTTATCAAGTAGATTACACCAAAGTTTATCTTTAATTATTAGGTGACTTAATCTAAGTGAGGAAATGTAAACGATATAGCACAAGACTAAGGCGTATGAGGAAAAACCAACAATGGGAAAAATTCTCGGGCTAACAGAACAACAAATGAACTACAATAGGATTTATAGAGGGAAACTAAGTCTTATAAACTTAATGCATTACTTACGCTTAATGTGCTTTCACGCCATATCTTGCACTAATGGAAAGGCATCAAGAGCTGGAGCACGCTTCACAGCCTCCATCGATTTGTATCACAACAAATGTCTTCTTCGAGCCACAATCAAAAAAATTCCTTTTGAAGTTAAAGAAAAACTGTGTTCCAAATCTTAGAACAACGTTGAGAATCCTCTAATTAGTGTAGTACCACTTTCTAGGTGTGTGAAGAACATAAAGGGAAATTCTATTTAAATATAATGTTTTAACTCACAAATATATTTTTGGGATAAGTAAAACATAAAAATTACACAAGAACAAATTATGAAAAGATTTTTTAAGGTATAAAAATATTTTGAAGAAAACAAGTTTACTTAAGATATTTTCAGATTTCATATGTATTTAAACTAAAAATATCTCAAGAATTTATTGAAGATAAAAACTATATTTAAAACTTGGAACAATATAAGATTTAACTCAAATGAAGTTTTCATCTTACAAAGATTTGTCTCACTTGAAAATGATTCTTGTGGTACGAAAGATTTAACAAAAATATTCTATCCATAAAAGAGATCACAAAAACCACACTCACACTCACTTGTTAAAATGATGTTCCCACTTACTTACATATACTCATAAGGTTGGGGGGGCAAGAAGGTAAGTTTTATACTTACAAGAAGTGATAAAATTCAAAAGTAAAAATATATGGCCATATCTTAATATTGCATGAGTACCAAGGAAGATGTGCACAATATTTTACAAAAATGAAATTTTTTCGTCAGACTGACACTTGTTACTGTAGCGAGGATCTTCTTTCCTGGGGTGAACCACCAACGATAATACAACGCAAACTGAAGAGAAATTTATGGAGAAAGGCATAAACATCGAGAGGCTATCGCTGCAACGAGGAAAATTTATGTTGGGGTGAAGCTTCTGCGATAGACACACAATAGACATATTTTGAGTTTATTTTGTCACATGATCAAAACCATTTCAAGATGTATAGAATGTAACCAAGAATTTTTCAAAAGAGTTTTATTCTTCATTTTATATAAACTCCCAAAAAACCATATTCTAAATGAAGAGGTTGTATCATAAACCCAACCAATATAGAGACCACGTGTGCAAACAAGTCAAACGCGTTAGTTTAAGAATTTTATCAAGGTGACATATAATCAGATAATTATAAAATTATCTAAAAACAAAATATGCAAAAAAAGAATTATTAGAGTAGAATGGGATGAGGAACAAGATAACTGTTCTAAGAGGTCATAGGCACATAATAAAACTTTAATTATGAGTAGAAGTTAAGGGGATCAACAAATTATCCGGTGTAGTTTCCAAGTATACCTTAAGCAAATGATTATTCCTAATTCATATTTGTCTAACATGAGTTTAATCGAGAGTAGTTTGAACCTTGGACGTATTATCAATCTTTTTGCCCATTTCTTTATGAACATGATGAGTATGTTCACATGGTTTTCCCAAAGCGTTATTCTTACCAAAGCTATAATTCTTCTTAGCGTTGCGATAGTGCAAGGTTGGCTTTGGAAATAATAAAATTCTCTCAAATGTCCTTTCCTATTGTAATAATCACATTTATAAATTCTAGGATGAGGCACATGAGATGAAATTTTGAGGGAAAACCCTATCAAATTGTTGAACTTATTTTCAGCTTAAAGCAGAATTCCTTATAATGACAATAAGAGAAAATACAATATCCATTGGTTATTCTATCATGATGGTAATGATTTTTGCAAATGATATGAGACATGTTACACTCCTCTTTAAAAATCTCATCATATCATGTTTTCTTGATTTATGAAGCTTTTGGAAACCAAGATGAATAGTCAGTGAATGATTTGATATTGAAGGTATGTCATTCAAAGTATTTCATCTAGGAAGTTCACATCAGCTTGAATCTATTCAAAAATATAGATATTCAACCTTCTTTAAAATTTTGGCACTAAAATCAAGACTATTTTTATTTCCACTTTCAAAGTATTCACACGTATGGTTAAATCATCTATTTCCTTATTTAATGTGGACACACTTTCATCTCAATTAAAGGTAATTTGTTATCTTCAACAAGTTCATTAAGAAAATCTAAGAAGTCATTAAAGTCTAAATCTAGAACTTTAACTTTAGTATAAAGGTAATGAGCATAAGCATCAATAGTCTAAGAAAAATTAATTCTCCTATTTAACGAAAGTAAGATCATTTAAAAAGTTCGGTTTTCTAATTTTCAAAGGATTTGATTCTATCAAGAAATAAATCCCTATAAAAGGTAACCGAGAAGATTCATGGACTTTGTTTTTTTATGGCCATTTCTTTCTCCAAATGTTTCACTCTCATAGATAGTTTAATATTAGTTTTGGATAAACTCTTATTTTGATAAAAAAAAAAGTGCATCAAGAGAAGAATGCAGATCATTAACTTCACAATCACTAACACGATTATTAGAAATGTTTATGCTATAGTGATTAAAAGTGTCAAACAATGTGATAAGTCTGGGTAAATTATGAACTTTTTAAAATACTATCATTTTTTGCATTTGGTCATTCATATAAAAATCAATAATCACATACACTTGACCTACCTCTAGGTGATAAAACCTAATAAAGAGTGGTTTTATCTATGATATTAGTTAAAAGTGTCTGTGCTCAAAATCGAGATAGAAGGATGATATGCAATTAAAATCTCTTGTTGAACTAAGGCAAGGTTTTCTTTCA
This sequence comes from Sambucus nigra, assembly GCA_949130495.1. Classification (NCBI taxonomy): domain Eukaryota; kingdom Viridiplantae; phylum Streptophyta; class Magnoliopsida; order Dipsacales; family Adoxaceae; genus Sambucus; species Sambucus nigra. The sequence goes on along the minus strand of OX422209.1, from coordinate 402,411,555 downwards.
AGTTCAAGTTCAAGTTAGAATAATGAATACAAGGACTAAGTTCAATGTGAACAATTATTTGCCAAGTAGATTACACCAAATTTATATTTAATAATTAGGTTACTTAAAATAGGTGAGGAAAGGTAAAAAAAAATATAGCACAACATGAAGGCATAAGAGGAAAAAACCTTGGGCAACATAATCAAAATCAACTATGGTAGGAATTATAGAGGGTAACTAAGTCTTACAACCCTAGTTCATAAATTTTGTCTAATGCGATTTCATACCATATCTTCCACCAGTGGGAAGGCGTTAATATTGGAGCTCGCTTCTCAACTACAATAAATTTTCATCATAACTAATGTCTTCTTCAAGACACAATAAAAAAAAAACTTTACTCAACGAATTTTGGTCACAACCATTGTCTTTTTCAAGACACAATAAAAAAACTTTCCTTCTGATGTCGAAAAATAACTTTGTGTTCCAAATCTTGGGAAAAGAATGAGTAGCCTCCAATAAGTGTAGTGCCGCTTTCTAGGTGTGTAAAGAACCTAAAGCTAAAGTGTATTTAAAAATAATGATTTAAGTCACAAAATATATTTTTGAGATAAGTAAAATTTAAAAATAACACAATAACAAATTCTAAAGGGATTGGTATAAAACCATTTTAAAGTAAACAAGTTTACTTCAAAATATTTTTAGATTTTACAAGTATTTAAGCTTAAAATATCCCAAGAATTTATTAAGGAGAAAAAAAAGATTGAAAAATTGGAAAAATACAAGATCAATACAAAAGAAGTTTTTATCTTACAGAGATTTGTCTTTCCTAAGAATGGTTCATGTGGACAGAAAGATTAAATTTGACAATATACAAAAAGTAAAAAGATATGGTCAAATCTTAGTGTTGTACGAGTCTCGACAAAGAAGTGCACAATCTTTTAAAAAATTAGGTTTTATGACAAACTAACAATAGTCACTGTAGCGGGGATATTCTTCGTTGGGAAGACCAACTATAATAATACAAGGCAAACTGAAGAGAAGTCTCTTGACGAAGGCGCCTCCGGTGACAAGCTGTCGCTGTAGCTGTAGCCATCCCCGATCCTCGTGGAGGGAGAGACAGAGAAGAGGGTATCTTCAATATCGAGAGGATCTTGGTCCCGCGCATCCCTCTCGGGAGCGCTTCGGTCGGCGTCGATGATGAGGTGAAAAATGTAGAGAGATGGAGTCGCCAGTCTATTTTACTTAAAACAGACAAAAGAAAATGGAGCCATACAGAAAGACAACATCCAAAAACATACTGATACATACGAAACCAAAAATGATTCGAGAAGGGTCCGAAGGCTAAGTTACGAAATGGGAAGGTGTTAGGCACCCATTCTTCCTTCACGATCTCTCATGGGTTATTGTTATTTTCCTTTACTTCCCCGTGATATGTGTGCATATATATATATCGAGGAGATAGGAATTATCGACTTGTATCATGGAAGAGATAAAGCGAGTCATCCGTAGGAATGTTCCCAAAAGTGATATTAGAAAATAGGATATACGCGATTACCCTAGCGTTGATCGTTATAATGGAACGATAACGTAGCAGGATAATACGCCACTAAGAACAAATATATGTATATATAAACATATAGAATCTAAGAAAGTTAAGTTAAAAAAACTAGAAAAAGAGAAAGTGGCAGAAAAGTAGGAATATGGCTCGAGTCTCGGGTTTTACCCCGAGACCCCTACGTAACCTATAGAGGCATCAAAGTCCACGTAGTTCGTATGCAAAACGAGGAGTGGGATTTATCCCATAAATCCAATTGGGGACTTATCTTATATGTGTGTGTGTAAAAGAGTGTTTTAGTTGTGAGAAAAGTGTGAGAATTCCCGTTTGGAATTTATGAGCAAACCCTCTTTTTCTTATTTTTTGGGTTTTATTTGTATGAAAATAAGAGATGTGCAATAATACTAGATAAAAATTATATTAGGATATATGAGATGAGAGAATAAAAGTGCTAAGTAATAAGAGAAGTTCATGCTAATTTAGGGAATTTGAAGAGAGAATTGAGAAAGTTGGACCTTCTTGAAGATCTTGAACTGGATTTTGGATGTTGGACAGAAGCCCTTGCACTTGAGTGATAATGGAGGGTAGTTAATTCACCAAGTTTGATGAAAATGATGATGAAAGGTGAACGTTGGAAAGGGATTTGGATTTGGATGGAGGTTTTTTAAGCTCGCTGAGAGTGATGGATTTCAAATCTTGTGTCTCTTTGCAATGAGGTCAGGCCCTCCCTTTTAAAGGCCCGGGGCATTGCCGATTGACATAGTCCTGGTCCTACCAATCGGCAGGTGTGTTTAGGCACACTGCCAATAGGCAGGGTTTGGAACCTGTCGTTTGGCAGTCTCTTTCAGGTTCCTTTGAAAAATCAATCGTAGAGCGCAAACCGTTCATCCGAATTGTGCACGGGGTGAACCATTGGAAAAGTACTTCAGAGACCTTCGAAAGTCTTTAGATTGCTCTAGGGTCTGGGAGTTGACTTTGGGTCAAATGTGTGTCGAAAGCGTTCATCGATCCTTTGGATAGGGGATCGTCGGATGCAAACAGATTGTTCATCCACATGGTAAGTCAAAATCATGCACGGGGTGAACCGTTGGAAAGGTTAGGAGATGTAATTTGACATTACAAAGGGTTTAACTCGGTTTGGGAAGTTGAGTTTGGTCAACCATGGCCTGGAAGCATTCTGTGACCTTTCGGAGTAAAACGGATCGTTCGTCCGTACCGTAAGTCAGAATTGGGTCCGGAATGGACCATTGGAAAGGGGTTTCAGCGCACTTTGGAGATTTGTTCAGTCTCGGTCGAGGTTAAGAGTTAACTTTGGTCAAACGGAGCATGGGAGCATTCGGTGACCTCTAGATCAAGTTTCGAGGGAAAATGGGTCGTTCGTCTGCACCGTAAGTCAGAATTGCGCATTGGACGGACCGTCGAAAAGGGATTTCAGTGCCCTTTTGAAATTCATTCAGTCTCGGTCGAACTAAAGAGTTTTTTTTTTGGTCAAATGGAGCTTGGGAGTGCCTGATGGTCTCTAGGTCAGTACCAGGGGTATGACTTAGGTTTCCAGTGATAAAGGGAGGTGTTAGGGACCTAAGGAGAGTTTAGGGGGTACTAGAATGGGGTGTCTATAGAGCCCATCGATGAGTGAGTTTGGAATAAATAATAGCCGTCGAATAGACACCGTATGATGCCTTTGAAAGAGTATGACCAATTTAGAGGATCGAGGCCGATTCTGAGGGCTTGAAGATGAGGGTGACCGATTCGGCGGGTCGAAGCCAATTCTGAGGGCTTGAAGAAGAGGGTGACCAATTCTGCGGGTTGAAGCCAATTCTGAGGGCTTAGGGATGAGGGTGACCGATTCTGTGGGTCGAAGCCAATTCTGAGGGTTTGAAGATGAGGGTTATGAGGGCTTGAGATGAGATGACCAATTCAATGGGTCGAAGCCAATTTGGGGGACTTAAGTTGAGATGACCAATTATGTGGGTCAAAGCCAATTCTGAGGGCTTAAGTTGAGATGACAAATTCTGCGGGTTGAAGTTAATTATGAGGGCTTAAGTTGAGATGACCAATTCTGCGGGTCGAAGCCAATTATGAGGGCTTAAGTTGAGATGACCAATTTTGCAGGTCGAAGCAAATTCTGAGGGCTTAAGTTGAGATGACCAATTCTGCGGGTCGAAGCCAATTTTGAGGGCTTAAGTTGAGATGACCAATTTTGCGAGTCAAAGCCAAAATTGAGGGCTTAAGTTGAGATGACAAATTATGCGGGTCGAAGCCAATTCTGAGGGCTTAAGTTGAGATGACCAATTCTGCGGGTCGAAGCCAATTCTGAGGGCTTAAGTTGAGATGACCAATTCTGCGGGTCGAAGCCAATTCTAAAAGCTTAAGTTGAGATGTTACCGGGGAACTCTGCCGAGAAAATTACCTTGTGATTTTGATTTAAGATGGGGAGACGATTGTTGGGGAAATCCTCGTATCTTTTGGATACTTTAACTGAGGAATAGCCAGTCTGAAGCTATAAACTCCACTGGGGAAGTGATTAGGTGGTCTGGGGTTTGGACGTATTGCTCGGGGAAATTTGAGACCTTAAGAGATGATCCTGAAGTTTGGGATGCTTTAGGGGTCCTCCAGGGACGTTGTCGGGAGGATATTAACTTGGATTCTAAGAGTATCACTGGGGAAATAGGGGTTTCGCTTGAGGAAGTGCAAAATTTTCTTGGTGAAAATGTTATAAATCCCCCTCAGGATTTTTAGGAATTTTTTGAGGATTTTTCAGTATTTTCTAGTATTTTTTGGGAGTTTCTGTATGAAAACTTAAGGGGGTGCCGGTCGGCATGGTGTGGAGGGTGCCATTCGACAATGGCATGAACTTTTGGAATGCCTCGAGAAGGTAAAAGGTTAGTGCCAAGCGGTAGGTGGGGGTGCAATGCCGATCGACATGACCCTTGGCTTCCTATAAAAAGGGACGGGTTCCCCTCATTTTTCATAGCTTCTTCCTATAAAAAGAGACCCTTGGCTTCTTTCTTTGTGAATCATTCTTGTATTTCGCAACTTAAAAAATGGCCGCTTTTGTGAGCACTGTGGTACACACGGAGTAGTTGGTTGTTGACGACTGGGCAAATGTGGAGTGGAGGGCCAGGGAGCCTCTTGCTTTGGGGAGAGATAACTCTTTTGATGCATTCGAGCCAGTTGCGGATGAGCAGACTTTGCTACGGGAGCCGTCGCGTCATCATTCTTCTAGGGTGGTGAACCCTAGTGGTTATGTAAGTATAAAATGACCTTTAGCATTCCCTTTTTTGGTGATTTTCTTCTTTTTTTTCTTTGATTTTGATAAGGTTTTTCCTTTGATAGTCTGATGTACGAGAAAAACCCACAACGGAAAAAAAACCTCGGACAGCCCTGGCCTCAAAATCACTAAGTACGGTTTTACAAGTATAAGACAGTAAGACTTACAACACTCGACTTGACTCCATCCAAGCCCCAACGCTCCTTATCGTACACACCTCTGCCTAACGAATAACCAAGGAGATCCACCGCGATCTCAGAATCCACCGAACGAACTTTAGGAACAACCGTCAACCACACATGATGCCTTTCACCATGTGAGAATACCGCAGCAAAACAACGAACCTCTTCTCTATGGGATGTAGAAGAAAACCCAAACGAACTCTTCAACTCGATAGAGTAAAATCCGGTGCCAAACACTCCAAGCAAGATATATATAGATATGGTAACTTGGAATAAACAAACTATGGGTGTAAACAAAAGTGTTTTTGAATAATGTTCTTGAGAATATAAACACTTAAAGCATGAACTTTTGAACTAAAAAATTTCTCTTTAAAAATTTTCTCTCAAAAAGTTGTTTAGAAAATATCAAAAGTTAGTTTTCAAACTTGGCTCCCGCACATATAACTTATGTCAAGAGTTAGTGGGTAAAGGTAAGTGGGAACATGGGGAAAAACTGATTAAAACTGCCAAAAAATTTCTCACCAGAAATCTCGTTCGAACGAGATTTTCGTTCGAACGACACTTCTAACGAATTTCCAGAGGCAAATGGGAAAAATTTTGTTGGCAAACTCGTTCGAATGACAATACCGAACAAAGTTCCAGAATGCTTAAAATTCTATTATTAGCCCAGAAACTTTATTTTAAAGTTTTAAAGAAACCTTCTCAAAATAAACATCAGTTTAAAATAAAATTACACCTAATAAAACTTGCTCCAAGCTCCTATATATATATGTAATGCATTCATACCTTAGGAGGAATTGGAATTAATATTGGTGACGAAGAAACAAGGCACAATAAACTCGATATATGATGAAAATTTTTAATCTTGGTCGTTACGTCTTCAACTAACACGTCATAGGCTTGAATGGATACACTTGAACCCTATCCTATGACTTAAATGTTTTTTTTTTCGGAATTGAGCCAACCCCACATTAAAACTCAATCAGAAACTTTTTTCCTTACAGGGTGGACCATTGGAAAGGTTAGGAGATGTACTTCGACATTCCAAAGAGTTTAACCCGATTTGGGGAGTTGACTTTGGTCAACTGAGGCCTGGGAGCATTTGGTGACCTTTCAGAGTAAAATGGATCGTTCGTCCATATCGCAAGTCATAATCGCGCACAGGGCAGACTGTTAGAAAGGGGTTTCAGTTCCCTTTGACAATTCATTCAGTCTCGGTCGAGCTAAAGAGTTGACTTTTGTCAAACAGATCCTGGGAGCATTCGGTGGCCTCCTGATCAAGTTTCGGGGGAAAACGGGTCATTCGTCCGCACCGTAAGTCAGAATCACGCATAGGATGGACCATTTAAAAGGAGTTCCAATGCCGTTTGGGAATTCATTCAGTCTCGATCGAGATGAAGAGTTTAACTTTTGGTCAAATGGAGCCTAGGAGTGCCCGATGGCCTCTAGGTCAGTACTCGGGGTATGACTTAGGTTTTTAGTAATGAGGGGAGGTACTAGGGACCTATGGAGAGGTTAGGGGGTGTTAGAATGGGGTGTCTACAGATCCCCTTGACGGGTGAGTTTGGAACAAACGATAGCCGTCAAATAGACACTGCATGATGCCTTTGAAAGAGCATGACCAATTCAGAGGGTCGAGGACGATTTTGAGGACCTAAGGATGAGGATGACCAATTATGTGGGTTGAGGCCGATTCTGAGGGATTGAAGATGAGGGTGACCGACTCTACGGGTCGAAGCCAATTCTGAGGGCTTAAGTTGAGATAACCAATTCTGCGGGTCGATGCCAATTCTTAAGGCTTAAGTTAAGATGACCAATTTTGCGGATCGAAGCCAATTCTGACGGCTTACGTTGAGATGGCCAATTCTATGGGTCAAAGACAATTCTAAGGGCTTAAGTTGAGATGACCAATTCTGTGGGTCGAAGTCAATTCTGAGGGCTTAAAGATGAGATGACCAATTCTGCGGGTCGAAGCCAATTCTGAGGGCTTAATGACCAATTCTGCAGGTCGAAGCCAATTCTGAGGGCTTAAGTTGAGATAACCAATTATGCGAGTCGAAGCCAATTTAGAGGGCTTGAAGATGAGATGACCAATTCTGTGGGTCGAAGCCAATTTTGAGCGCTTAAGTTGAGATATTCTCGGGGAACCCTGTCGGGGAAATTACGTCGTGATTTTAATTTGAGCTACGGAGCCAATTGCTGGGTAAATCCTTGTATCTTTTAGAGATTTTGCCAAGTAATACCCAATTTGATGCTGTAAATTCCATTGGGGATGTGATTAGTTGGTCCGTGGTTAGGACGCTTTGCTCGGGGATACTTCAGGGTTCCTCTCGGATGTTTTCGGGAGGATATTCACTTGTCTTTTAAGAGTTTTGCTGGGGAAAAGGGGATTCTTCTTGAGGGAGTGTGAAATTATCTTGGTGAAGATGTTCTAAATCCTCCCCGAGATTTTTAGGAATTTTTTGAGGATTTTTCAGTGTTTTCTGGCATTTTCTGGGAATTTTCGTACGAAAATTTAAAGGGGGTGCCGGTCGGCATGGTGTGGAGGGTGTCATTCGACAGTGGAACAAACTTTTAGACTACCTCGAGAAGGTAAAAGGTCAGTGTCGATCGGTATATGGGGAGGATAGTATCTGGGGATTCTATCCGACTGTCCCTGATGAGGGATGTTTTGCTGGGCAGGGTGATTTATGCGGAGGATGGGCTGCAGGTGAGGAAGATGGCCCGATTGTTTATTTTGCTAGTGCTGGGAGGATTTTTGGTGGTGCCAAGAGGCGACGTTGTCCACTTATCATTTTTGCCATATTTGAGGATGTTTTCGAACATCCCTCTCTATGATTGGGGGAGCTTGACTTTGGCGACCCTTTATTTTCTCTGGATGCATTCAGTCGGTGCTACCGACAGACTTTTAGTGGAGCCACGTATGTTCTTGAGGTATTCTTTAATTTACGCATTTTCCTTTCATGCATTCGCATTTTCCTTATGTGTCTTTTTTTATTATGGATTTCTTATCTTTGGCAGACGTGGTTTTATGAGGTGATTGGGTGTAATACCCAACAAATTTCTATAAAGGATGAGACTATTGGGGACTTTTGCCGGTTATATCAGTGAGGGAAGGCCAATCGGCAGTCGAGGAAGTCTCTTTCTTTGGAGGCTGTGAGTCAGGTCTTGAATGGCCTAACCAATGATAGGGTAAGATTTTTTTTTCTTCTTCAGTCCTGGTCTTTGTGTGCTCTGATTCTGTATTGACTTATATCTGCTGGGGATTTTTTAGGTGACCTTTTACCGTTAGGGGATGGCTGTTCAGGACACGGGGTTGACTGGAGTGAATGCGCAGATGTGGCATTTACTAGCGCATGAGTTTGTCCACTCTTGGTATCTTGAGGAGAGGGTGGTTTGGCAAATTTCTAAGAAGGAGGTGGTGGTGCTGCCGGTGAGGCCCCCTATGTCTATGAGGCAGGAGCAGCTGCTGTCAGAGGATGCGAGGATCGCGGTGATGATTGGTGAGTCCTATCTGTTGTACACTGATACGGCTGTGCCATATGATTATATGGACTTTGTGACGAGCTGGCTGATGGCACCCATCATATATGATACACTACCTTTCCCTCCCGTGGGTTCAAGTCGGCCAGTGGGGTCCTCTCATAGTGGTGGTGGTGCGTCGACATTTGCGGTGGCAGCGACTTCGGAGGTCCCCTTTGTGAGGTTGTATACCCCTTCATACAACATCTGGCGGGCTGATGGAGGGATAGTGCCTATGTTGCATCGTCCTCATGCGATGGACCCGGAGGAGTTGGGCTTGATAGAGGAGGTTCTTCGTCCTTTGGTATATTTTTCTTTCTTCTCTTTTCCTTCTTTTTGGTTTCTTTTGATCTTTTCTTCTTGATACCGATTTCGCCATTTCTTGCAGCAAGTTTGGGTGACCACCACTTGGTTAAGGGATATCAGGCACTGGATATCTTCAGCGACTGCCTATATTCAGGACGTGGTTCCTTCTCCTTCTTGCTTGGTGCCGTCTGCCTCATCCGGGGAGGAGTCTGGTTTCGATAGCTGTGGTGCGTCATCTCGTCGCAGTGGAAAGAGAGCGCGTCACAGGTATGGGATTTCTTAGAGAGAGGGGGGGGTAGGGTATGAGAGAGAGAGAGAGAGATAGATAGATATATAGAGAGAGAGAGAGAGCATGTGGGTTCGAGCTAAGTCCCATTATTTTTGCTGCTTTTATTTATATCCTCTAAGATTGATGTAATACAGAAAAATATCTATGCAATGCAATGGAATTTTTTATTATCTTCTGTTTAATGATGAATGAATGAATGCATGAACATGCACTTTTTACTTTGTTGCTGAGACCGTAACATATTTTTGGAAGTTTGAAACAAATATTTTTATTATGATTTTGACAAAAGAAGAAAAAGGTAAGTTTCTAAAAATAGGGGGTTGTAGATCGGTAAGCACCTTGTCCTGCCTATAGGCAGGTCTGTCCTGCCTATAGGCAGGTCAGTCCAGTCTAATCAATCAAAGCTTTGATTGGTACCCTCTTTAGCCTTTGGTACCTTATGGGGTAGGATTTGCTCTGATTTCTACAGGGGGTTATATCTTTTGTGAGTATTTTCAAGTATAAAAAGGGGAAAGGGTGGAGTGTTTTCATCCCGCCTTCACATTCTATCTTTCTTTTTCTGTGAGATGGCTCTCCCTGGTAGTGTTGAGTTTGCCAACTACCTCGAGACTTTGGAGGAGATGTGCTCCTACATCTTTGACTATGATGCTTTCAACATGCGTCGAGTTTCTTTATGGCGTAATCGGCCCATAGAATGGAACATGCTGATGGCGACGGTACAATTCTGGTACCCCGAAGACGATGTATTCCGCTTTGTCTTGGAAGAAGTCTGTCTGACTTATGAGTAAATACTAATGTGGCGGCTGCTATGCCTGAGTTTTCCCGGTCACCTCGGGAGCTATTAGTTGGACTTCTCCATGCCTCGCCCTCGACGGGTAAATCCTTGGTTACTGGAATAATGATTTCTCTTCCAGTGGTGCTGCGATCTATGAATTTATAGGAGGTTAGTGATGTTGGATATGCCGAAACCGTCGTTCTGGGCCTGGTTTTGAAATTACTACTTGTGACTCGAGAACTGCTGGTGGACCCATAACTTACATCTATTACATCATGAATGTCCTACCTTCACAATCTTGCGACGGTGATACTGGCGGAGACTCTGAATGGCCTGGATGCCTGGCGAGAAGGTCATTCTGACTTTCTGAGGGATAGCCCTTTGATGTTGTTCATGTGGTTGTCTGAAAGATTTTTCCTGGTGACTCCTCTGGAATATCCTTTGTCGGTTGTACCCAATTTCTTTTCGCGTGATTTCATCAGTGTTGGTCTGGATATCGAGAGCTGGGAGAACTGGTTTGTGGAGTATGGGGCTCTAAATCTGTACTGGTCAGTGCCTTGGTGGGGATAGCTACTGCTAATTCTAGAGTTGGGCGAGTACCCGTACGTTCGGTTAGTTGGTCTCAGACAGACCTCTTTCTATTTCCCTTGGCGGCTTCTGTGCCAATTTGGCTGGGAGCAGATTGTGCCACCTCGGACACTGTATTTTTTTTGGTAGAAGATTTGACAGAACATCTGCGTATGCTGCTTGGCTTTTTGTGGGAGAGTCGGCATCCGTCGATCCGTCCTTCTCAGTCTGTTGGGAGAGTTTGGCACATCCCTGGGGATTATATGAAATGGTTGTGGAGAAGAGTAGTTAGTAAGATATTGGAAGTGGATACTGGACAAAGGTGGATTGTTTTATCTGATACCATGGAGGTAGGTGTGGTAGTTTTTTCGAGGCTGGTTCGAGCTTATCGGTCCATGGAGCGTTTGCGACACTCTATCCAGGAAGGGGAAGCTTGGGGACCCTAGGATGTAGATGATGATAGAGCGGGATCCTCTGGTAGCTGTGCGTAGGACTCTTTGAGAGTTTGTTTTTATAATGGGGAATAAATTTAGGAATATTATTTGGCCTTTTAGGAAGGTAGGGGGAAGGGAGTCATCCGTTCCTTTTCTTATGTAATTGCACTATAATCTCTTATTAGTGAAATAAACAAGTATTTGATCATCCAGCTATGCCTTTTGATGAATTTTGTATTTTGAATTATCTATACCGACCTATAAGGCATGCATAATCCTTTTGTTCATGTATATGTTAGAATGAACTGTCGTTCTCGGAGGTAAGAAAAGAAAAGTTTTTTTTTAAGAAGAAAGGGTCGTGCTCATGTAAGATGTATGAGTTGCCTTCGTACCTCTGGGGGTTTTTGAAATTTTTTAATTTTTTTGAGAATGGTTTTTGCAGAGGATCACGCCCATGTAGTTCTGGGTAGAAGAAAATGAAGATTTTTTTTAGAGTAGAAGGGAGATGAGAAGAGTCGTAGCGCGCCGAGATTTCGGACTAGGGGTAAAATTTCTTGAGACGGTCTAGATTGACTGGATGAGCCATCTCTTCTCCATCTAGGTCGGTGAGCATGGCGGCACCGCCGGACAAGATCTTCTTCATAATGTATGGGCTGCTCCAATTGGGCTTGAATTTCCCTCTGGGGTCCTAGATGGGCTCTACTATTTCTTTGGGGGATAGATCCCCCTCTCAGACATCGCGATCCTTGACTCTCTTATTGAATGAACGCGTTATTCGGCGATTGTACCCTTATATGTGATATAGAGATTTTAATCTCCTTTTATCTAGGAGGGTCAACTTGTCAAGATGAATTTGGTACCAGTCTTCTTCGCTGACTTTGCATTCAAGCATGATGCGTAACGAGGGTATTTCCAGCTCCACGGGTAGGACTGATTCCATCTCGTAGACTAGAGAGTAAGGGTAGCCCCAGTAGAGGTTTGGATTGAGGTTCGGTATCCCTAGAGGGCGTAAGGGATTCTGTCATCCAAATCTCGACAACTTTCGATCATCTTACTGATGATGGCTTTGAGGTTTTTATTGGCATCCTCGACTGCACCATTGGCCTGAGGTCGGTAGGGAGAAGATTTGTGTCTCTGAATTCCATACTCGTTGACCACTTCTATGACTTTTGCCTCGCAATGCATCCCGTTATCTATCACTAGCTCATGCGGGGACCCATATCGGTAAATGATGTTTTTCTTGATGAATTTGGCCACTTTCTTGGCATTCAGGACTGCGTATGACTCCGCTTTGACCCATTTGGTGAAGTAATCAATGGCAGCTAGGATGAATTCATGCCCGTTGGAGGCCTTGGGTGTAACCTTTCCTATGATGTCGATGCTCCAGGTGGAGAACAGCTAGGAATAAGTCATGTTGTACAATTCTAACGAAGGCAGGTATTGAAGGTTGGAGAACTGTTGGCATTTGAGGCATCTCTGGACATAGGCAGTGCAATCCTGGATCATGTTGGTCCACTAGTATCCTTGTCGTATGATCTTCTTGGCAAGCATGTGACCGTTAATGTGGGGCTTGCATTCCCCGTTATGGATTCTCTACATTACCTCTTCAATGTCAACCCCAACGATGTAGTGTAAATGGGTTCCATCGAAGTTTCTCTTGAACACTGCTTTATCACAGATGATATACGGGGCAGCCAGTCTTCGGAGGGTTGCTCGGTCTTTCTTACTGGAACCCTCAGGATACCTACCATACTTGAGGAGGTGCAATATATCATAGTAGCAGTAATTGCCTAACTCGGGGTCTTTTATGGTGATGAGCTCAATGTGGTAACAGTGGGTTGGTTTATCTTGCTTTTGAACTAGGAAGGGGGCCATTGTTATTCCTTCGGGCATATCGACCATAGAGGCCAAGGTAGCAAGGGAATTGTCTAGGTTAGTTTTTGCTTGAGCAGGTAATGGAAGGTGATGCCTTGGAATTGAGAGGCTAGTTCTTCTAAGTGGGCATGGAAGGGTTGGAGTTTCTCGTCCTTGATTTTTCATTTTTTTAGCCCTTGACTAATGATTAGGGCAGAATCCTCGTAGACATCTAGGCATTGAATTCCTTTCTTGAGAGAAACTTTGAGGCCTACTGTACACGCCTCGTATTCAGTCATGTTATTAGTGTAGGGGAAATCCAACTTGATGGCGATGGGAGTGTGGGAGTCATCTGGGGCGATCAAAAGTATTCCAATGCCATATCCCTTTTTATTAGCAGCGCCTTCAAAGAACATTTGCCATTGTAGGTCATCTTGAGCGGCGTAGATAATGTTTTCATATGTGAATTCATAGATTCAGTCATCAGCTTCTTCTACGGGGTAGTCAGCGGGGCAGTCAGAGATGGCTCTTCCTTTCATGGATTTTTGCGTGACGTACACATTATCAAACTCGGTTAGAAGCATCAACCATCGGGCCATTCGACTAGATAAGGCAGGTTTCTCAAGCAGGTACTTGATGGGGTCTATTCGGGATACAAGTTTGATGGGGAAGGCGAGCATGTAGTGTCGTAACTTTTGGGTGACCTAGACAAGCGCGACGCATGCTTTTTCCAAAGCAGTGTAGTTGACTTCGTATTCAGCCAATTTATGACTGGCGTAATAGATGGCTCTTTCTTTGCGAGAGACTTAAAGGTATTGGGCTAGCAAAGCCCCAACTACAGTGTCGGTTATGGTTAGTTATATAAGTAAGGGGAGATCAGGTTGTGGTGGCATGAGTACCGAAGGTTAGGTCAAATATTATTTGATTCGGTCAAAAGATTCATGATAGGTCTCATTACAAATCTTCATTGAATCCTTTCGGAGGAGTTTGAAGATAGGTTCACCGATGGAGGTTATCTGGATGATGAACCGGATGATGTATTGCAATTTTCCAAGGAAACCTCGGGATTCTTTCTCCGTTCGGGGAGGTGGCATCTTAAGTATGGCTTTTAGCTTGGTAGGATTTGCTTCTATCCTTTTTCACTGACCATGAATTCCAAGAGTTTTCCATTTGTAACTCCGAACACACATTTCTGTGGATTGAGTCTCATTTGATATTGTCGCAGTCGTTCGAAGAACTTTCGGAGAGCGAGAACATGACCTTATCTAGTTTTGGATTTGATAATCATATCATCCACATAAACCATGACTTCTTTATGACTTAGATCGTGCAGGATGGTCTTCGCAGCCCTCTGGTAGGTAGCCCCAACATTCTTGAGACCAAATGGCATAATAGTGTAGCAAAATGTTCCCCATGGGGTGATGAATGCGATTTTTTCTTGGTGATCTGGGTGCATTTTGATTTGGTTGTACCCGACAAACCCGTCGACGAACGACTTAAGAGCATGACTGGCTGTGTTGTCCACGATCATGTCGATATTGGGTAACGAATAATCATCCTTTGGAGAGGCTTTGTTCAAATCCCGATTATCTACACACATCCGAACTTTCCCTCCTGATTTTGGCACAAGAACTATGTTGGCTAGCCATGTGGGGTATTCAATCACACGAATGAAGCCCACATTCAGTTATTTGACCACTTATTCTTTGACCTTGCGCGACCATTCGGTGCGGAGCTTTCTCAACTTCCGTTTAACCGGCTTATAATCTGTAAGAGTGGGAATCTCATGTTGAGCTATTTCAGGATCAATGCCGGACATATTGTCATAGGACCATGTGAAGACATCAACGAATTCCTTCAGTAATTCCTTAAGTTGTGCGCGCTCATGCTCGTCGCAGGTATCCCCTATCCTAATCTCGCACAGTTGGCTACTAGAACCGAGGTTAATGATAATAGTCTCTTCTTCATTAACTTAAACACGGTTATGTTGTTTGTTATTAACCTTATTTAGATCAGTTAAGAATTGTTCATTTACAAAATCATCATCATCAAAAGTTTGATTAGAATCTAAACAATAAATGTAAGGCACAACAAGATACTCAAAATCTTCATTTATTTCATTGATAGGAAAAATAGCATTGAGAACCTCATCAAAGGAGGTCTCGATTACATTTGCACAAGGATAGACAACAGAAAAAAGAGATTGGGTAAACATTGGGGTTAGGTGGGATTTCAACAGGTAGAATTGGCGCAGCATGCCAACTGAGGATAGGTGTATCAACAGCTTTAATCAGGTGGGATGGATCCAATGATGTAGTGCCTAAATGAACTATGCAGAGTGTCAGCCCTAGTGTATGCAAGCCAAACGAATCCTCAGAATCACTTCCCTCGGAATCTGCAGTATCTTTAATAAGTGGTTGTACATGGTGTTAGGAATTTTTGGCCTATGGGTAGTTGTCTTGGAAAAATATCTCTATTCCAGGCTTCATCTTTTTATCTGTATGGTCATACCACGGTTCCAAAAAGCCACAAAGGGGGAAGTCTTCACCCTCTTTGATGAATCTTCCATTCAAGGAATCACCTGGGATAGTCTGGATGCAATCTAATCTTATCTTTGGTCGAGACTGGAGGATCATTGTGAGCTTTTGTTCTTATGGTTGATACCCCAAACCATAAGGAGGTAAAGCTTTTTTCAGTTCAATGGGCTCAATTACCCCTTGTTGTCTTTATCCTAGCCCCAGTCCGGGCATAAAATGCATGTTTCTGAACATCTGAACCACATTGACGTTTTCATGAGGGTCATATTCTGGACAAACCCTTTCTTTGAAATTGTCCCCTACCGAGAGTAGAAGTGGCTCAAATCGAAATCTTGATAGGAGCATATCATTTGAGCCATGTTGTATCACAAGGATTGGATTGCTGGTGGTTTCACCCTCGGTATTGTCGTTATCGCCCAAAATGGTGATGACTCGTCCGTCGGTGAAGAAATTCAATTTCTGATGGAATGAGGAAGACACACCCTTGATACTATGGAGCCAAGGTCGTCAGAGTAACAGGTCGAAACAAGTTGGGATGTCAATAACTTGGAATTCAACGACAGGGTTTATAGGTCCAGACCCTATTACAAGTTTTATGGATCCATCACTTGTCAACGAGTATTATCGTAGGCACGTACAACAGCGAAGGTTGGAGCGAGGTCACTTTCCTTCACTCCTAAACATTGGAAGGTACTTAATGGGAAGACATTCAAGGTGGATCCATTATCAACAAGAGAGAGTGGTACGATCTTCCCCATAACTTTGATGGAGATGTTGAGTGCATGATTGTGGTTTGTCCCAAATCGGGGGATTTCTTCTTCGAAAAAGGATAGTATTTGGGTAGAGGTTAAGTATCTGAATGAATTTACCGCTTCTTCTAGTATGGTAAAATGAGGAACTGTGGATCCAGTGAGCAATTTGATCAAAGCATTTCTGTGCAGCAGGGAAGACATGAAAATCCCTTATAGAGTGATGTTAGCTTGAGTTTTCTTCAATTGATTGAGGATCCTGCTTTCCTCGAGGGTCATTTATAGCATAGGAAGGGTTTCAATGCCCTTCTCCTTGTCATTGGCTGGTGGTAAGTTTGGGATCTGGTAATGCCTCCCTGACCTGGTCATGTAATTTACTGAAGAAGGGAAGAACATGAACCTTGTTTCTTCGTCAATCTCGTGTTGTTCTGCCATCTTATTTATTTCTCCAAGGAGTTCTTCAAATGATATCATCCCACACATGTCGGCTACTGGGCCAGTTATCTCTGAAGTTTGACCTTTATTTAAATCTTCGAATTCTCCCCCCCCATTCGGTGGCAACAATTCCATCTTTCCATGTAAAGTCAATGCATTCCATAACTTCAATGGATTCCTCATACAAGTCTTCCCATTATGTAGGGATAAGTAAGGGTAAAGGGACCAGGCGCCCTTGTGGCTTCAGAGCATCAAGTAACTTGGTCATACTGCAAATATCGTTGGTTTTCCTGAATAATTCTTCTATGATCTGGACAACATCATCTAGGTTGACTTCATCGGTTTGTACCACGCAACTGTCTGACTCTCAGGCCCATTTTTGTGCTTTCAAGAATAGTTTACTGAACTTCTGGCAATCAATGATCATCTGTGAGGGCAATTTAAGACCGAACTCTAGGAGTTGGTTTAACACTTCTGATAATTCCATACTTCCATTTTCAGAACGGATACGGACATCGATGCATGCTCTGGTAAGGAGTGACAGTGCTTGCTCAGCGAGGCTAATAGGGTGTAGGAGGAAATATGGGTAAGTTTGGAGAGGTTTGGGAGAGTATATGGGTTTGATTCGAGTTGAGGGATCAAATTCTGGGCCCTCTTCTAAGAAGATGGCATTGGCATGATTTGGGAGTGGGTTATGAGTAGTGTTTGGCTTAGGATTGGCTGGTGGGGCAATGGTACTTCGGTCAGTTAGACCTTGGATTATGTTTTGGAGGTAAAAGCATTGGTCGGTGGTATGGTCAGCGATTTGGTGAAAGGCGCAATGGGCATCTGCCCTGAAGTTTCTTAGGAGTGGACTTGGTAATGGACGGGGATCCAAGGGTTTGATAAGGTTTTGGCTTAACAAAGCTTGATAAACTTTGGAGAGGGGAGCATGGAGCTCGATGTATTCCTTTCAGACTGGGACATGTCGGCTTTCTGGTGCCCACAAAGTGGTTGGTTGAGAGATGTTGTTGATGGTTGAGACTGCAGCACTGGCAGTTTTGTCATATTTTTTAGGGGTGAACTGTCCGGACACTTTCTTTGGTTCAATTTCTATGTTAGCAAGACCTTCCTCGATTTCTACTCCTGCTTCTCTGAGAGCTCGGAAGTGGGGATAGTATTGTCCTCCCATTGTTGCTCGAACATGGGGTAAGAAGTTCTTCTTCACTATGTTGACTTGTTCTTCCTCGGATGGTCGATTGGCCATGTTGGCTGCCTTTTCCCTCCAACGGGATATGAAGTTACTGACAGATTCCCCAGATTTATGTTTGAGTAGTTCTAAATCCCGTCGGGTAACCTCAAGCTCTTCGTCGTATTTGTACTGCGACATGAATTCTCGAGCTACATCCTCCCAGCTACGGATTCTGGACTCCTCGAGAGACAAAAAACATCGGAGGGCACTATTGAGAACACACTATATATTGACTCACTTGAGTCTGTATATATAGGAGTTCTAACTAGTTTGGATATATAGACAAAATAGATTAGATTAGTTTGAGAACTCCATCTCCTCAAAGGTACATGCTACAAGAAGAAATTCAGTCCAAGAAAATCATCAAAGGAAAGTAAATTCTAACCCTAAACCCACAAATAGGACACCTGCACAACATCCTACATATTACATATGTGCTTGAATGGTTTATCATCACTTGAAATTATTTTAAAATCAATTTATTTCCAAACAAATCATTTTATATAATTTGATTCATTTTTAAAATGATTTTTGAATTAATTAAAATTTGGTTTTAAAAGTTTTGTGGGTTAAAATGGATTTTCAGAAACTTGAATTCCTTACTATTTAATTGGCTGGGTAGAATTCGAAGGCGCTAGAGAGTTGGAGGTGTGCCTTGTAATTAGTTTCAACACGTGTCTGTTATTCTATCTGGTACGTACACGTGTTGGTTTTCCAACGTTGCGATTTGTGTTTTCTCTTAGACACAAAACGCTTATTCCATCTCTTCCCTTGGATCAATTTCATCAATGCTCTGCATGCGTTTAGAGTCAATCCGTGTGACCCAAGCCTTAATCAATCAGTGTTAGTTTAAACCACCACTTGTGATGAACCGTTGGATCAAGGTCAGAGCAGTTAGGCTTGATCTCAGCCGTTGGATTAAGTCTGATGTTCTCGATCCTTCTTCACTCAGTATAAAAGGAGACCAAGCCTCATCATTTTGAGACTTTTTCCATTTCGTTAAACCTGAGAGAAAAGAGAGAGTAGAAAAAAGAGAGAGAAGAGAGAGAAGGGAGAAGAAAAAAGGAGAGAGAGAGAGGAAACCCTAGTTTCTTCGTAGATTTAAACCTCTGTGAGATTTCTCCCTAATAAAACACCAAAACCTAAAAGTCCCATACATCAGAAAACCCACCTTTTAAGAGTTAGATCTTTATAGGGTTTCTGTGTTGTTGGTTTTGTGTTCTTTGTTTAAAGACCTCTTCAAATACATTGATTCTCTCAGAACTCATCTCTAAGGAAGATTTAAGTTTCATTATTGAAACTGAGTCTTTCTAAAAGAGAACATCTCACGTATATTTTTTGTTTTCTTTTTAGATCTGATTTCTTAGATCTAATCTGTTTCAACTAGTTTTTGAAATAAAATCTTTAGTTTCAAAAATTATTATCAGATCTAGTGAGTTGTGTATGTTTCCAAGTTTTTATTTCATATTTTATGAAATACTAGTGTACAAAAATAACAGGAACACAAACGAACTCGTGCTAAATTTTTAAAGCGTTCAGATGTGAAAAATAAAGTTTAGATCAAAACTTGTTGAACCAGTCCTTGCATGTTAAGTCTAAATTTGATTTGATAAAGTAGACTTCTAATCTAGTTGGATATGCAATTGGAGGTTTACAATTTCAAAAATATTTTCAAATCCAGAAATTGTATAAGACCTTGAACCGTCCTTCGAGCAAAGCATCCTTGAGATCTGTGGTTATATAAAAGATCAAGAAGTCTTTGCTTGAGAAATCAAGATTCAAAAATAACTTTCATATTAGAACTGTTGTAATTTGATAGGAAAGGTTGTATAAGTCTTGAGAGGGTGAGTTGAATGTTTGAATGTAGTAACACATCACAAACACTATCTCACACGAACACTTAGACACTGTGGTTCTATTTGAGAATCTCGTACTTGAAAGAGTTGCTGGAATCTTAATTCAAAGAGAAGGAAATCAAGGAAAAGACAAAGAAGCAGAAGAAAGGATCAAGTTCTAAGTCAGAATACATTTGGAGTGGAGAATCTCTTGTAGTTACATTCTGAACTTAGGTTAGGATCTTGTGGTTTGCTCAAGTGTTGTAACCTGATTTTTATTCTAGTGAATTTTTTTTGTGCCGTAGAGGGCACCGTGGATTTTCCCCTTGTTTAAGGGTTTTACCACGTTAAAAATTCATGTGTCTATTTCTGTGATTGTTCTTAATTTTTATTGTGATTGGAACTGAATGGTAAAGATAGTAGATGTTTATTAAAACTAAACTTAAGGTAATCAAGTATCAAATTTAATCCATACGTTTAGAAAAATATTTTACAACACATCTTGTGTTTTTTGAAAATACTTTTTCCCAATAAGTTTGTTCGGAGTTTACTCAACTTATTTGTTATTAATAGAGTAAGGTTGTTTTTCAAATGGTATCATAGCTGGAACACCTTTTGTGATCCTGAAACTTGAGAAATTATTTTTGAAATTTATTTCTGAAAATCTTTGAGTCTGGAAGAAAAATTTGAGAAGTTAGGTAACCTATCCAAACCACCACTCTTTGATGGAAATAATTTTTCATGCTGGAAAGTTTGAATGACTGCTTTCATTCAAGGAACCCTGGGTGATGAAGTCAGGGAAATGATTGAAATAGGGTATGAACATCCTACTAAACTTACCTCTGTCACTGGTCCAACAAGGATTAAGAAACTTCTCAGTGAATTTACTAAGGAAGAGAAAAAACTGTCCCTTGATAATAACAAAGGAAAAAATGCCATCTTTATGTCCATTAATGAACATGAATTCAAAAGAATATCCATTTGTTCTACTTCTAAAGATGCATGGGACACCTTAGTCATTGCTCACGAGGGTGATGAACGTGTCAAAGCTGGAAAAACCCAAATGCTTATTCAGCAATATAACACCCTGATTATGAATGACAATGAATCCTTTGACGATTTCTACATAAAGTTAACTGACATTTTTACAAAACTTCATGCAAATGGTATAACTTACAGTAGAAAGGAAATTGTGTCAAAGATTCTTAGGTCATTTCCATCTAAATTTGACAATAAAAGATATGATATTGAGGAAATGAATGACCCTAATATGACTCCTGAACTACTTAGCAGTGAACTTTGGAATGTTGAATTGGAATTGGACTTTAAAAAACAATTGACCAGATAGACCAGTAGAGCCTCTAGTTCTAATATTGTGTTTTCATCCAAATTACCAATGACTAGATTGAACCCTATAGATTTTGACACTGACTATCTTGAAAACTGTGATTTACAAAACCTCGACAATGAAATATCTCTTATAAGTAAGCATTTTAAAAAGATTTTAAAATTCAGAAATGTTGTAGCCTCTAAACAAGGCAAATCAAATTATCAAGGTAATCAATCTCACAGACCTCATGACAGAGACAACACCAAACACACTTATGACAATAGGAGGAATTATGACACCAACAGACCTAAACCTGGCATTAAAGATGTTAAATGTCATCGTTGTGGTAAACTTGGTTACTATGCTAGTAAATGTCCAGCTAGTTCTAATAACAACAACAAGGCCAATATGTGTAAGACATGGAACGACTCTAGTGATTCTGATGAGGATGAAACAGAGTCAACCCAGATGAATGAGAACTACATGTCTTTCTTTGCTAAGATAATATATAATGATGATGCATGCTTGTCTGTTCATGAACCAACTATGCATGTTGATGTTGTTAATGATATTGATGATAATAATGTTCCTATTACTATTGAAGGATTGTGTGTGAGTCAAAGTGAGAATGTTGATGACGAATTGAACGTGTGCGTGAGTAAAGAACCTATCCAAATCATAGGGGACAATTCACACGATGCATATAGTGAGTCTGAAGATGACCTGCCTGATCTACATGAATTGTATACTAAAACGGTTAAGAAACGTGCTCTCCTAGAGAAAATGATAAAAACCTTATATGAGCGTATCGAATTGCTTAACCAACCCATTAGGAAGAACACTAAAGATTATACTGCCCAATATGTTTCTCATGAGACTGAGATTGAGAATTACAACTTGAAAATAAACTCTTTGATTAAAAAAAACCATGAATTTGAACAAAAATACAAGGCAACCCTTATTGAACTAGAAGAGTCAAAGCAAAAGGTTTCAAATGTTTTTAAAAAATGTCAACATTTTGAAACACAAACCAAGACTTATGAAAAAATTGTTATTGGAAGTAAATTTGACTCTGAAGATAAGTCTGGCCTAGGTTTTGGAGAAATAGTGCACACAAGTAAGACCAAAGTTTCTCCTGAAAATATTGCTTTTGTAAAACAAGGCCAAACTTCTCAAAATGTGCAAAAAGGTGAACCTAGTCTCAATGTCTCTCAAATAACATATAGTCAGTAAAATCAACAGTTGAAACCAAACTACCAAACCAAATAGGTTTGTCCTTTTGCCAGAGACCGAAGACAGAAACCTAAATCTAGTGATGACTGGACTACTGCACCCAATAGATCCAAGCCTATTTTCAAAGACTTTAATAAGAAAGTCAAGTCCTATACCCATCAGTACTGTTCCTATTATGATATTTTTGGATTTTAGCACTCCCAAAACCTCGCAACAAAATGGTATAGCTGAACGTAAGAATAGGACTTTACAAGAAATGGCTAGGGTTATGTTACATTCTAAGAATATCCCTAGATATTTTTGGGTAGAAGCTGTCCAAACCGCGTGTCACATTATTAATCGTATATACCTCAGAAAAAATTCCAAAGAAACATCTTATGAGTTATGGTTCCACAAAAACCCTAATCTAAAATACTTTAAAACCTTCCGTAGTATCTTCTATATCTGCAAAGATAGAGAGCATCTTTCAAAATTTGATACTCGAGGAGAAAAGGGAATTTTTCTTGGCTATTCCCAAAATAGTAGGGCTTTGCGTGTTTCCAATAATAGTACCAAAACTATTATGGAATCAATTAATGTAATTGTAGATGACACAAGTGTTAGGAGTAGTGACAGTCAACCAGTAACATTTGATAAGGACAATCATGTTTTACCCCCTGATCCTCAAGATGATACCGATTCACTGAGGATCCCTCTGTACCCACCTGGGTTTCTAAAGATCATCCCATTAAAACCATTGTTGGTAACCCTTCGGAACCAGTTCGAACTAGATCCCAAGTTCGTCAAGTGGCACAATATTCTTGTTTTATTTCTCTTGAGGAACCTAAAAATTTTAATGATGCCCTTACTGACTCATTTTGGATAAATTCTATGCAAGAAGAGCTAATCCAATTTAATAGTCGCGATGTTTGCAATCTGGTTCCTAGACCTAAAGATTCGAAGGTTATTGGCACAAGATGGATTTTTAAAAATAAAACGGATGAAAATGGGGAGGTCGTTAGAAATAAACATAGGTTGGTTGCACAAGGTTACTCTCGGATTGAGGGAATTAATTTTGACAAAACCTTTGTACATGTTACTCGTCTAGAATCAGTTCGTCTCCTTCTAGCAATTTTGTGTTATATGTAGTTCAAGTTATTCCAAATGGATGTTAAATACACTTTTTTAAATGGAATTTTTTCTGAAGAAGTTTACGTAGAACAACCTAAAGGATTTGTTGATCCTGTACACTCAGACCACATCTTTAAGCTTAATAAATCTTTAGACGGTTTGAAACAAGCTCCTAGAGCTTGGTATGAGAGATTTTCGACCTTCTTAGTGTCTTAAAATTTTATCCGCGGCAAAAATGATCAAATATTATTTGTTAGAAAAGAAAATCAACATGTTTTAATCGCGCAAGTATATGTGGGCGATATTATTTCTGGCTCCACATGTCCTAAACAAGTAGAATTTTTTTCTGATATCATGCATACCGAATTTCATATGTCTTGAATGGGTGAATTACAATATTTTTTGGGTTTACAAGTAAAACAATGCAGTGTTGGTCTTTTTATATCTCAATCCAAGTATGCTGCAGACTTAGTTAGAAAATTCGTCTTAAATAATGTTAAACCTTCTAGAACCCCCTTGAGTACTTCAATTAAACTATCCAAGGATGATAATGGGAAAAATGTAGATCCCATTCTTTATAGAAGTATGACAGGGAGTTTGTTGTATCTTACCGCATCTCGACCTGATATATCTTTTACCGTGTGTATCTGTGCTAGATATCAAAGTAACCCTAAAGAATCTCACTTATTTAATGTAAAAAGGATTATTAAATATGTTAAGGGTACTCTAAAACTTGGTATTCGGTACACAAAAGATAGAACTAATTCGATTGTTGGATATACCGATGTTGACTAGGTCGGTTGTTTTGATGACAGTAAGAGCACTTCTGGTGCTTGCTACTATGTAGGCAATAATCTTGTTGGTTGGTCGTGTAAGAAAAAGAATGGCATTTCATTATCTAGTGCTGAATAAGAATATATAGCACCTGGTAGTTTTGTGCTCAATTACTATAGATTAAACAAATGCTTAGTGATTATGGTCTCACAGAAAAACAATTAACCATATTTTGTGATAATCAAAGTGCTATTAATATTTTCAAAAATCCTGTTTTCACTCACGAACTAAGCATATTAAGATTAGACATCATTTCATTCGTGACCTTGTCGAATCCAAAGACCTCCTTATTTAATATCTGAACATTTAAAAATAGTTCGCAGATCTCTTTACAAAACCATTAGATAACATTCGTTTTGAGTATTTGCGTACTGCTATCGGCATGATTACCCTAAATTAATCTATATATCCCACTAGTTTGGATATATAGACAAAATAGATTAGATTAGTTTGAGAACTCAATATCCTCAAAGGTACATGCTACAAGAAGAAATTTTGTCCAAGAGAATCTTAAAATGGAAGTAAATTCTAACCCTAAAACCACAAATAGGACACCTGCACAGCATCCACTACAAGAAAAAAGCCTTTTTTATGACGTTTTTTAAGTGTCATAAAACGCATTTTATGACGCTTTATTTTTTTAATAAAAACGTCATAAGTTTGGGTGTCATAATTTATACCCATAAAAGGTGTCATATTAGGTAATGATTATATATGACTTTTTTTTTTCAAAACTGTCATTTCTACTATAAAAAAAGGTCATAATATACTCTATAAGATGTCATATTTGATTTAAAAAGCGTCATGATAAACGGTTTTCGAATATTTAAAAAGGTCATAAAATATATCATCACGTGAGGATTTAATATAAACGGTTGTAAATTAAACATATAATAAAAAACAATTACCAATATCAATGTCATAGTTGACAAATAAATCTAAACAAAAATCAAAATTCATAGTAATATAAAAAAACCTTGAATTTTTTTGTATTCGAAGTCACGTACATAAAAAATTCACCGGACCAAGTCATTTGTCCATATAAAAAAAATAGTGGGACACAAATAGATATACCCACCATCTACATTAATCACAAAAAAATAATGGCCTACGACATGTATCATAACTTGATATAACCACTATGTACATCATTAAAAAAATGACTCCAAAAAAATTTACATCCAAAAATCACGCATAAATGCATGAGTCTTCCTTTGGCTTTCGCGAAATTGTGTCGACACCTCAAAAGCTCCAAATCATATAATATAAGCCTAAATAAGCTCCCAGCATGGACTTGCTTCTCAAAGCGTCGTATAATAAAGCAAATTATCAAGAGTGTTGTTAAATCATATTCTTTTAAACTTGAATGATAATAATGCATAAAATAGATTATAATGGAATGGAAAAGGAGAATCCATGTGGCCGACCTCATATGATGGGATTAAGGCAAGGAATATGATGATGGTGATGATAACGATGTTAAATCATATTATTTTCAATCTTCTTAGGTAGTATATGTCCAAATTTATAAAGATTATATAAAAAAATTATTTTTCTTAACTTTTGAAAGAAGGTCTAAATCTATTCACCAACTTCCTTGGTCGCATTTTCTTAATATTCTCTATTTCTAGATTTTCGGGCGGTTACCCACATTGGAGACCTATTATCCGCATCAAATGCATCTCCGTGTATCTTTTTTTCCCAATTATAAAATAAAATCAAAGGAATTAAGCACACAACACAAAATCCCCACAATGAATTGATTATGATTGTATACTCTACAAATAATATAATACTTCAACCACATGCCTCTAATCTAGCAATGATATGTCTTTCATGTGCCTCTAATTAAATGCTCCTGTATAAGTTCAAAATAACATATATAAATCTCTAATGCAATGTAAAACAAAACATATAAATTTCAGTTTTTTTCGAAGTATTACGTCGTGTATAATGTTAGTCGAAAAGATTTTTATAGAAAACAAATAATTGTAAATAATTTTTAAAAAAATTGGGCAGAGTTTCCTTTGTTTATAGGACTATCCGCCCTGTTTAAGAAATAAAAAAAAAAACTTTAACAATATTCAAATAGACCCAATTTATCAAACAAATTCAAATATTATTTCATTCACTAATAGGAAAAATAAACCATTGACGCATTGATATTTTTGTTGCGTTTCACATTAAAAAGAGTCAAATAAGATTATCCTCACCTTTAGGTAATTGATGCTCAACCTTAAAAATAATTTCTTCCATCCTTGCTTTTAGACAATCATAATAAGACTTTATATTGTTTCTTCCATCCCTCTGTTGTTAGATGACGAGAGTCACTGAACCTGTTGATTTATCTTGTTAGCATTCAAAATTATGAGTTACACGGAATATGCATTTCTTTGTACTTAGTAATTTAACAATATTTGGTTCTCGTATGAAAAAACAAAGAAGGTAGTATTGCAATAACCAATTTAACCTTACAGACTAGTGAAAGCGTACATATAAAAGGAAAGCATGCACATGTATGATAACACAACTTTTCAAAGTGGTCCATTTTAAAGTTTCACGTGCATTTTATCAAACTGGAACTAAGAATGGGTGAAAACAAGAGTGACATTGTCAAATTTGTACGAAAATTTAACTTACAAAGATAAGACTTTCGGAACAAGAAGGATGAGCCTTATGCATCTTACTTGAATCCTCAATTATTCCATATCAATCTCGTTCCTACAATACACGAAACAGAAACATTGCTGTAGTGCAAACAAAATAAATGAAATAAACTAAAACGAAAACAATGTGTTGATTACCATAACTAAACATCCAACTTTAATTCTTTCGATATAATTGTTGCTCAAACTTGAAAATCATTCCTAATATAAGATAGACACAATTGTGTCAAGTACATCAGCATACTTAAAATAAGATATTATAATGTAATTTGAAATATAAGATTTTATTAGTTTCTATAATTTTTGCAACAACCAAACATAGGACTGCTGATTTGCCCCCAAACCAAGTGATTAAAGTAACTAGAAACACACCAAAAGTTGAAAAATATGGAAGATGATGAGACTCGTTCTGGGAGGGTGCACCCATGTACAAGTAGCAGATGTACTAATACAGTTGTGGGAGGGTGCACCCATGTTTGAATTCTGTCAAGCCAACGGGCAAATGTGGTTGCTCTGGACAAACACCCAATGACTTGAAACCAATTTTCCTTGCTTCTACTCATGATCCATATGTGAGTGTCTGAGTCTAACATTAACTGAGCCACTTCTTGAACTAAAGAAGGTTCGGACCGAGCGAGTCGAGCTGTGACGATGCTCATAGTAGTGTGTCTTAGGATATCTTATTGGGGCTGGGTCAATGGGCACACATAGTGCATTCTAGGTAACATAGGACTAATGTATCCATGAATGAGACTCAACCGCGCTGAACATAAAAAATCTTATAGCAATCTCAATCTCACCTATGTGTATTGCTCGTTCCATGTGTACTTATCGTTCCATCGTGGGTTAAAGCGGTCAATGATTGTACGAGTATGAACCCACTTGGGCCCATACTTGGCCACTACATAGGAATCCGTGGTGCCATGTGTATTTTCTGCGGTTTTGAGGGGAAATTTTTTTATTTCCCCACGGATGCCCACTTCTAATAATCCAATGGGAGGTTTGGACAAGTGCTTTGCGGGTCGTCAAACATCTCTGGTCACGTGATCATCATCGCCAAGCACGTAATAACCACCTTCAAGGCAAATGCGAATATGTATCCTCCCCGTGTAGGGGCATTTCTCATCAGCAAGCAAATTCAACCATCTTGATCTGGTGTCGGAATGGTAATATGTACGCCTGTCAATGCTGACCATAGGGACCTTAGCATGCCCCACGCATTGCCCATTGGACATATCTTCCACATTTAATATCAAAAAGGGATCGGCTAAACAAAAATGAGAACTTCATTCCAGGCAGGATTAAAGGAGCCCACTATTGTTCTGCTTGTTGTGAAAAGTTGAGCCTTGACGTAGATCTCAGGATTAGGATGGGAATGGGATAACTGCAAATCTTGGATTTGGATGATATTTAGCCTCAAATACCAGAGGTTGGGAGAGGTAGATTTAGCTCGAGTTTCAGGTATGAGACCACCGGAATCGAATTTCCAGGCCTCTTGAAACGAGTCATCCGTCTGAGTCCCTACCCACACAACTAACATCACATCGGTTGTAGGAGATCCTTCGAGGGTGTACCACTGGGGGGGCAAAGGGCTATCCGTTGGGACTCGCTTAGGTACTTCTTGCAACTCAAATGAAATGATCCCCAAACAGCTTTCCCTACAAATGTTATTCTCCCCATATTTCTTTACCTTTTCCACCC
The DNA here is from genome assembly GCA_949130495.1 of Sambucus nigra. Taxonomy (NCBI): domain Eukaryota; kingdom Viridiplantae; phylum Streptophyta; class Magnoliopsida; order Dipsacales; family Adoxaceae; genus Sambucus; species Sambucus nigra. The sequence goes on along the minus strand of OX422209.1, from coordinate 402,383,160 downwards.
ATACTGAAGCCTCCAACGAACTTGAGTTGAGGCCTTCTTTTTCGAACGCAAGTACTTAGTACTAATCTTTATATAGTGCTTGGGACTTGGATTTGATAGCGTGAGTCCCAATCACAAGCTTAGCATAGATGGACCAACTAGTACCCGCCTTTGCCTCTACTATTTTGACGTTTAATACCCTTACATAGAGAAATTGCATGCGATCCGCACTCACCTTTTTGCCGCAGCTATCACCCATTTTCTTATACTTCGAATCACAACTCAATGAGACCGTCTCAACTTGGCTTGCACAGAATGGATAATTAAGCTTTGTTTTTTTTAGCTTTCATGAGCTATTTTGTAACCAAACAAGTGAAATAAAATGTGAGTTTTGCTTAAAAGACACATGTATTAGAGTAAAGAAAGTATGGCATTTTTCGTAGATAAAGGTAGTTTATTATCTTTTGGGAGAAATTGGGCCAATAATTCAAGCATATTTGAAAAGCTCATAACATTCCACCCATTATTTTCTTTCAAATTGAGTAGAGTCCACCCACTTTTTGCTTCAAATTGAGTAAACTCACTAGTGCAGACGTCTTCTTAAACTTTTCACACCCATTGTAAAAGGGCTTTTTGGCATCCTCAAGCAACTTCTCAAATGATTTAGGATCCCCCATAAAGTCTTCATTTACCGTCTCAAACATCTCCGCCATAAAATCAACATCTTTTAGATTTTCAACCAAATTATCGTGATGGATGGGATCACCCATGTTGACATGTGAGAAAGTTGAATTAGGATCAACTTCCCCATGCCATATCCATATATGATAACTTTGATCAATACTATTCGCATATAAATGACCTTTAATTTCTTTTAAACTCTATGTAAAATAAATTCCACATGATGTACATAGACACCATACAACTTCACAATTTACAGCATACTTCTCTGCAACTTTAAGAAAATATTCAACCCCTTGAAAGTACTCGTTTGTCAATTTATGCATAGACATCCACGACTTGTATGTTCCCATTTCTCAAATTGTTCCTATATTAGGATTGTAAATATTAGTTGTACAAGTGTGATTTCGTATAAAATAACATCGAATGTGATATGCCCAAAGTACACCTGAGAGACCAGAGACCTCAACCTCGCCCTGGATTGGAGCCGAGGTAATAGAAGCCCAAGGATACCTATCAGCAGCGTCTTCCTACATGGGTCGGCCACAGCCGACGTTCTAACATCGTCTCGACTTGGAAGTAGCCAATGGCAGCTTGAAGCTGGGAAATCATTAGTCGAGGGGCCAGCCACAGCTGATGTTGCCGATACCTTGTACATCTACCTCGACCCTTCATCAGCTGAGGTCAGCAAAAGGCTCGCAGGCCCAATCAACAAGCATCATGTCATCATCGGCTCTGGCCGACATTGCACCTCATATCCAACCTTGGCTGGCCATTTTGGCCTAGGTCTTCAGGGAACATTGATCTCAGATAAGGCAAAGGTCGTACTCCACCAGCCTCGTACTCATCCAGGCCGAGGTTGACACCAATTGAAGACAACCGAGCACTCACACTCATATAGAGGCCCTAGAACACGTGGATAAGTCTGTTATAACTGAATCATTCCCTCAACGTGAGGGAATATTGAGGTCATCATTACTTAGTTGAGATCAGCCAGGTGTCACCCTAACACTGGCTAGAACTTCATGCACATGCACATTGCATGCTTGGGGGGTACATTATACCCCTCAAACACTATATATATGGATCATCCCTAACATTGTAAAAGATATAAAAATAACAACCCTAGCTGAAACTCTGTCCAATTATACAGTAGAGAGAGAAAGCTTGAGAGTTTGTATCCATGGACATTAGAGCCCTCATACAGTGATATTAACCACACACCTTCACAGTGGACGTAGGCCTGATTGGCTGAACCACTTATATGACTGTGTTTATCCTCTTCTCCTTACCTCATTCTCTAATATTTGATACACTTGTACTACCATTATTATACACTCATTAGAGCTCACGAACACCTTACCTGGTGGTGCTAATCCTGGCATCATTATTTTGGCACCGTCTGTGGGAACGAGAAGCTGTTTCTTCCTCTTTTTCTGCTTAACCTCATCGGCGACTCTGGTGGTGAACCAAGCCTCACCCCTTGCGTGGACCACTAAAAGAGGTCCTTTAAGTTATTAAGCTCATCTAATAATCAAGCTCTTGAGTGTTAACATATGTCACCGAAATTTCCACCACCTCTTCCACTGCCTGGTGCGGAAGGACCTAGTTCCAGCCAGGCACCGCCTCAGTTCAAAATAGTGGAGGTGGCAGCAGCATTGAGGTCTTTGGCTGCGACGCAACAAGAGATGAAGGAGAAATTTGCACAACTCAGTCAAAACATGATGAGATCACCTGGGGTCTCACCAAAGATGATTACTCCGGCAGCCGCTCAGCCCCATCCTAATGCCAGGGGACCGCCCCAGGCACCGTGGAAAGACCAACCCACACCTCAGCGGAGGAGGGACATTGATGACCCTAGGAGTTTGCGTCTAGGGAGGCAAGGACACCCTTTCCCTGAGGATAGGTATGATAATTTGGAGGTAGAAGACTCTATAGAAGATTATTAGGAGCTATATGAGGTTTCAAATAACACAGTGCATCCTATCTAGCAGAGCCGAGGTTGTGGAGGCAGAAGAGGTGAAGAAGCCCAACAAAGAGGATCAACTTTTAATCGATTGAGTAGAGGGTCGTCCTTCGAAAGGCTCAACCCAGTAAATGACCTAAGATAGAGGTTGTTAAGGTCGAGAAGTGCATTCGGCTCACAAAGGGAAGATGGTCAATGTCGGCCTCATCAACACATAGGACGAGGTAGAGACCAGGAAGAGGTCAACAACCGACGTTGTGCTGCAGTTGGGGAACCCTCAGTCCACTCCTTGGAGGTGGCTGGGATAACCTCGGCCAGGCCGACGTTGCTAGGCCATAGAACGACTCCATCCAACGTCTTGAAGAAAAGATAGGAGATCTCATCAAAATCCAGGACCCTCTGCAGAGAGGTTTCTCAGAAGGCTCCCCATTCGTGGCTAGGATAGTGAGTTTTCCAACCCCTACTAAGTCCAAACTGCCCACAGTGTCTCCGAAGTATGACGGTAGCACCAACCCTGTACATCATATTGAGATGTACCAATCAGCGGCGAACATCTATTCAATACCAGATGAGATGAAGTTCCGAGACTTCTCCGGAACTTTGACAGGAGCGTCACACATCTGGTTTACTTCTCTTCCGAAGAATTCAATTGAGAACTTCAAGGGCTTGGCTGAACGGTTCATTCACAATTTCTATTTAGGGGTAAGATCTCAAAAGAAGACCACCCATTTGTTATATGTCAATCAAAGCAAGAATAAGAGCCTAAAAGATTACATCACCAGATTCAATAAAGAAAAACTTGAGGTGGAAGACTATGAAGAGAACATAGCCATGACCGCCCTCATAGGAGGTCTTCAGAAAGGGAAGTTGTTATGGAAACTTGCAGAGGACCCTCCCAAGTCCATGGAAAATATATTAACAACTGCGGGGAAGGTCATGAACGCTGAATAGGCCATGGCCGCAAAGTATGAGGATGAGAACGACAGCAGCAGCGGGAAGTTCCAAAGAAAGAAGGACGGAAAGAAGAGGTCAGCTAACGACAAGTTCGCACACTATACCCCTCTAACTGTAAGCTGCGAACACATCATCAATGAGATCAAGAATGACAGGTCCTTGAGATGTCCAGAGAAACTTAAGGCTCCTCCGCATAAGAGGAACAAGAACTTGTGGTGCGAATTCCACCAAGACCATGGCCATATTACAAACAAGTGCTTCGCCTTAAAGGATGAGATCAAGAAGATGTTAAAATTCGGAAAGTTGAGGAAGTATGTCGATGGCAAGGATCCTAAGAAGGGAAGAGATGACCCTAAAAAGAAGAGAAATGACAGATGTCATGACAAGAGACGATGACTCAGATGGTAATGATGAAGACGACCCAGACCTCCCACCAAAAGATGACAACGCCCCAGTGAAGAGGGTTGGTATGATCTCCTTTGGTGTTAACACCATATGCGGAGGACTCGCAGGGAGTGGTTCTGAAGTGGCTGATCGAAGAGCTCATGCCGCAAAAGAAAAATTAGTGGCCAAGCTTGAAGTGGTAAACCTAACGTCTTCAGAAACCAAACAGAAGAGAAAAAAGGTGGATATGGACACTCTTAAAGTTGGGTTCTCCCGACTCGACTTCAAAGGCATCCTAGCTCCACATGATGACCCTTTGGTAATCACAACAAGAGTAAATAGATGCGAAGTATAGAGAATTCTCGTAGACGGAGGAAGTTCAGCAGATGTAATGTATTGGCCCTGCTTCAAAAGCCTAGGCCTTAGCAGAGCTAGGCTGGTACCCTATCATCATCTGTTAATGGGCTTCAGCGGTGAAAATGTCCATCCGTCGGGCATGTATGAGATGGACGTGCTAATGGGCGATGAATGGCCTAAGAGGTTAACCCGAAAGATCAATTTTTTCATTATGGACGAAAATGTCTTCTCAGCCTATAACCTTATCATAGGAAGAGTAGCCCTTAAGGAATTTAAAGTCGTGTCATCGATGGTACACCAAATGCTAAAATTCTTGACCACCTATGGGGTAGGGGAAGTGCAGGGTGACCAGACCATAGCACAAGAATACTACTTCAACTCGGCTGAAGAGAGAGAGGCCCATAAGATAGCAACTACCACGTATATCATTGATATACTTGACCCTAGAGATGAAATGAAGTTGAAGAAATGAGAGGCCGCGGAAGAGGTAGAATCCATCGTCCTCAATGAGGATGAACCATAAAAAACCGTCCAGGTCGGCAAATCCCTAAAGGCAGAAATCAAGGAAGAGCTAATAAACTACTTAAGGAAAAGGTAGAGTATCTTCGCTTGGAGTCACGCGGGCATGCCTAGCATCAACCCTGAGCTTATGTGCCACAAACTCAACGTGACTAAGGATGCTAGGCCAATCAAGCAAAGATGAAGAGTTTACTCTAGGGAGAAGTACGACGTCATCCGGGAAGAAGTTAGAAAGTTGGAAGAGGCTGAGTTTATCAGGAAAGTTATATATCCAGAGTGGCTATCAAACGCAGTCATTATGCCCAAAGCCAACAGAAAATGGAGAATGTGCGTAGATTTTACCGACCTGAACAAGTCTTGCCCAAAAGACAGCTATCCCTTACCTCGAATAGATCAGATGGTAAATGCCACCGCAGGGCATGAGCTCATAAGCTTCATGGACACATATTCAGGCTACAATCAGATCTTCATGGATACTAAAGACTCAGAGAAGACAACCTTCATCACTAACAAAGGGACATATTTCTACAAGGTTATGCCCTTCGATTTGAAAAATACGGGGTAAACGTATCAACGTTTTGTGAATAAGATGTTTGAAAACCAAATAGTCAAGACTATGGAGGTGTATGTAGACGATATGCTGATGAAGAGCTTAAGGGCCTGCACTCATGTGGCAGACCTAGAAAAAACCTTTGATACCATGGACTTGTACAGAATGAAACTTAATCCCATGAATTGTGTCTTCGGGGTAGGAGCTAGGAAATTTCTTGGATTCATCGTCAATCAGAGAGGAATAGAGGCAAACCTTGAGAAAATCAAGACTTTGCTTGACATAAAGACACCAAGGAGTATTAAGGACGTTCGGAGGCTCACTGGAAGAGTAGCTGCACTAAACAGATTTATTTCCAGAGCGATGGACAAGTGTCTTCCGTTCTTTAAGGTGCTCAGAAAGGCCTTCAAATGGGGCAAAGAGTGTGATAAGGATTTTAACCAACTCAAGTCCTACCTTGGATCTCCCTTGCTCTTATCTCGGCCCATAATTGGAGACAAGCTGTATGTTTATCTGGCAGTCTCTGAGTCAGCTATAAGTGCAGCCATAGTACGAGAAGACATTGGGGTTCAAAGGCCTGTATACTTCAACAGTAAGGCCCTCCAAGGGTCTGAACAGAATTATCCTCAAATGGAAAAGTTAGCCTACGCCTTGATACATGATTCTAGGAAGATGAAGCCCTACTTTCAAGCCCATTCCATGGTCATCCTCACCGACTCCCCACTAAGATAGGTCCTCCATAAACCTGAGAAGTTGAGTAGATTGATGACATGGGCCATTGAGTTGGGAGAGTATGACCTTACTTATCAGCCTAGGGTGGCCATCAAAGGGCAGGCACTTGCAGATTTTGTTGCTGAGTTCACATGGGAAGAGGTCGAGGTTGAGAATAACCTAGAGACTACAGAAGGTCAAACAACAATGTCTTTCGAGACCTGGAAGAGGTTGTATCCAAGGGAGCCAGAGATGGAATAATCGAGAATGAGGAAGAACGGTACCTCTTTAAGCACGGAGTCATATCAGAAGGGAGCTTCTCATCAGATAAAGATACCTGGAACCTCTTTGTTAATGGGTCTTCTTACGACAGTGGAAGCGGGGCAGGGCTAATACTTTCAGCTCCGAACGGTACCAATGTTGAACACGCCTTAAGGTTTAACTTCAAGGCATCAAACAACGAGTCGGAATATGAGGCCATGATGGCAGGCCTCTCCTTGGCAAAGGCCCTTGGGGTAAGACGACTCCTACTTCATAATGACTCAAGGTTAGTTATTAATCAAGTGTTGGGGGTCTATAAGGCCAAGGATGAAAGGATGGCCAAATACCTGAAGAGGGTGAGAATGATACTGGAAGGTTTCGAAGAGGTAAAGATTAAGAGAATACCTCGATAAAAAAATAGCCACACAAATGCATTAACAAGGTTAGCTTCGGCAACAAGGACAAACATCAGAAGGACAGTCCCAGTTGAGATCTTGCCCAAGGCGACCATTGAAGAAGAAGAGGTCTGTCACACTTACCTCAATTTGAACCTAGGGGACTCATGGATGGACCCCCTTATCAGATATATCAAAGAGGGAGAACTGTCGGAATCAAAGCTAGAGAGAAGGAAACTAAGATACAGAGCCGCAAAGTTCTCAATAGTAAGAGACGTCCTATATAAGAAGGGATTCCTTTTACCTCTCCTCAGATGCGTTCATCCCACCGAAGTTCCCCGCGTCCTATAGGAGGTACACAAGGGTTATTACTCCAGTCATATAGGAGGAAGACCTTTGGCCAAAAGGATTATTATGCAAGGATACTGGTGGCCGACCTTGGACAAAGATGATGCAGCTTACGTGAAGAGGTGAGATAAATGTCAAAGATTCTCCACTATCCCCATCAACCTCATCAGCCTATTACGTCAATCAATTCCCCCTGGACATTCGCAATATGTGGGATTAACTTAGTGGGGCCCCTGCCAAGGGCTATAAATAACTACCGATTTCTGATAGTCGCCATTGATTACTTCTCCAAATGGGTAGAGGCCGAGCCGATGATCGCGATTACAGAGAAGAATACCTTCCAATTTATTTGGAAGAACATCATATGCAGACATGGCCTCCCAAACACCCTCATCTCGGACAACGAAACCCAGTTCAAGAATTCTTCCTTAGAAAAATACTGCAAAAGAGTTGGGATAAAGAAAATTTTCTCTTCTCCTAGCCGACCTCAGGCAAACGGTCAGACTGAACTCACCACCAGAACTATTCTTGACGGGATTAAGAAGAGGTTAGAAGAAGCTAAGGGAATATGGACTGAAGAGGTTTTTGTTATGTTATGGGCCTACAGAACAACAACCAGGACACCAACGGGGGAAACCTCGTTTATGTTAGAACATGGCTCAGAGGCCGTCATACCAATAGAAGTAGAACTTCCTACTCATAGGGTTCATACCTATGACCCTGAGAAGAATGGGGAGGAGAGAAGACTTGACCTCGATTTGATTGAAGAGAGAAGGGAATACGCAGAAATTAGGCAGGCAGCTTACCAGCAGAGAACAACAAAATTCTACAATCAAAGGGTAAAATCAAGACCCATAGCTGTGGGAGACCTAGTGCTGAAGAAGACGTTACAGAAGGCAAATAATCTTCACCCGAATTGGCATGGTCCTTACAAAGTGGTTGAGGAGGTTGTGCCCGGGACCTATAAGCTAGAAAACCTTGAAGGGGAACCTTTTTTTAATCCTTGGAATGCTGATCATCTAAAAAAGTATTACATATGATGTTGCAAGAGTTTCTATGTAAATGTATCATCTTATGAAGAGATTATTAATGAGAAGATCGGTTCCCGTGTCAATTCTTGGTTCATTATGCTCTAGTGGTAGAATTTATGGAGATAACATCTTTGTTTATAACCTCGGACCTTATAACATCATAATTTGGTGACAAGGTCTGAGGTGAGACATCATGATTGGATGACCTCAGACCTTAAACATCATTAATTTGGTGAAAAGTTATGTATGAGGATAACATCTTAGTTGATGACCTCAGACCTTATAACATCATAATTTGGTGACAAGGTCTGAGGTGAGACATCATTATTGGATGATCTCAGACCTTAAACATCATAATTTGGTGACAAGGTCTGAGGTGAGACATCATGATTGGATGACCTCAGACCTTAAACATCATTAATTTGGTCAAAAATTATTTATGAGGATAACATCTTAGTTGATGACCTCAGACCTTAAACATCATTAATTTGGTGAAAAATTATTTATGAGGATAACATCTTAGTTGATGACCTCAGACCTTATAACATCATAATTTGGTGACAAGGTCTGAGGTGATACATCATGATTGGATGATCTCAGACCTTAAACATAATAATTTGGTGACAAGGTCTGAGGTGAGACATCATTATTGGATGACCTCAGACCTTAAACATCATTAATTTGGTGAAAAATTATTTATGAGGATAACATCTTAGTTGATGACCTCAAACCTTAAACATCATTAATTTGGTGAAAAACTATTTATGGGGATAACATCTTAGTTGATGCCTCAGACCTTATAACATCATAATTTGGTGACAAGGTCTGAGGTGAGACATCACACTTGGGTGACCTCAGACCCTAGACATCATTAATCTGATGAAAAATTATTTGCAGGGATAACATCTTAGTTGATGACCTCAGACCTTAAACATCATTAATTTGGTGAAAAACTATTTATGGGGATAACATCTTAGTTGATGGCTTCAGACCTTATAACATCATAATTTGGTGACAAGTTCTGAGGTGAGACATCACGCTTGGGTGACCTCAGACCCTAGACATCATTAATTTGGTGAAAAATTATTTGCAGGGATAACATCGTAGTTGATGACCTCAGACCTTAGACATTATTATAAGGCTTATGAAGACACCATTATGTCGAGACTTTAGACCTTAACACAAACACATTGTGTGACATAGAAAATCATTCAAAGAACATTCAACAACTAAAGAAATAAAGCCCTCCTCAGAGGTTGATATATACTAAAGTTAAGAACTAAAAGCCACAAGGTAACAGAGTTTTCAATAGAGGTTAGAGTTTGAAATCAAAATTAAAAATTACAAAGAGCTTCACAAAATGGTCAAGTGTTTGCAGCCTCAGGGTTAGTTTCCACGCCCCCATCTCCCTGGCCGAGGTTGGTCACTTCTACCCCATCATCCCGAGGACCAACGTCTTCAGTTCTGGTGTCATCTTGGGGAGCATTCTCGGTAGGTGAGGCACCTCCCTCCTCCTCTACCGCTTGCAAGGCCTGAGAAAATCGAGGATCGGTGTAGCCCAGACCAATGAAGTCATAGGCCGCCAGGCTCCCTGATTCTTTTTCCTTCATTTCAGCCCACCTGCCAGTGGCCTTAACACCCCTCTCGAGGTACTCGAAGCCGACGCTGACGAACTCATCAGAGACCTTGTAGTCCTCTCAGATCTTTTCTGAGGCATCCTCTAAGGTAGCCTTCACAGCAACGTCAACCTTGTGTTGGAGAGAGTCAGCCTGCGTCTTCAGAGAAGAGGTATGGTCCTTTTTTAGCTTGCCTATATCCTTCTCTATCTGGTTGACCTTAGCTTCAGACTTCTCTAAATAAGCCTTCAGATGATCAACTTCAGTGTTTAAGGAAGCCTCGGTCTTTTGGGCCTCTTTAATTTTCTCGATCAGAGGAAGTTCCTCAGAGTCCAGTCCACAAAGTGGGGTAGGGTGAGGAGATCCTGCAAAGCATATACAGAGATGTCATTTCAAGACTTTAAAAGTCAAAGACGAGGTTACACTTACTCAGAAAAAGCAAAAGCAAAGAGTCTTACTTGGATGGATCGATGGAGACCAAACTTGGCCAGCATAGGGGTGTCCATTGAACGGCATAAACATTTATCGGAGTTGATTATGACAGAGCTGATAGCGTCCAGGGCCTTAAGACTTTGGCCGATAAGGCTGTCACCAATCTTCAGTTGCTCCAGACGAGCAACTAATATATCCTCAGAGGAGATGGGGATGGTACGATCCCCCTTTGAAGTCTTCTTCTTCTACCTATGATCTTCAGGGGCAAGGTCCGCAGATCTCCTCTTCTTGGAGGCATCAGCCTTTGAAGTTGTAGGAGTAGGAGGAGGTGAATTCATACCTTCTTTCTTCACAAGCTTGGTAAGGCTGGGGGCTGCCATCTCCCAGAGGTCATCAGAAATTCCTTTGGGTCGCTCTGCAAATAGAAAGGTCTGAGTTAGAAAATCAGAGACATGACATAATCAGAGGTACAACTTGTGGAAAAATAAGCACTTACGAAGCTCGGTCAGAGGACTCCCCTAAGGCCAGTCTCAAAGAGATAGTATGGGGTCATCAGATGTTCATTTTTTGACCAACAGACCATGTTCCCCTTGATCTTGAAGATATTTTACTTTCTAAAGATTATTCTGGCTTAACTCAAGGTCGTCCCTGGCATCCATTGACACCTTTCCCCATCTCAGGGGAATCCTCGACTCTAAGGATGAAGAGTGGGCACAGGGGCCAAATTCCCAGGACCCTGAGGCGAAGAAGTATCGCGGTTTCCAATTGTGATTTGAAGTTTGGGTAACTTGTAACATCTTCTTATTTGACTTCTGAGCTAAGAAGTGGTAATAACTCGTATGATTCCTTGCAGAGGAGGGGACGTAGAACCCAGTGAAGAGCTGGACAGGAAGGTCAGAATGGTGGACTTCCCTCCATAAAACTATTGCTCTAATCATCACCCTCTAGGCATTGGGGGATAACTAGGAAGGGGCTAAGTTAATATAGGACAATATGGACCTAATAATGGGATGAAAGGAAGATGAAATCCTAACTTGAACATCTGCTCATACAATAAGATCTCACCATCTCGGCCACCGAAAGCCCTCTCTTCCCTCAGAGGTCTCCTAAGCTTTATGGAAGGACCTATGGAATACAGATGCCTAAAGGCTAAGAGGTCAAGTTCGCTAATAGTAATTTCTATATCGGCTGCCTCTGAGGTATCAACATCACTCTCGCTATCATCATCCTCATCTTTTTTAACATCGACTGGAGTGGACGAGGGATTACCATCAGGGAACCTCTGAGCTAACTCATCCCTGTGGCAGTTGATAAGGGAATAGCGTCTAGGATTGGTGGAACTACCACGCTAGGACCTATAATTTCAATATCGGAGGAAGAATGCGAGGTGCGAGAACTCTTGTTAGAAGAGGCCCGACTGGAAACCTCGACTTGATCGCGGACTTGATCCATCCTGATGTAACAATCCATGGCTTCCTGAAAAGAATCCACAGACATAGGGTCTGAGGTTGACGACTCAGACATAGGGATGGGTTCTATGGGAACCTCTGTAGGCACAGAGGGCTCAGGGTATATCACTTTCAAAGGGGGTGGAAATATAGGTCTGAAAGGGAAGGCCTCAGCCCTATGAGCTTCCTCTTGGGCTCGCTCTATTCGCCTAATCTTTTCTAAAGTCCTCTCTCTAAGAGAAGGGAATTTATCTAAAAGCTGATAAAGAGGTCTGAGCATGGGAGGACAACCTCACACTTGGGACATTAAACCAGGAACAAATAACTTGGCTCAACTTGACTAAGGATCAAACTATTAACTTTGAGCAAAAATAACCAAGAGCATGCAAGAACAGTTATCGGAAAACTCAAGAAACTCCCCGGAAAAATCAAACAGTCACCGAAAAATTCATAACACTCGCCAAAAATTGAAGAGACAAGAATAAAAGGGGCTAAAAATGGCAGAGTAAGGTGGAGATGATACCTGAAGACTTGTCAAATGAAGAAGGTTTGAAGAAACAGAGATCCTCGAAAATGTAGCAGCCAAGCTCTGGTGGGAAAGAGACAGTTGCAAATAAAATAAAGAGTGAGAAAATGAAGAAGAAAGAAAGAAAATGACTCCTTAACCCTCAAACAACACCACACGCATCACAAGGCCCATCATTGCCTTGGGAGCCCAAGGGACAACTGGCATCCTTCCACTTGCTAGGCACGCGACCCACTTCAGTCATTGACACTTGTCAAAAGAATATTGGCACAAGGAAGAAAGACCTCAAAGTTGTACACCCCATAGTCACCTGTTCCCACACATAACTAAGGGCTAGGGGTGATTGATATGCCCAAAGTACACCTGATAGACCAAAGACCTCAACCTCGGCCTGGATTAGAGCCGAGGTAATACAAGCCCAAGGATACCTATCAACAGCGTCTTCTTATATGGGTCGGTCACAGCGGACGTTCTAATATTGTCTCGGCTTGGAAGTAGCCGATGGTAGCTTGAAGCTGGGAAATCAGTATTCAAGGGGTCAGCCACAGCCGATGTTGCTGATACCTTATACATCTACCCCGGCCCTTCATCAGCCGAGGTCAGTAAAAGCCTCGCAAGCCCAATCAACAAGCATCATGTCATTATCGTCCCTAGTCGACATTGCACCTCATATCCAACCTCGATCGACCATCCTGGATGAGGTCTTCAGGGAACATTGATCTCAGACAAGGTAAAGGTCGTACTCCACCAGCCTCGTACTCATCCAGGCTGAGGTTGGCACCAATTAAAGACAGCCGAGCACTCACACTCATATAGAGGCCCTGGAACATGTGGATAAGTCGGTTATAACAGAATCATTCCCTCCACGTGAGGGAATATTGAGGTCATCATTACTTAGTTGATATCAGCCAGGTGTCACCCTAGCACTGGCTATAACTTCATGCACATGCACATTTCATGCTTGGGGGGTACATTACACCCCTCAAACACTATATATAGGGATCATCCCTAACCTTGTAAAGGATCCAAAAATAACAACCCTAGCTGAAACTCTGTCCAATTATACAGTAGAGAGAGAAAGCTTGAGAGTTTGTATTCATGGCCATTAGAGCCCTCATACAGTGATATTAACCACACACCTTCACAGTGGATGTAGGCCTGATTGGTTGAACCACTTATAAGACTGTGTTCATCCTCTTCTCCTCACGTCGTTCTCTTATATTTGATACACTTGTGATGCCATTGTTATACACTGATTAGAGCTCACGAACACCTTACCTGGTGGTGCTAATCATGGCATCATCAGAATGGTCGTCTTATATGAGGTAATTAAGATCACTGCCATGAATTTTAATACTAAGATCAACGAAACAATTGTTTTATCTAGGGTTAAAGTGGAAAGTATTGACTTCTTAGGTCAAGGAGACAAAAAATTGTTAACTTCTAAGTTCACTACCACATTTCATCACTAATCAAATACAATGAAAAAATAATTAAACCCTAGTAGCATTCTTGTGGATGAATATTTGTAAATAATTGACGGCAAGAACTAAAATAGAATGACAATAAGTTAATGCAAGCTTAAATAAATAATCAAAAAGAGTTAAAACCTGAAGAAGTTAATTGAAGCTTCAAACCTTGATAAGCGAAATAAAAGATGTCTTCAATCCACCATAAAGTGTTTGTAATTCAAGAAAAATATTACGAAATATAAATGTCTTCAGAGAAAGAAATAAAATGTTTTTCAATTAATATTTCATAGACCGATTCAGATTCAGACTGAACTAAAATCAACTGTTACAATGTCATAGAAGATGAATATTACAATGTTTTTATACCAAATCAGCTGTCATAATATCAAATCCCAAAAGGAATCCGAAAATGAAATCAAGGTCTTATAGACCAAATTGAAAGCCTCTACTAAAGTCCAGCCTGAAAAAAGGAGCACGAGAATTCTGAAGTGCTATCCACGTTCAAAAAATAATGGGTGTGTATTCAATCAGAATCCGTAAATAAAATATGTGTTATTGATTTTCACTTCCCCAGTAATATATACTATATAAACTCATCTTAAAAATTTCACATAAAATATTCAAAACTAATTGAGGTGGGATATGAGATGGAAGATAAAAGAGGAGAGAAATATCTTGGGAATCAATATAAGAAATATTTGAAGTTTTTTGTTTTAAAATTATACTTTCAATACTTATTTGACAAAATATTACACTTTTTAACTTATTTGTGAATATATTGCACTCTAAAAAGTGCAATTTAAAGATTATGATTTTTGACTTAAAACCACTCTTTTCAAATATTACTTTTGGGTCTATAATATGGTAACAGATATATTTGACTAAAATATTTTGTTAAATAAGTATTTAATATGTAATTTGAAATTGTAAACTCCAATATTGATTCAATATATAAAGTATATCAAGTTTTCTGTAAGTCATTATTTTCTATATTGGTCCATTTTACTGTAGGGGTCAAATAATCAATTATCTATATATTTTAAGAGCTCAACAAACAGCCAACCTAAGCGATGGAACAGAACAGAACAGAAGAGATGGAGTGTCATTTCTGAGATGAATAATGACGGCATGAAAACACATGATTTTCAACTAAAAGTATCTTTTTTCTTTAATAACTAAACAAAAAGCATATATACTTGAAAGGATTTTAAAGAACTTAGGGGAGGCCATGGCTCCCCTTGAACCAGGCGGAGCTTCACACTTATAAGGATACGTTATAATAAAGACATATTTGTTGATTTCAAGGATTCATGTGATCATCACTATAATCCACAGTATTTTTAACAATTTGCAAGAAGAAACAAAATTATCATTTTGCACTGAAGAAGCAACGGCATTGGCATTTTTCTCTAGGGGAGAAACAATATTGTCAATTTGCTCTGAAATAGATACATTTCTAACTACTGTTTTCTTCAAACATTTTATTCATAAAATAGTCATCTTTTGAGTAGGGGTGTGTGATTTCAATTTCATTATTTGAGTCGGATGATTTTACTGGGAAGAGATTTCTTATCTCTATATGAATTTAGCGGTGCTTCAGTGTGAGTGTGTGTGAATATGTTTTTTAATAGCGAGTTATGCTCTGTAGAGGAGGCATGGGTGGGGCATAATAATATTAAAGGCAGTTTTATTTCCAAATCATCATCTTTAATCAGAGTGAGAAGTTTTAATCAACCTAAATATTCTTATGCAATCAGGCAGTGATCGGTCTACAGCACTACGACCTCTACTCTCTCAAGAGTCAAGATGGAAGAATAACATATTATATCCCCTCTTGTCTCCTCTAGCGACGTCAGGACCAAACCCGAGATCCCAAATCAGGCATTTTGTAAACCTAATTTTTGTTAATATCAGATCCATTTATTGTTAATTCCATATATATTTTCCAGATCTTCTGATTTTGATTGAGGACCAGGCGGAGCTACTTTAAGAGTTCCAATTTTTAAATAGTGCAAAAACTAAAGTAGGAGAGAAAATGTACCAGACTGATATAATGGAGAGGAGATCGTCGAGAGAATGGAGACGAGATCGTGAGGGAGGGGCAGCCCAATGTGAGAGAGGATAGAGGAGAGAGTGAGTAAGGGAGAGGGACTCTTGATTAAGGAGAATTTTGGAGGATGCGGGAACTCGTGGAAGACAAAAAAAAATTAGTGGGAAGAAACCTCTTCTCCTAAACTTTCGAGGAGAAAAAAAGGTCATAATATGTAATCTAAGTTAAAAATTCTTTAAAAAAATGTCATAATATATGTAATTAAAGATGACAATTATATTTAAAATGTCATTAAAAATCATACTCATATGTATAAAATGACATTTTATATTAGAAATGTCATCGTAATAAAGCATTAACCTTTAAATGACATTTTTATAATAAATGTCTTTAACTTATTTTTATGAGTGTCGTAAAAAGGTGTTTTTCTTGTACATATGTGCTTGAATGGTTTATCATCAATTGAAATCATTTTAAAATCAATTTATTTCCAAACAAATCATTTTATTTAATTTTAAACATTTTTAAATGATTTTTGAATTAATTAAAAATTGGTTTAAAAAGTTTTGTGGGTTAAAATGGAATTTCAGAAACTTAAATTCTTTGTTGTTTGTTTGGCTGGGTAGAATTCGAAAGCGCTAAAGAGTTGGAGGTGTACCTTGTAATTAGTTTCAACACGCGTTTGTTATTCCATCTAGTACGTACACGTGTTGGCTTTCCAACATTACGATGTGTGTTTTCTCTTAGACACAAAATGCTTATTCCATCTTTTACCTTGGATAAATTTCATCAACGCTCTTCATTCGTATAGAGTCAATCCGTGTGACCCAAGCCTTAACCAATCAGTGTTAGTTTAAACCACCGCTTGTGATAAACCGTTGGATTAAATTCACACCAGTTAGACTTGATCTCAGCCATTGGATTGAGGCTGATGTTCTCGATCCTTCTTTGCTCGGTATAAAAAGAGACCAAGCCTCAGCATTTTGAGACTTTTGCCATATCGTTAAACTTGAGAGAAAAGAGAGAGTAGAGAGAAGATAGAGGAGGGAGAAGAGAGAAGGGAGAGAAGGAAAAAGAGAAAAGGGAGAAGACAATAGTAGAGAGAGAGAGAGAGAGAGAGAGAGAGAGAGAGAGAGAGAGGAAACCCTAGTTTATTCGTAGATCCAAAACTCTATGAGATTTCTCCCTAACCAATCACAAAACCTAAAAGTCCCATATATCAGAAAACTCACCTTTTAAGAGTTAGATCTTTATAGGGTTTCTATGAATCTGGTTTTGTGTTCTTCATTTGAAGGCCTCTTCAAATACATTGATTCTCTCATACCTCATCTCTAAGGAAGATTTAAGTTTCATTATTAAAACCGAGTCTTTCTAAAAGAGAACATCTCACGTATATTTTCTATTTTCTTTTTAGACCTGATTACTTAGATCTAATCTGTTTTAACTAGTTTTTGAAATAAAATCTTTAGTTTCAAAAATAATTTTCAAATCTAGTGAGTTATGTATGTTTCCAAATTTTTTATTTCATATTTTATGAAATACTGGTATAGAAAAATAACAGGAACACAAACGAACTCGTGCTAAAGTTTTAAAGTGTTCAGATCTAAAAAATAAAGTTTTAGATCAGAACTTATTGAACCAATCCTTGCATGTTAAGTCTGAATCTGATTTTATAAAGTAGACTTCTAGTATAGTTGGATCTATAATTGGAGGTTTACAATTTCAAAAATATTTTTAAAATCCGGAAATTGTATAAGACCTTGAACCGTCTTCCGAGCAAGGTATCCTTGAAATCTGTGGTTATATAAAAGATCAAGAAGTGTTTTCTTGAGAAATCAAGATTCATAAATAACTTTCATATTAGAACTGTTGTAATATTTTAGGAAAGTTTGTATAAATCTTGAGAGGGTGAGTTGCATGTTTGCATGTAGTAACACATCACAAACAATATCTCACACGAACACTTAAACACTGTGGTTCTGTTTGAGAATATTGCACTTGAAAGAGTTGCTGGCATCTTAATTCAAAGAGAAGGAAATCAAGGAAAAGACAAAGAAGAAGCAAAAAAGGATCAATTTCTAAGTCAGAATATCTTTGGAGTGGAGAATCTCGCGTAGGTACATTCTGAACTTAGGTTAGGATCTTTGTGGTTTTCTTAAGTGTTGTAACCTGATTTTTATCCTAGTGAGTTTTTTATTTTGTGTTGTAGAGGGCACCGGGGATGTTTACCTTGTTTAAGGGTTTTACCACGTTAAAAATATCAGTGTCTATTTCTATAAATGTTCTTAATTTTTATTATGATTGGGACTACATGGTAAAGATAGTAGATGTTTATTAAAAACTAAACTTAAGGTAATCAACTATCGAATTTAATCCATACGTTTAGAAAAAGATTTTACAACACATCTTTTGTTTTTCGAAAAGATTTTTGCCGAATAAGTTTGTTCGGAGTTTACTCAACTTATAACTATTTGTTATTAATTTAGTAAACAAAAGGCTTTTTGTAATAAGGCTATTTTTTGGACTGCTCCAGGGTCCGGGGCTAATCATTGATCTAAATCGCACACGGGGCTAACCGTTGGAAAGGTACTTCAGAGACCTTCAAAAGTCTTTTGGAGTGCTCCAGGGTCCGAGAGTTGACTTTGGGTCAAATGTGGCTCAAAACCATTCGTCGGTCCTTTGGACGGGGGATCGCCGGACGCAAACAGATCTTTTATCCATATGGTAAGTCACAATTGTGCACGGGGCGGACTGTTGGAAAGGTTGGGAGATGTACTTCGACATTCCAAAGGGTTTGATTTATTATGGGAAGCTAACTTTGGTCAACCAGGGCCTGGAAGCATTCGATGACCTTTCAGAGTAAAACGAATCGTTCATTTGTTCCATAAGTCAGTGCCCTTTGAATATTCATTCAGTCTCGGTCGAGCTGATGAGCTGAATTTGGTCAAACGGAGCCTGAGAGCGTTCGATGACCTCCTAATCAAGTTTCGAGAGAAAATGGGTCGTTCGTCCGCACTGTAAGTCAGAATCACGCACAGGACGGACCGTTGGAAAAGGGTTTCAGTGCCTTTTGGAAATTCATTCAGTCTCACTCGAACTGAAGATTTTGATTTTTGGTCAAACGGAGCTTGGGAGTGCCCGATGGTCTCTAGGTCAGTACCCGAGGTATGACTTAGGGTTGGAGTGATAAAGGTAGGTGCTAGGGAGCTAAGGAGCATTTAGGGGGTACTAGAATGGGGTGTCTATAGTAGCAAAGAAAACCTTCAATTTGTCAAAGTTTCTTCGAGAGACGCACAACAACCACATTTTGAGTTAATGTTGACATATGATTAAAACCATCTTAAAATGTATAAAATGTAACAAAGGATTTTTCAAAAGATTTTGATTTTTCAATTCATATAAAGTCCAAAGAAACCATATCAAGCACGCACTAAAAAGATTTTTATAAAAAAAAGAGCTAGTGTGATCAAATGTGAATGAGTCTAAGTGTCCATATACCTTCCTAAGAGTGTTAAAAAGGATACGCATCATGGATGAGGTTCTCTGCTTAAATGATTTGCATGACGTTATACCGAAATGACCTCATGGACAAGACTCAAAGTATATTTGGCCAGCGAAATAATACAATCTAGATGTATCAAAGCACATGGGTATAATGCATACTCTTACATAATATAACAAACAATACTCTTATAACAAGAAAATTTCAAATATATCAACATGTACGAAATTATATTTTTGAAAGGGTCAATGGCAACGGAACAAACCATAGTGTTGTATTTAATGTATAATTTTGTGATATATTTGCTTCTTGTTGATCCCTGTTGATGTAAAAAACTATATTCGATCTAATTAATTAATCACAGATAAAAAGGAATAAAGAAAATAAGAAAATAGATTTTTAAAGTGGTTCAGCCGCAATGAAAATGGCCTACGTCCACTGTTCTTATATTGCCGATGTGTGCCTTAATCTCGATGATGATTACAAGAGATCAATTACCCGCTTATGGGGAGTGTTACAATGTATTTATAGCCTTGGGCTATCAGTATGAATAGACAAGATGTCGTTGTTTAATAGGCATATAAATCTGTACAATAAGAATGTTCATTAAATTCAATGTTCATTGAATTTGTAGTCGTCGCTTGATCATCCTTTCCAGATGCTCTGCACGCTGAGTAGCTCGACAGGCCATGTAGCTTGGCATGCCCTGTAGCTCAGCATGCCTTGTAGCTCGGGGAGTATATGTATTTTCCATGTAAGAAGCTACCTGTCTTTATATGATTAGTCCACGTCAGCTGCTTAATTTTCGTATCAATAGAAGACCCCAATGTTTCACATTTGAGTTTTGATATGAGAGTGTGGAATATTTTATTCGAAAGTTGCTCTAACACCTTTGTATGTATTAATTACTTACAGATCTCCAACACTTGGGATCTTTTCCTCTAGTCTCGTCATTTGAGCGCGAAATGGAAAATTTGTAACAATAATGAATCTGCGCCAGACGCTTGGGTATTTGCGTCTTTTTCATCATTTAATCGCCTAAACGCAATCGTCTTTTCTATTAATCATTTATTTTCCTACTTCCCGATGCAAGAATTTAAAAGTGATAGGAAAAGACTCGTCATATACTTTTCACTTCCACATTTCTAAACCCTGTGTTATCTCACACCATTTTTATACTATCGTTCTTTCCATTGTCTGCCTTAGCAGATTTCTCCATTTCTGTAAGCATTTCTTCCTTCTTCTTTCTTTGCTTTTAGTCATCATGGTTTATCTTTTCGAATCTCTGGATAAATTCCGAGCCGAGTTTGTGATTCCCTCTTAGGTTATTCTAGAAGAACCTCCTTCTCCATCTGATTTATTTTCTTTGGCTGAGGGACACTGGGTTCCTTCACTTTTCATAGCTGAATGTGGGTTTTCTATTCCGCCTAATCCCCTGTGTCTGGAGTTTTGCCAATATTTCGATATTGTTCCTGCGAGGGTAGCTCCAAACACATGGAAGGTAGTTGATAGCATGCATAGATTAAACCAAATTCATGGGACTCACTTAGGGATCCGTGAGATTATGTTTTTTTATAAATGGGTTACCAGTGATACCACATTTTATTTAAAAACTAGGTTTTCCAATAGAGCTTTAGTGTTCAATCTTCCCGATGCCAATAGGGACTACTTTGACCATGGGGTTGTGCTAAAAAATTAGCAACACCCCCCACTAAATGGAAATTATGTGTACCAAGGTCCTAGATGTCCACTTTATGGTAATGGGATAGGTTGTTTTTACTTTTCTCAATATAGCTCTGTTTATATTTGATGAAATACGTCACTGGTCTTATCTTACTTTTTACAGTCGATAACAAAAGAAAGCCCCCAAAAGAGAGCGACATCAATATAAAAGGTTTAAAACTTATCTAGGGCTTGCACCAATCAATTGTTGGGGAGCACATTAGAGTTGCTTCCTAGTTGCTAAGATACAAAAACACCACCTCTTCTTTCATTGCGCGTCCTCTTGCCCCGCCTGTGGTAATTGATCTTGATCTAGTATCATCATGTCTAACAAGTACCGAAGAACCTTCTTCTTATTTAGGTGCATTTATTGCTAATTTGATGACAAGGAAAAGGATAATTCCTGCGTTCTTCACCAAGGATGCTCCTGGTACTGAAGGGGCAAAGAAGAGCAAAGGGGATATCCCAGTCGAAGGGACAAAGAAAGTGGATGGTATTTCCTCCAAAGGAATAATTTCACCTGTAGAGGAATTAGGCAGGAAACCTCCTGCTGTCCCAAAAGAGGCAACACCTTTGATTAAAGATGCTACTATTGCACGAGAAGAGGCAGTATCTTTGATTGAAGATGCTCCTCTAAGGAGATTAAGGAGAGGTCTTGCAGAGAGAACTGTAGAAACTGCTGCACGACCTTCTGATATTGGGGGTCCTTCCTTGGGGACTAGCGCTCCAGCTTGTATTACCCCAAGTTCGGCCAGGGGTTTGATAAAGTCTTGGACCATTTCGGATTATCGAGCTGCTACGGGTTCCCTTTCACAGGAGAATGTCATTGATTTTGCATCCCAACATATCGCGTCAGTAAGTATCATTATTCCTAACACTTCTTTCCATATACTGTATTCACATTATAATTTGAGCTTCGTTTCTTTTTTCCAATTTATGATGTGCTTTAATAGTATCCTAGAGAGAGATGAGGCTATTAAGGCTTCAACCTCATCCAGCAGGACTGAAGAGGCTTTAGCTATGTTATCTCAAGCCTTAAGGGATGCCCGGAAGAAATATGATGAAGATAACGCTGCCTGGGAAAAGAAGCTTCTATCTGCAGAGTCAGCTCGTGACCAAGCAATCCAAGGAGTTGGAGGAAAAATTGAAGGTCATCGCTTCTAGCAAGAAAGAAACTGATGGCAAGCTTGAAGAGGCTGAACGGCGTAAAAAAGACCTCGAGGAGAAGGTGAGGCTTGTCGAGGAACGTGCTTCTTCTGAAAAGACGAAGAGAAAGGCCGCGGTGAAGAAATCATTCAGCTCTGGTTGGGATAAGGGGTGGAATAAAACCTTAACCTCGATTACTTTCCATATGGAATATGCAAGTCGGAAGTACTTCAGGGACGAATGAGTCGCACCATTAAGAGAGTTAAATGTAGCGGATGATTCAGAGTTGTTCCAAAAAAACTCATGGCCCTCCTCCTACTATTGATGAAGAAGACAAAGATGAAGCCGCATCTGATGAGTCTTCCTTGATGATAGTAGAATAAGTCCCTGTTGCCACTGCTCCTCAACCCTCCGAGCAAGTTCAGCGAGCATCAGCTTCTATCGAGAAACATCAGATGCCTCCCGAGCAACCAACTCCTTCATCCAAACCTGTTGATGATGTTATAGGAAACAAGGGGAAGGTGTAGCGTTGCTCGACTTTTTATTTATGTCATTCTTCTTCGTTTTCTTTCTTTTCTTGTAATTTTGGTTGTAACCTCTCCTATTATAATCAATAAAAATGGGTAGTTGTCATCTAATTTGACTTGCTCTTTGACTTGCTTTTGTCTGTATCGTTATTGATGTCGTTTTATTTTTCCTTGCTAGTTTGTTTCCAGAATGGAACTCTTATTAGATCATGAAACTGAGTTGTTGAAAAAATGTAATGATTACTTCAAAGCAGGTCATGCAAATTTTACTGAGACCCAAATAATTGATATCCTTGAATCTGATGCTTCCGAGCAAGCAGTTGACGCATATAAATACTTGAAGTGTTTTCTTGATCGTGTGATAGCCAATAATGTGGCTTACTACGAAATGATATAGGACCTTCAAAGTATGATCGAGGAACTTTAACTCTAACACAAAGAGACCGCCGCACTCTTGCACGAAGGTTATGAGAAAAAATACCAATAATTGAGTGCTGACAGGGGCTATGACAAGTACATTTTGGCCCATGAGAAAAAGGAAAGTGTGTTGAAGCTTGAGATTGAAGAGCATAGGAACATTGCCAAGCTGCTAGAGCAAGAGAATATTGTGTTCCAAGAGGAAGTGAAACAACTCAGATCTGCTGCCTCCTCTTCTTCGGAAGCCTTGGTCCTAGTGAATGATGAAGGTTTTTCTTTCTTAGAAACTGAAAATGTTGCTTTAAGAGAAGAGTTGGAGACTTTGAAATGAACTAGATCTACCTTGTCCACTCATGGCAGAGCAAGGCCTTCTACCTGTGGATGGGCAAGGGATGGTCGGATTAATATTCAAGAGACGAGGACCCAACTGGCTTTGGAAAATTAAACCGTTCAATTGACGACAAAAAATCAAGCCCTGGCAGAAATGTCTAAAAAAATTCAGAGTCTTTTTAACCAACTCTCCAACCAGAGCTCTGCACTAGTAAGTAAAGAAATGTTGGTGAAGAAGCTCCATGAGCAACTTGAGAGATTGACTTATCAATTTCACAAACGACCTAGAAAATTCTAGATGGCGGGATACAATGAAGCTGTATGCCATCTAGATGCTCGGTTGCAACAATCCAATAATGTGGGATACAAACATGGATGGTTGAATGCCTTATGTGTAATGAAAGTTGATCGACGACTATCCTTGTGGGATTGGTGTGAGCTTGGATTACTTGACTTGCATGTTTCTCCCTTTAAACTTGATATCAGATGTATTCCATCTCGTGCTATTCCTCGGTGTTTGATATCCAAGTATCTTAGTGATTACCAGCTTCATTCAGATTTTGAGATATCACGTCCTCAACATTTGCTTGATAGGCCATGCCCGAGCAACATCAAAATGCTGCAAGACATGAATTTTATCAATTCCCCCTATGCATTAGATGATCCTCCAACCGGGATGGAACCTGTGTCAAAGTCAGAAGGGAAGAAACCCATAGAATGGGCAATTTATATTAGATGAATCAGAAGTTCACATTTATGTAATTTGCTTGTGTTTAATGAAGAACAATTGGTCTTTATGCAATTTTATTTCTTTGGAAATACTTTGCGAGATGTGTTTTTTGTTGTTGTTGATGAATATATCTCTCTCTATATATATAGAGGGACAATTTGTCCTATTTTGCCCAGACGGTGGAGCTTGCCCCATTTACTGCCTAGTTGTAGTGACTTATCACCCTAGTGCCTAAGCAATAGGGTTATTTTCATCCCATGTTCCTGCTTAGTTGTAGTAATCGCGTTGGGATTACCTTGGTACCTATACAGTGGATGCCCCGTGAGGTCACCCATCGTTTTGCCTAGTTTGGGATATCTCTTGAGATCATCCGTGATCAAACAGGCTTTGCCTTGTATGATTATTATGCCAACTTTGTTGGTCAAACTTATTGGTGCTGACCAACCGGAGTTGGTGGTTACTGATGTCGATCAACCAAAATTGATGTAGTGTGTGGCACTAGTACTCCAATAAAAATTAAACAAAAAAAGGAATATGGAAAAACCAACACTTTTATTCATGTAAAGAGAAATGTGTACATGCAAGTCTGTATTACTCATAATACTTGCGTAAATGCTCTGTATTCCATGCATTTTTAAATTCTTTGCCCTCTAAATTTTATATATAATAAGTCCCAGGGTGAACAACTGTAGTTACTCGGTAGGGACCATTCCAGTTGGCTTCTAGCTTATTATGCTTCTGTTCAACCTTTTTGAGTACATAATCCCCCTCTTTGAGATCACATTTCTTCACTTTTTTATTGCCAAACAGGGTTGTTCGTTATTAGTAGGCGGCGTTCTTGATCGCCGCATCTTCTCTAACTTCCTTAAGCATGTCCAGGTCTAAACGTCGCATCAAGTCGCTTACAAGAGAGTTGAAATTAAGTACCCTATGTGTAAGCAGGCTGAATTCAATCGGAATAACTGCTTCACTGACAAAGGCTAGCATGTAGGGTGATTCTCCAGTGGCTGTTCGGGGTGTTGTGTGATATGCCTGAAGCACGGAATGTAGCTCATTAATCCATTTTCCTTTTGTGTCGTTCAGTCATTTCTTCAAGCCGTTCAGTAGAGTCATGTTCGTCACTTCAGTTTGCCCATTGCTCTGTGGGTGGCCTAATGCAGAATGGATCTTTTGGAAATTATATTGGTGACAATATGCAGCAAATTCCTCATTGTCAAATTGGGTACCATGGTCGGTAATGAAAGCATGTGGTAGACCATACTTGCAGATAATGTTCTTCCAAATGAACTGGTAAACCTTTTCATACGACATATTAATAAGTGGTTCGGCCTTGACCTACTTGGTGAAATAGTCAACAGCGACTACCAGATATTTAAACCTTCCTTGAGTGGTTGGCAAAGGTCCGACCAAGTCTATACCCCACATAGAAAATAGCCAAGGGGATGTAATGTGTGTTAACAATGTCTGGGGGTTCTTCGGACAGAAGAGAAACGTTGACACTTATCGGATTTCTTCGCATAGGCTATGCAGTCAGCTCTCATCGTCGGCCAATAATATCCCTATGTCGTTAACCTCTGTAGGAGAGCCCGTCCTGCCACATGAGCTTCACAAGAGCCTTCATGAACCTCTTCAATCAGGCCTTTAACTTTCGAGGGATGCACACATCTCTGTAAACCTGCGATGATACCCCTTTTGTATAAAATGCCATTATTTAGTACATAACGAGCAACTTTGAACTTCATCCTCTTGGCTTCAAGTTGCTCAGTTGGCACAACCACTTCTTCGATGTATGCCCTGATGGAATCCATCCAGGATGGCCCCATATCTAGGGTAATGAATTTCACCATTAAATCTTCATTTATGCTCCGTTCTGCCAATATCTTAATAGTAATTGTTCTTTGTAGATCTGCGCAAGTAGCTGAGGCTAATTGAGCTAATGCATCAGCCCTCGTATTCTCAAATCTTGGTATCCTGACCAAACGAATTGCAGTAAAGGTGGACACAATCTCCATAGCTCTGGCATGGTATCTTGACATCAAGTCTTCCTTCGCTGCGTATAACCCCAAAATCTGATGTATAATTAATTGTGAGTCACTAAACACGGTTACTTGCTCTGCATGCAATGTTTTTGCTAAATTGAGGCCCGTGGTTATGGCTTCATATTTGGCCTCATTATTGGAGGCTTTAAATTGAAAGCGCAGAGCATATTCGACATCTAATCCATTAGGGCTGTTAAGAATTATTCCAGCTCCACTTCCTGTTGCACATGAGGAGCCATCAACATACAAGTTCCACGTAGGTATCCCATTATGAAACTCTTGGTCGGATAAGGTTCCCTGATGGAATATTTGGTACTTACTTTAATTGTTCTCCATTGCTGGATCATTACCCGATGACGCTTGTTGCTCGTTGTTCGTCTTTTCTGATGAATCTGCTAACGTTAGTGAATTCCGAGGGAATCTGGGTAAGTGAATTCCGCGATGAAATCGACCACTGCCTGCCCTTTGAGTGAGGACCTTGGCTCGTATACAATATCATACTCGCCCAATTCGACCGCCCAGTACATCAGTCTTTTGGATTTTTATGGCTTGTGCAAGGCCTATCAGAGTGGCATATCGGTGTACACCACTATGGTATGGGCTTGGAAATAAGGTTTCATCCTCCTACTCGCCTCTATTAGAGCTAATTCTAGCTTTTCTAGCCTTGGATATCTAATTTTGGCTCCTCGAAATGCTTTGTTGGTGTATTACACCGGTTTTTGCACTCCATACTCCATTCTTATTAATGCTGAACTAACGACGATTTTCGAAATAGCCAGGTATAAGTATAATTTTTCTCCCATCACGGGCCTAGACAACAGTGGAGGTATCCCCAAATACTTCTTTAATTCTTAAAATGCTCACTCGCAATCATCATTCCACTCAAAAGTTGTTCTAAGGGTCTTGAAGAATGGGAGAAATATGTCCGTTTATCTCGATACAAACCTATTAAGAGCTGCGACATGACCTGTGAGGCTTTTCACTTCCTTCTTCATAGAAGGAGATCGCAATTCCAGTAAGGCTTTGATATTCTCCGAATTTGCTTCGATGCCTCGCTGATTTACAATATACCCGAGGAACATGCCTTCTCGTACACCGAATATGCATTTTGTCAGGTTCAACTTCATCTTATATTTGTCCAATTGATCAAAGGCTTGGCCGAGATCAGCTAGGTGGTCGGCGGATTTCTTGCTCTTAGTTAGCATATCATCAACGTAAACCTCCATGTTTTTGCCGATTTGTTCTGCGAAGACTTTATTCATCAACCTCTGGTACGTAGAGCGTGCATTTTTAAGTTCGAATGGCATGACATTATAGCAGTATGTTCCCCTTGGGGTAATAAAAGAAGTACTCTTCCTGTCTTCTGGTTTCATATTAATCTGGTTATAGCCGGAGTAAGCATCCATGAAGCTCAATAACTCATGCCCCGAGGTAGCGTCCACCAACTGATCAATTCGAGGCACGGGAAAATGATCTTTTAGGCAAGATTTATTGAGATCTGTGAAATCTACACACATCCTCCACTTGTTATTCTTATTTTTTACCATAACAACATTGGCTAGCCAGTCAGGATATTTGACATCTTCAATGAAGGAGGCCTTTTATAGCTTCTCGACTACTTCCTGGATTGCCTGATTCTTCTCCAGGCTAAATACCCTTCTTCGCTGCTTCACCGTCTTGACCTCCTTGTTAACATTGAGCTCGTGGCACAGGAAGGCTGGATTAATCCCTGACATGTCTTCATGGCTCCATGCGAAAGCTTTCTTTCTATGCCGTAAGAATGCCACTAGCTCCTGTTTTATGGACGGATCTAGGGAAACGTTGATTTGAGATATTTATTCTGGTCGTTCATCGTCCAGAATGATGTTCTTTGTAGTTTCGATAACTTGGCCCTTTACAAGTTGAAACTCATCTCTAGGGTCCAAAGTCTCGATCTCCGTATCTTCGGACTCATCCACCTGGTAGGTGGTGGATTTCTTCCTGGCCTCCTCTACTTCTTCCTGCTCAATAGATGAATAGTAATATTCCCGAGATACTTTCTGGTCGCCTTTCATAACTCCAACTCTAAAATTGGTCGGAAACTTCAAGCACTGGTGTACCGTGGATGGTACGGCCTCAAACTTCTTCAAGCCTACTCTCCCTATGATTATATTGTAAGTTGATTGGATATTCTTATCCATTATGAAAAAGCATACTTTTTATATTCTGCAGGCAGGCCAGGTGCCTATGAGCATGTCTAACTTGATCGTTCCAAGTGGAAAAACCTTATCTCTTATAAAACCGAGGAAGAGCCTGTGATATGTCTCCAACTGGGCTAACTTCAAATTCAAACTATCGAAACAGGGGTAGAACATGATGTCCGTGAAGCTACCATTGTCTACCAATACATGTGAAATTACAACATCCTTCATTCGCATCTTGACCACCAAGGGGTCGTCGTGAGTATATAGTACGCCTGCAAGATCATTTTTGGAAAAACCGATAACCAGTTTATCCTTATTCATTTTCCTTGGGTGATCGTCTTCGGCCAAATTTATGCGTTGTATGTAAGAACAAGCTTGAGCCTCATTGAGGTAAGCTTTCCATTCAGCGATATGATCTCCTCCTCCTGTATCGCCACCTGTAATCACATTACATTCAAATGATCCAAAGTGGATTGAAAATACCTCTCGTTTCGGTAGACTTGGTTCTTTAGGGAGGTCAAGATCATCTTCTTGATTATCTTCCTGGTCCCTCTTTTTATCATCTCATGGTCGGCGAGGAGATTTGGAGCTTTGTCTTCCTCTTTTGCTAGTCTTCCCACCATTCTGGCGATCAATGAATTTACTTAATTTTCCTCACCTAATGAGTGCTTCTATTTCATTCTGGAGATCTATGCAGTGCTTGGTCGTATGGCCATGATCTCTATGGAACTCACAATATTTGGACTTATCCCTTTTATCGGGATCTGTCCTCATTTTCTCCAGCCACGTTAGCTCCTCGCTGTTCTTGATCTCTTCCAGAATATGGTTTATATCCATCTTCAAAGGCGTGTAATTTCCAGACTTCTTCAACTGCTCGAATTCCTCCTTGCCTTTTGGTCACTTGCCGTTCCCATTGCGCTTTTGATATTTCTTCTTCAATGTACCTTCAGCCTTGGCCTCTGCTTCAGTGCCAGGGTTCTTCTTCATAGCCATGGCCTCTTCAGCGTTCATGATCTTAGCCACTTTTGCCATCAGTTCTACCATGTATTTAGGGGGATCTTTAGCCAATGTATAATATAACTTGTCAGGTAATAGACCACTCATCAGAGCTGTTATTGTTGTTTTCTCCTCATAGTCGATTACCTCAAGTTTCTCGTTATTAAAACGAGTGATGTAATCCCTGGTACTTTTTCCTGCTTTCTGCCTCACACTCAGTAAGTGTGCTACTCTCTTAACTAGCTTTCCTCCAAAGCAAAAGTTCCCTATGAATAGCTTTGCTAGTTGATGGAAAGTAGCAATCTTTTCCCGAGGAATGTTGTTGTACCATATCTGGGCTGATCCAGTGATGGTTCCTGAGAATTCCCTGCACCTCATCTCGTCGGGAACTGCGTAGATATCAGCAGCGGCCTGGTACTTCTCTATGTGGAGGATGGGATCAGTTTTTCCATCATATTTGAGCATCACTACCAGGGCTTTAAACTTTAATAGTGTTGGAAAATCCACTATAATCTGCACGAAAGGTGATCCTTGGACAAAAGTTCTTTGGAGAGGATTCTTGGCCTTAGCCATTTCCCCTAGTCGGTCTTCCAATCTCTGAATGGATCCCTTCCACGCGTCATTCCCACCTGGGGCCTATTTTCCCGAGCAACAGAATGCGCTGAATTCTCCTCTTGGGATCTTTCATTACGAGTTATTGGGTGTGATTGGTAAGAACCTTCCCTTAGATTGGTTGGTCATTGAGAAATCCTCGATGTAATCCTAGGGGGATTTTGATTCCTCCTAGGGCCCAAACGGTCAAAATGGGAGACTCTGCTCAACCTTTCCAAAGCGCCTGTTCGCTCAGGAGTTAAAGTAACATTTGGTCTAGAATTTGTAGCTCTGATAGATAAAGTTCGTCCAGGTTGATATGAAGGATCATTGGACCTCTCAGTATGACGAGAGTCACTGCGCCTGGGCTGAGAAACATCCAAAAATGGTGTACGTCTGGTTCTTGAGGATGGAAGGTGGGTATTTCTCTGAACGCTTTGTTGACCTGACTGGACAAGTGATCCGTTACGAACAGTCTAAGCCCTTGGGCTAAGTTGGATACTATTCCTGTAAGTTGATCGATAGTTGGAGGAGCAGAGGGATTTGGCGGGCCCCCGATATTGTTCCGGGTGCTGGATTTTGGGATCTCAGTTATTAGTAATAAGTTTTTGGTGAAAAACGCTACGTATAGTCATTTCCCACAGAGGGGGCCAATCTGTTGATGTAAAAAACTAGATTCGATCTAATTAATTAATCACAGATAAAATGGAATAAAGAAAATAAGACAATATATTTTTAAAGTGGTTCAGCCCCAATGAAAATGGCCTACGTCCACTATTCTTGTATTGTTGATGTGTGCCTTAATCTCGATGATGATTACAAGAGATCAATTACCCGCTTATGGGGAGTGTTACAATGTATTTATAGCCTTGGGGCTATTGGTATGAATAGACAAGATGTCGTTGTTTAATAGACATATACATCTATACAATAAGAATGTGCATTAAATCCAATGTTCATTGAATGTGCAGTCGTCGCTTGATCTTCCTGTCCAGATGTTCTGCACGCTGAGTAGCTCGACAGGATATGTATCTCGGCATGCCTTGTAGCTCGGGGAGCATATGTATTTGCCATGTAAGATGCTACGTGTCTTTATATGATTAGTCCACGTCAGCTGCCTAATTTTCGTATCAACAATCCCAATAATTCACTAAGACTTTTAACTAAGTTGAGTTGACTTTGGGAAGTGTATATGCTAAAATACGTTCATCCATATTCAATTATGAGTAGTACTTTATCTTAGTCTCATACTTAAAGGACCTCCATTGAATTCCAATCTTGTGATAATAAAGATTTTGGTAAGCACCTTGGGCATTAGTGTTAATATGAGAACAAATAAAAAGTATTGATTAGGAATATTAATAATTCTATATTATCATTTTTAAGTAACAAGAACTTAAAGTAAAATTACTTTCACATGTTCCTAAATAAAATCGAGTTTTCGTTTATCCATTTAATTCCAAGCATGCAAAGTCAAAGGAAACAAATCACCTTAACGTGCATAATAACCGATATAACTTGCCAACTTCGTCGCATATAGTCCATTCGATTGAAAATATTCATCCAATCCTAGTATCGTTTTCTTAGCATTACCTCAATCATCCCATGGTTTTGCCATCCTTCTAAATTTTCTCTCAACGGAGGTGGTACCACTAGTTTTACCTATAAAAAATATATGAGTCAGCATACATAAATATATACAAATTTATTTTATAATATATAATAATATTTTGGTATATATGGTCATATGAGATGGACTATGACTCTTGTGTAGATCCACATGATGTGTACCATCAGTACTACCTGTGTAAAAGACACTATTAGCACAAACAGAAAAAAATATGATTAATATATGATTTCCATCCCATTATGATCCATGAACCTATTAGTTATTTATTTAAAAACCCTTTATATTGTTAGAAAATTTTGAGAGAGTTTACTTTATTTGTACATGAATCCCAAAAACTTATATTGTCATAAGTAAACTCAACAACCACAATAAACAACCAATTTAATATAATTTCCACCAATTCACATAATAGGATTCATATTACAATTTCCAAAAGTACTAACATCCACCGGACTAAAAAAAATTTATAAAAACAAAAGAAAGTTCATATATTCATAATACCCGGATGTACAATATGGCATAACTGGTGTGATGATGTGCATGTGAATTATATAATAGTTCCTCCAGATAAATCTGTTACAAGAACAATACAAATGATTAGTTATTATAATAATAAATATATGATTAACTAACAATGATATACCTTGAAAAATCATTTATTAAATATCATATAAATGTAAATAGTTGTGCTTACATATGTATGATAATTAACAATTGATCCACACTCATTTTTTATCCATACCATCCTCACCATCAATCATAACGGTGTCAATTATTTATCCATCTACCCCTTATCTCACACACAAGATATATTTTGATCAAGTTCTATCTCTTGTATACTAAATGGCTCCACTCGATGAACGTCTAATTCTTCTTCTATAGTCGAATATTTATCGACCCTATCTCTAGGCATCATTTGAACAACCGCATGTCACTATGGTTCCAAGGGATGTTGCACGTACCAAACTTTATCTACTTGGGATGGTAAGAAAAAATGCTCATCGTTTTATCGACTATCTTTATACAACAAATGGTTAAAATTTATTGGTGTAAAGTTAAACTCATATACTTGTTTCCCCAATTAATTTTCAATCCTGTTTCATTTAAATAGTACAAAATTCTTTCATATATTATACTTAATTTCAATAATGTTTGTTAGTTGTCCATAGAAAGTAACATCACCTAAAAGAGGGCTGGAGTCTCTTCGATTTGCGTAGCTCATTTGTTCTTCTTTGAAAATAACTCCACTTCTCTAAGTTTTTTGATGAATATCATCATCCTTTTTTCGAAATCGAAACCCTCGGATAATAAGACTTCAAGCTCACTGGATCATTCATAGCAACCATTGCTAGAATCCAGATTTTGCTAAATAGATGGACATCTTTTGACAAACCGTCCACCTAAAATTTCAGTAAATATGAAAACTATTATCTATAAATATAATTAAAATACTGAAATAAAATAGACATACTTACATGATCCTTAAACTATGTGTTGAAATATTCATTATGAAGACGTTGGACAAACTGTTGTTGTGAAACTTTAGGATATTTTTTTGAAAGTTCAGCTGTAACACCCCGTATTTTTGTGATATTTATTTTATGGGATTAATTTAATTAAATGCGTATTAATTAGAAATTAATCCGGATTAAAATACTAGCGAGATGCGAGTTGGTATTTGATTATATGTGCATATATGATTATATATGAATATTGAATTATGAAATTTGTCGTGAGATTGAAATACGGCAATTTGGAAATTTTGTTGAGACGCGTGTGACAGTCGCGTCATGGTATATAATTATGATAATTAAAAAGTGAATTTTAATTCTATTATCCGTATGGTCGTTTTGAGTGCGCCAACGCGTCCAGAAGGGTCGAAATAGTCAGAAAACACTAGCCGGGAGTTTGGTTTGGGTCCCGGGGCATTTTTAGGCCATACCGGCAACGTATAAGGGTAGTTTGGTAATTTTGAATTTTGAGGAATTAAAAGCTACGAAAATTGGGAATTAATATCTGATTAGGCATTAACCCACTAAGCCCACTAATACCCAAATAGACTACGGAGGTTATTGAAAGTTTCCTAAGACAAAACCCTAGCCTCCATAGCCACCATTAGAGAAGAGCTTGTAGAAAGAGAGGAGAGGAGAAATCTGCAGAGGAGAGAGATCCATTCATCAAATTCGTCATCAAATCCAGATTTACCATTAAGGCAAGTGATTTAATTTCGTTTTTATAGAGAATGTTTCTTCCATGTGTAGGAATTGTTAAAAGTCTGATTTGTTCTTGGGAGTTAATGGAAAACCCATTAAATTGGAAATAGAAATTACATTCTTGATGAGGAAATTGCATGTAGATTTGTAGTTGATGATTATTCTGATGCTATTACAATTAGTATGAAACCAAAAACGGATTTAATTAGACTTTTAGATGACTTATAAATTCTAGGGTTCATGTGTTTGAAATTGGGGAAAAATATGTAGAGATTTGATATTTGGATGATGGTTATAATGATTTAATCCCCACAAAAATGTTAGTAGGTGACCTATGTATGTTTAGAGACGATTAGGAACCTTGATATATTGTTGGACTAATGATTAGAGAAGATTAGAAGTGAAGAAAAGAGGAAAAAACGAAATAAGGAATTCTGGGCTTGAAACTGGCCACTCGTTAGAAGACCTGCCCAGGTCGTTCGAACGAGCTCGTTCGAACGAGCTTCTAACGAGTTGACCATTGACTTCTAACGAGGGTGAAGTTCATTCAATAAGATCGTTCGAACGAGATATCGTTAGAAAGCCACTTCGTTCGAACGAGATCTCGTTAGAAGACTCAGTTCGTTCGAACGAAGTCTCGTTCGAACGAGACTTCGAACGAGTTGACAGTTTAGGCTTTTTAGCCTGTTTTGATCCCGAGTGCCCCGTAACCTTGTGTATAGGTAGAGATAGCCTTTCCTTGATGAGTAATTGATGTATTTAGGATGTTTGGGATATTATGAGGAGTCAAACCTAGAAGTGTAGTTTGAACCTAAGGGAAAATGTGAAGTAGGACGTGAGTGTCTATTACGATGTGAGCTATTGACGGCCTAATTAATTATATTAACCGGGAACATATAAATGGTGTAGTATTATATGTCAGTACGAGAAGAGATATGTCCCAATATATTATGGTGATTACTAAGACGTGTGCATACTTAGTATATATGTATTGATTTTATGTGTATGACATACCTACCATACTTGCTATCACGGGAGGTTTGCGTTCGCTTAGGGCCCTATAATCCTTGTGTTGCCCGGATTTAGACTGGTTACCTCGATGAACATAGGTCAGAGAAGGACTTATTGGGATGTTAATAAGTCTGCTGATCGTGGGAGCGCATGTATGTGCGTGACCCATGTGATGTGACTGTGTTCGCCTCCATTATTTGTGATGTTGTTATCTGTGAACTATTCCTGAGAGATTCGGAATATGTGATCCTTATGTACGTGATGTACCGGGATGGATTGCAGAGTATGTGTGCACCGCAGCTAGTCTCGGGGTGCTTGTATTGTATATTTATGACGTGAATAATATACACTTAATTAATGGGAATTTTCATGTTAATATTGTGAATAAAATTATAGTATTGTTTTGAGAAAACATAACGGGTTAACCAATAGTGAAATGTATTACATATTGAGAATCTGAGTTTAAGTAAAGCGCTCTATTCTTTGGTAACGTTAGAATGTAATATGGGAATCGAGTAGTAAGAGGTAGAACTTATTACGTTTTGGTTAGATATATGTGTCAGTTAGATGGGTAATTGTACGTTAGGAGTGCACATGTAGCCGAGAGGTGAGAATTTCATGCGAGTGCACGTCCTAACATGTATTTTGCATTTAATGTTTTAATGTTATTAAAACACTTGCTGTTTTCAAAATGTTTTCCACTTTCGGGCTCTGACCCATTTGCTTTCAAATCTATTTTTGTAAAAACCATTTTAGGTGCCCAGCCACAAGGACACCATGCATAGGATTCTCATTCAGGTGACGAGTTGTAGCTGTTTGTGGAAGTTACAGGACTTTGCTTGTAGACGCTTCATCGATCTTGACTCGATATTTATCAGTTATCAGTTGTAGGGCATGTCGCCCATTTCTTTTAGAGGCATTTCATTTATTTCAGTTATACAGACTTTTGGCATGTAATTATTCAGGATTCAGACTTGTAGTATTTATTTCCATTTGTTGGGATTGTGGTGAGGATTTTCCTCCGGAGTTCTTATTATTATTGTTGGTTATTTCATTACTTCGTTATGGTGAATGCATTATGTTGACTCTTCCATTATTCTTTTATTGCATGTTAAATCAGACTTAACTTAAAATTTGGCACTTACTTTTTAAATACTAGGTGGTTAGTAATTATTAAAATGTTTTCGACAGTGATGCTATTAACTGAACCAACTTGGCATTTTGAATTAATTTAATAAAGGAGTAGCTACCCGGTATTTAATTAGTCGGGGTGTCACATCAGCCATGTGTTTACTAAAACTCAAATACACATGTCAAGTTAAAAAGTGCATTTGAACAAGTGTTTTATGTTCATTTAGGGGCAATAAAAAATTTACTCGATTAATGGTGAAATAATTAAGCCAATCTTAGCAACCACATACTGATATGCTTGTATATGAGTTACTCGACAAAGTTAAAATTTAAGTCATTTCCCCACATCATGACCAGAGTCATTACCTCCATCATCATTCCTGGATGGACAATTAGACTTGATTTCCATATCAACATCTAAATACCTCGAATAAAAAATTGTTCTTTCTTATATAAGAACAAATTTAGCAATTAAGGCCGAAGGATGAGCACGATTGCGCACAAAAAGTTTTAGAGTATGAAAATATACCTTTCAATTGGATACTTGCAAGGGTAGACGAATACACCATGAATTAATAATTCATCAACCAAGTGTATAGGAAAGTGCTCTATCACATCAAATAATTCGGTTGAAATATTTTCTCAAGGGTGCAATGTTTATAATGTAATCGATCTTCAAATTTTATATAAATCACATGTAGTAATTACACCTGAGTGCTAAAATTAAAAGAAATTACTTAGTTCAATTAATGCTTTAGCAACAAGTTTTGGAAAAACCCTCCGTAGAGCTATAAGATGTAGTTGTTGCATTGGAATGTGATTGTGATGGCTCTTAAGTCCCCATATTCGTTCTTGAGGGTACAGATATCTCAAAGTATTTGATGAATAACCATCTGGTAATTTAACAAGCCATAAAACTTTGAGAAAATGTATTTTTCTTTGTTGCTCATTGTAAACTCTGTTGGAGCAATTTGCTCCAATTTGTTTCCTTGTATCGGGGATGTACTTGTGATCTGATGCACATCGCTTTTAGACATATCCACGCCTTCAATTTATCTTTGGTTTTAACCAAGACATGTGAATTCACCTTTAGTGGGACATCTTGAAAACATGGAATATTCTGGAAAATCATTAATTGTCGGTGATAAGAAGCAACAATTATTGATCTTTGTTATCACTTGTCAAACGACCCGACTCAAGAATGGTAACAAGAAAAAGCATGGCCTATGTCATAGTGGTAAGAGGAACCGATGATGAGCCCAATAATACTACTTATTATTATTCTTTATTCAGGCCATTTGAAGATCTTTGTTGTAACAAGGAAAAGAAAGTTCATCTTTTTTTGGGACAACTTTAATAATTTATTTATACTTTTGTCCTGTATTATAATTTTTTCTTATGGTGGTCATTTTATAGTTAGGGTCCAGAATTCCCATTATTTTGGGGTTGTCCAATAATTTTCGTATTAGTTAGCTGGGATTTAAAAGTGATGAAACCATTAATTGACCACTCTTCAACTAAAAAGACTCTTTTGCGCATAAATACATTTATACTCCTTAGTATGTTTATAAATTATATGTATACAATTGATTCTAATATTATAAATACATTAATTTTTATATTTATTTTAATATATTTATATATTTATACATTAAAGTATACATAAATATTTATACTTTTTGACTATTTTTTAATTGATTAAAAATGGGAAAATTTTGTTTGAATAGATAATAGATTTTACTCGAGGAAAAATGGTTTTTTTAATTTAATTTTCATAAGAGTTTGTGATTAAATTTTAAAAACTATATGTAATCTATAAAAGAAATTTTAAAACTATATATTATTTAAAAATGATTTTTATAAGAAAATTGTACATATTTTTTTTATGGAATCTCAATCTTTGGAGATATCCAAAGTAGGAGAGTTATATCATTAAAGAATAAAAACTAAAGAAACCCATACATCAAAGTAAAGAGCCCTTCACAAATGAGAAGACTAAAGAAAACAAAGAAATATGACTAACAAACCTTTGTATAGGACCAAAAGCAGCTAAAACCAAATAGAAGTCCAAAGTGGAGCTCATATATTTAAACCGATAATGAGGATTAAAATATAAGGCTCTTGACGCAAACTTGTCTTTTTTTTTTCTGGGGATGATCGCCACCATTTAAAATAATTATACTTGAGCCCCATGTGAGTTAGTTTGTCTTCAACTTGGTCACATTCTTTGTAAATACTAGAAGGCCAAATGCTCATATCAGACATGTAATATTTGAAAATTTTCCAATGAGTAATCAAATTCCAAGGAGGCTTGAAATTAGTAGACTTTAAACATTGAAGCATAGTCATATAATCTAACTCCATCTATATTTGTTTTCATCCCAAAGACCAGGAAATTTCCAAACCAAAGATAACAATAAAAAGCTCAGTATAAAATGCAATTTGAACACCATAAATTTTAGCATATAGAGAACCTTTGACAAATCCCCTAGCAATTATGAATTCACCCCCAATAGAAGTTTTACTTGGGATTTGAAATCCAAGTAATCTGTGTTCATCTTGATCCATGTAAGAGGGAGAGGAATCCATAATATTAGAGTTATCTTTTAATATTTTCTTGGCTTTCCTTAAATATAGAGTTTATTAAGAACTAAAGTCCTCGACCATATTAGACATAACAACTTTCACCAGAGAACTCATCAGATACAAGGTACTCTTGATTCGAGCAATGCAAGAGTAAAGATATGGAGTATTCTCATGAGAAGAAATGTTTGGTTTATGTACTTCTACATACATAAAAACATATCATAATGTAAGAAATTTAAATATCTTTAATTTGGGCACCAAAGGAGACTTTGAGAGTAACAATCCAACATTCTCTGATAGTGCATAACTTAATAAAATTCACTCAAAAAATATATTTTATAGAAGACGATATAGATTTAGAGAAATTGTTGAATAAGAAGAGGTGATTGTCACTTTCTATTGCATTATTATCTAAACCATATCTTGAGGTACATTGAGAACAAACTTTATGA
Organism: Sambucus nigra; assembly: GCA_949130495.1. Taxonomy (NCBI): domain Eukaryota; kingdom Viridiplantae; phylum Streptophyta; class Magnoliopsida; order Dipsacales; family Adoxaceae; genus Sambucus; species Sambucus nigra. The sequence goes on along the minus strand of OX422209.1, from coordinate 402,344,274 downwards.
AGGTTATCAATAGTTTGAAGCTTATTATGTAACCCTTTTCTAAAGAAAAAAAAAGATATTTTAGGAGGGATGAAAGGATTCCTAATGCTAAAAACTAAGAAATATTTTGGTAATGATCCATGAAATAATCATAAGGTTATTTAAATGACAATTCACCTGATTTATTAAGAGGCCAAATAATAAAGCTCCTCTAGACTGAACTAACAATGAAAATTGGATAATAAGGCTATTAATCTCTAGCAAAATATATAAAAAAAAAGTGGATGGGATTGACCACATTCCATTAATAATAAAGTGAGAAAGAGGATAAGGAGGGGTCTTATATCGTAATCACGACAGAGCATCATAGATGCAATAGAAGAACCCGACTAATTATCACTCTGAACATAAATATTCTAAACATTACCCAAAAACCACTAGTTATACAAGTAAATGTGCTAAAAGGAATGTCTTAGACTTAGCCAAACTGAGTTAACCTTATTGCTGAGAGTGTGCCTCTCGGTGGTAGCTACCCAAAGAAAAGTTGATTCACTTAGTTCAAGAAAAAGGTATACCAATTTATTATTATCAAAAGGGTTAACAATTCAAAAGTCTATGTGATAACATATTTTACTACATCTTAGAATCCTAACTGTATCTTCTTAGTTTTGAGAATGATTTCTAAAAAATGTGGAACAAGTAAAATAAGTATAAGACTAGATGTACGAGGGAAAAGCCACTAACACTCAGACCGATAAGGATGGAAAATAAACTATGGTATATATATTACAACTAGAAGATAAAGACTTACAACCACACGATTCAATGATGTACTAGAAACTCTTTCACACCCTATCCTCCGAGGAGAGCTCCGACCGTTGAAGAACGCGGCACAACCGCCACAAATTTTAGTCCGTGACTATTGTCAACAAATGTCTTGCCAAAAATTTCTTCTTTAAAGTTGAAGGAACTTTTTCAAAAAATGGAACCTTCAAGAAACCAAAAAATCTACACTAAGAATTTTTAGGAAATCCTAAAAGGTTGTGATGGTGTATCAAAAGGTTATGGTGCTCTAAATTTCAGAATATAATTTTCAGGCCAAAGTAGAGAAAATATTTACTCAGGAACAAACTTGTTTAGAAAATGTTTTTTGATCACAAAGATGAGTAAATATATCTCTAAAGTTTTATGAAAGAAAAAACCCAAAAGAAATCGCTTTAAGAACTTAAAGAAAATGAATGAAAAAAATGCCCTCAAATATTTCATAAGTTTTAATCAACAAAAATATTTTTCAAAGCTCTAACTCTTGGCTTGGAAGATTATGGAATACTAGACTGTATAACCTTTTGATTTGAAAGTGTTTAAAACCTAATACGTTATGTGTCACACTATTATGGAGTCAAGTATTCACTTAAAGGACAAAGTTAGTCGAAAAGGTGCACTAGAAACAAAAACTAAGAAGATCTTAGGGAAAGAGGTGCTTTCGGAGTCATTAGGTATGGTCGTTAGTGCGTCATTAAAACGAAAAAAATATTTGATGTGTCGATGCTGAAGTGAGCAAGTCACAAAAATAACTAGAGATTTTTCACAGTACACAAACATACCGGCGAACATATTCTTTGTTGATGCATCGCTAAGGGAAAGATGCTCGCGAGAGTGTTTTGGGAATTTCCCAATTTTTCCTTAGAAAAAATTTAGAAAATAAGTTCTTGGTAAAACCCTAAGTATTTTTGTCTTAACCAAGAAAATGAATACTTAAAATATATGAAAAATATTGAATTCTTTATAAAATATATATTTTTTTAACCTAAAGAGTATATTTGCATTGTGTATTTGATAATTTGTCGGGACAAGGTTAATTAAAAGAAAATTTCAATTAAGAAGAAAATTAACTAAGGTGTTCATATAAGTCCATTAAGTCTTATACATTTCCTAAGTGGTGTACTTGAGTTTCCACATGAGTGAATCTGGGACGAAGTCGATGAATTTTTTGGTGACCTCTTGGACAAAGAATTAAACATGTTCTAACAAGTAATTTAGATAATCTATTTTACGAAGCATATTGAGTATACTTATACTCTTACCCTATCAACATCCTCCTTGAAAAGGTTTGAATATATCAAAATACAAAAGGATTGATGACTAGGATTTGAAATAATATCCCCAACACGCTTAAGAACATAGGCTCTATTTAAATTTTTCTTTCTTTTACGAAAAAACCCACCTTCATATTTTTCTCTACATACATAATTCCATACCACAACAACTATTTTTCTATAAAAAAGCCAACCAAAATGAAGTTACTAGTCTATTCTTCAAGCTTCTTTAAATGATCTGGGGTAACTTGTAAACATTGAAGTTGAACAAAAGTATAGGAGGGACCACTGACTTTACCAACTCCACCCTACCTGCCATAAGTAGATTTTTTACATTCCCCCTATCAGAGCAAGTTTTATGATTTTTCATTAGATTTTAGTTTGGAATTTTCCATTCCACCCCACTTAACCATCATGTACATTATCAAGACATAAAGAAAAGATAAGTTAGTGATCGAATGCAACAATCAAAAATCAATCGTCATTATATTTATCGAAGAAGGTATGTGATGTTAATTTTGTGTAAACACTTTATTCAGTGGTATTTTAGAAGTGTTTTGTTATAAAAATGTTTGAAACTGGTCTTTGTTCTAAACTTTATACATGTTTGTTCAATCGACCTTCAAACGAACATCGAATGAGATTTTTATTGTAATGAAAAACATCGTTCGAAGATCATTAGATGCTGGTTCGAACGAGATGAGTTTTTTTCTCGATTGAGTTTGAATTTGGTTCGAACAAGTTATACATTTCATGCGAACGAAATTTTGTTTTTATCCGAATGAGTTTACTCGAAATTTGTATTGCCTCAAAAATTGTGTTTTCTATAAATAAAAGGGTTGGCATCAGCTTTTAGTTGGACTTTGGGAAAAAATTGTTTTCCCATACATATCCAAATGGTCTTCAAACCCTAGTTTTTTTAAATACTTTGTTTTTCTAAATTCAAACCCTTGGATGATTTATGAGCCACTTTATCAAAATTAGAAGAACACATACCATGTTCATACTCATGTGAAGTTGATTCTTCAGCTAGTAGTGATAGAAAAGGAATTTTCAGAGGCTGATCGGTGGACACCGAGGCAAGTGGAACTTGATGTGGAGCATTGTTGGATCTATATCGCTTTCTATTGACAATAAGGAAAGAATACATAATTGAAATACATAGTAAAGTTTAAGTCTGTAAGTAAGCTTGTGTTATTATGTAATACCAAGTTGTGCATAGTGGATCTTCCCATTTTAGGTTTTAATGAGAGTCTTGGAATAGGTTATTAGGGTCAATCCACTTCTCATACTGCACTTGATATGGATGTTGAGTTTGTTTTAGATTCTTATGGTCTTCCACCTAACATATTAAGGAGAACTCATCCTAGGCATTTAAACTAGGGTCGACCAAAACTAATCTTTATATATACCCATTATAAACAAAGAGGTAACCTTAGGGTGTTTTGTTTCAAGTTAGGAAGACTCTCTCACACACATGCTTCCACACACTGTCATAAAGACCTCAGTCTCCAATAAAAAGTTGAGTTTGTTGTCAAGACTTCTTAATATTTAATGGAGGAATTTCAAAGGATGTCTATGCCTTATGAGAAAGCCTCCTAGAGAATGATTGTGGTTGTGCCTTGTTTCTAGTTTATTTTTAGTTTTTGTAATATTTTCATCATTTCCCCTACAACTAGATTGTATTTTTGAAAAATCGAAAAAGATTTTATTTTCTTTTAGAAAAAGTTTCTAAAATTTCAAAAAGATTTCATTCTCATAAAAAGTTTCAAAAAGTTATTTGTATTTTGTTTTACATCATATATGGATGAGCATTTAAAAAATTTGAATCATAATTTCATTCCATCCATTCATGTGCCTTAAACTGGTGTTCTTTGACTTGGCTATGTTTTTTTGTGTGCCCAATTATGCATGTTAATTTAGTATTGTTTCGTTCATTATTATCACTACCTTTATGCTAAACTCATTATATCGCCTTGATTGCACACATGCATGAACTTTTTTATCATTTTACTTGCTTTTCATATGTTGAATAAGATGTTCTCATCTCAATCGTGCTTAATAACGAGCCAAATACACTAGGAACTAATTACGCATATAAAAACCATTGCCCGATTTTTTTGTCAAAAAAGTTTATTTATGTTTAAGCAATGGAAAGGGACTATAAAAGAAGAGTTATTATTTGCGTTAAGGGCCATCATTGACAAGAGCCTAAACATGATTTCGTCATGTAAAAATAGAGGTGTCAAGGCAAATTCTTTTTTATTTTATACATAAGTAATTTGATTCCTTCAAAATTTTTGAGAGTTTATGCTTAAAATATGCTTAAAATGTGATATTTTGAGGGTGTTATAAGTTGAAGATCAATAGGGTTACATAATAAAATTCCTTCAAAAATGTTAAACAGTTTGGTGTTATTGACTTGAGAAGCATTGAAATTCATGACACTTGGAATGAGTTGATTTAATTTCACTTAGCTCAATATTATTTTTCAAAATGTTGAATTGAGTTCCTTGTTTAGGAGTCTTTCTTTGGCTTCATGAACCATCACTATGTATGCCTATATTGACTTTTCCATGCATTGAGTTCATAAAATTTCATTCCATATCCATGATTTAGATATTTTCTTGTTATTCCATGGTGTGAATATTTATATTTCAAAAATAGTTTGTTGGTTTGTTGAAGTTTTATCACATATGCTTATTTTTTTATTCGTTGTGATGTTATTTCATATTTGGATTCTCATGATGTTAACATTTCAGTTTTGGCTTTTAACATTTAGTCTATAATGAACATAAAGAGGAGAACATATTTAGGGGGAGTTTTATTTTCTTTAAACTTCATGTGTCATGGTATTCCCTTTGTTTCACGTGTATAGGTCTTTTCTGCAATGATGATATCATTGACTACATGATGAAGATTTATGGCATACACATTTTTACAAGTGCTTTTTCATTTTGGGGGTTGGGATAGACTTTTTTACAACTTCTCTTAGGGTTTATTTATTTTTTATTTGGTTTTTGTACCGAAATAACCAAAGGGGGAGTTTGTAAGAGTAAGTTTTATGATTTCTCATTAGATTTTAGTTTGGAATTTTTCATTACGCTCCACTTCACCATAATGTAAATTCCCAAGACTTTAAAAGAAGGCAAATTAGTGTCTGAACTCTACAATCAAGGTCGATCATCACTACATTTACCAGAAAAGTTATATGCGGTTGATGTTGTGTAAACACTTTGTCTACGGGTATTTCAAAAGTGCTTTTTTTTTTAAAATGCTTGATGTTGTTTCTGAAAGTTTGTTACAAAGAATTTTTTTTTCTTAAGTCATTCGAACGAATTTATGGTATTAGTTCAAACGAGTTGTAGATATTTGTTCAAATGAACATCAAATGAGATTTCTCTATTAATAATAACATATATCGTTCGAATCCCATTAGTTGTTGGTCTGTATGAAATGATTTTTTCGTTCAATCGAGTTTGATTTTGGTTCGAACGAGTTATATATTTTTGTTCGAACGAGATTCTATTTTCATTTGAATGAGATTTCTCAAAATTTGCGCCACATCAAAAAAAAATTTCTATAAATAGGAATGTCAGCATCAGCTTTTGGTGGGATTTTTGGAAAAAATTACTTTTCCATACATATTTAAAAGGTCTCAAAACCATATCTTCTTTAACCACTTTGTTTTTTTAAATCCAAACCGCTTGGATGATTTGTAAACCACTTTTTCAAACTTAAAATAACACATACCATGTTCACACTCTCCTGAAGTTGATTCCTCACTGCTGAAGACAGGAAACGAGTTTCTTGAGGCTGATCGGTGGACATCATGGTAAGTGGATCATGTTATGGAGCGTTACTGGATCTTCATCTCTTTATGCCAACAAGGAAGGAAGTCGTCATTATAATACTTAGTGGAGTCTAAGTCTACAAATATGCCCGTGTCATTCTATATTACCTAGTTGTAACAATGCAGAAAAATGGTTTTACACAAAAGTGGTTTTTTACTCATATCATGTCTTGTGGTTTGTGGTTTATTTTTAATTCGATTTAGATTCAAATATCTTGCATTTTTAGGTACACCAAATTAATTAAGATAAAATTTGGATTAAGTTGAATTTGGATTATGTTTGACCTAATCTATGAACTCTACGTTTGACCATATAATCGAGCTACTCACTCTATAAAGAGTTTTCACCCCCACTCCAAATTTGATTTGATTACATCGGTATTATGACTCAAATTCGTCACTCTAGGTTTTTCTCGAAATATTGGATCCCCTAAATAGGTTAAATAATCATCCCTATCTTTTATTCCTAAAATAAAACAAATTTGAGATCATCTAGAGACAACATCTTTAGTAATGTAAACATAAAATTTATAAAAGATAATAAATTTACCAGAGTATCTAGCATACTGATCTAAGAGGATCTTAAGAGAGTATAATAATATTTGTTCCCTTTGTAAAAAATTATAATATCATGACTAAAGAGAACCTAAGATGGATCTTTGAAACCACTAGGACTAGAAATTTGAGATAGATTTACTTTCATGACCAAATGAGTAGTAACTATAGTTAAAACCTCTTCAGCGAAGCAAAAGAGAATAAGAGATAGAGGGTCACCCTTCCTGACAACTCTAAAACAAGTAAAATAAGCGACTAGATATCCATTACTCAAAATGGATAAATGAGAAGAATATGGGATGGAAAATATTAGATTAACAAACTTGGAGAAAAATCCAATGGTAGATAAAGTATGGAAAAAGAATTACCAATTAAAGGTATCAAAAGCTTTGGCTACATCAATTTTAATGCCTCGCATTCCCACCTAAACACTAATAGTCAATAAGTTGAAGCACTCAGAAGTAAGACAAATATTGTGAGATACCTTCTACCTTTTAATAAAGAGTGTTTGTTGATGAGAAAGAATATTAGGGGCAAAACAATTATCCTACCAATAAGATTTTTTTAGAATATTAAAAATTAGATAAAGAAATAGGCCTGAACTTGGAAACAATATTTTTCTCTAGAACTTTTGGGAGATAGGAAAAATGATTAGAGTTAACTCCCGATAAAATACAACTATATAGGATGAAACTCGAAACTTCTTTACAAATGTCCATGCCTAAAATATCCTAACAATGCTTATAAAATATACAACCAAATCCATCAGGATCTCTGGTTGAATGAGAATCCATATTAAATAAGTGGATTCAATATCTTCAGTAGTAAGAAGAGCTACCATATTATCATTTTCAACATTGGTTACCACTCTGAAAATCACTTTGTTAATCAAATGAAAGTCAACTCTAAGAGACTCATAATTATACAAAGAAATAAAATAATTAATCATATGATCTTTAGAAGTAGCAGAGCCTAGGATGATAACTACCTCATGATTAAGAGAGTGGATTTTACTAAAAAATAACTTCTCACCACAGCCACTTTTTGAAGAAAGAAGAATTCATGTTCCCATCAGCTACTGATTTGATTCTAGACTTGTCTATCCCAAATGAAGCTTCAACCTTAAGAGCCTTTGAGAGGTAAGACTTAACTTTGGACTTATCAATGGCTCTAGAATTATAATAGCCAAGATTATACATGTCAATCTAAATATTACCCAAAGCATCACTAAAAAATTTAACATACTTATCGATATTGCAAAAATGAGAAACATTCCAAATTCTTAAGAATTTTCTAAAATCTTTAAGTTTTTCTTTTAGAACTTAAATAAGTAAGCCCTAAACCTCATTACAATACCAAGACTAGGATACAACATGCATAAAAGAATCATGAGTGGTCTAGGCAAAAATGAATTTGAAAGGCTTTGAGCCATTTAAATTGGCAGAGAATCCAAGACTAGTGGAATAAAAAACCTCATCCATGGTTATAAAAAGAAATTATCAACTCTTTATATATCTATATTACAAGCCTTTATCCATGCAAAAAATATCGATTTGTATCAATATGAAGCAAATCCACAAAGTAAATCATAACTTGAAATTCTTAATAAGGCTTATTATAAGGAAAGTCATTACCTAGGGATGTGCACGGTTCGATTCGGTTCGGTTTTGGACCGCAATCCAAATCTAACCGATCGGTTCAGTTTTGGAAAAGGTTAGACTGAAACCGAACCGACAATGGAAAAAACTGTCAATTTCGGTTCATGTCGGCTTCGGTTCAATTCGGTTTTGGTTTGTTTTCGGTTTTGGTCGGTTTTTTTGGGCGGTTTTCGGTTTTGTCCGGTTTTTAAGGCCGGTTAATGGATTTTGCATATAAAAATATAAGTTTTTTAATATAAATATTGATATCGGTTCGGTTCGGTTCGGTTCGGTTTTTTCCATGGCTAGACCGCCAATCGAATCGACATGGTCGGTTTTTTAATTCCTTAAACCGTAAACCGAACCGGGCTAAAAAAATGGCGGTTTCGGTTCGGTTCTGGCCGGTTCTGTTCGGTTCGGTTTCGAGCCGGTCGGTTTTTTGGCACACCCCTATCATTACCTTAACATTTATGAGAGGCAATAACATAATTAAAATCATCATTAATAGCCCAATAAGAAGGATGGTGAACATAAATTTGGTTCATGGATCTCTAAAGATATCTCCTAATAATATAATTCGTTGAGTCATAAAAAATCTCAACAAAAACTAATGGTGCCATTAAAAGGGGAAGTATTAATTTGTTGGTCATCTTTACAAATAATATATGGGATGACAACATGCCAAGATTATAAAATGGAATATTAGGCATGATACCCCCTGCATCATGAAAATAGACAAATCTCATACCTAAAGTTCCCCAAAAGTGATAGGGAACTGAAAAATAGACAAAAATGGGATCTGAAATGCAAAGAAAATCAGGTTAATGATCATCTCATAAGATTTCAAGGGCCAGTGGAGAGGGGAAATTTTCCACACCTTTTTTATTCTCGTATAAAACTCTTATTGAGGAATAAGGTGTGTTCTCAAAATGTATCCCACATGTCCTTACGTGGAACTTTATTCCCTAATTCTTTGTTACTTTATTTTCTTCTTTTAAGGCATAGCCAAACCTCTTGGGAAGACCTCTATTTCCGATATAGAGGAAGAACCATCTAAATTTCTAACATTTTGATCATATATAATACCAAAGTTCTTAGATCCTTTTTGCACTTTAAGGACATATGCAACTTCAGCTTATAATCAATTATCCATAAAAGCCTCACCTATCTCCTCACCGACCTCCTCTTCTTCCATAAGCTTATCTTAAGACTCCATCGAAATGTTTTTTAATAAAGCTACCTCAAATTAAGAGATATAATTTGGTTGATTGAATAATATTTGATCAACCTTAACTTGGGTATTGTTGGAAGCTGAAACTAGATACATTGGATCTTCATTCTTATCTTATTTATCAATGACTACAAATTCTAAAATAGTTTTATCCTTTTTAACTAAATATTCAATAATAATTTAATCATGTTGCACGCCATCATTTTAGACAACAATTCTACTCACGTTAACTATGAGATACCCTGTGGTACTTAAATTGCCTCCAAATTCCACGTTAGTGGTATCAAATTAACCTCCTTTTGAAAAGTTTGATATTTAGAGTCTTGTTACACAAAAAACTATCTAGGTCATTTCTTCCATTTCTCATGAATTATAGACTTAGATATTTATCTTGTCCTGTTATAATTATCTTTGATTTCTCCTTGGGTTTGCACCTATAGTCTTCTAATAATCCTACAGTTAGTCACTATATGTCCCACCACATGACAGTGACTACAAGTAGGTAGGAGTTTCTCATAAATGACCTCTTTCTCAAATTGGAAGTTTTGTCTCTTCAAGAGGATAGAGGTTGAGGGTTCATTATCCACCAAATTCATTTTAAATAGGACTCTGACATAATTTCTAATATTCTTCTCTAGAGTATCTCGATCAATTTTGAAATTAGTTCACGGGCAATAAGAAATCTAAAATAGAATTCTTATCTTATAGCCCATAAAATTTAACCCACACATTAGTAGTGGTAGGTCTCAATTGTGATGGTTTAAAGTCAGAATACCATTGCAAGAGTTTAAAGGATGTGCTCAAGGTTAACAATCCTTTTTCCCAAATCATTTGCATGATATCTGTTAAGGCAAATTGCATCTCAAATAAACCTTTGCCTAAAGTTGTGATCCTCCAGCTAGAGATTAGTTTCCACACATGTGATAACCTTTCATTCAATTATACATTTCACTAGATTTGGTCTCCTTTTGAAACAAAGATTCTCCCAATCAAATTGAATTTGTTTTTTTTCAATGGATTATTATATTCATCCACAGATATCTCAATTTGTGACACCCTGTAACTTTTAATAATTGGGTTGATCAATTGTAGTTACTAAATGTTGCAGTTTGTAAAAAACTATATAAATATAATTCTTAGCATGAAGTGAGGATCAAATGAGACTAGATACACAATTATAGGAATGATAGAAAACCTCAATTAAATTATATGAATAGAATAAGTAATAACCACCATGAGAGTACTTAAATTATTACAATCCAAACTTTAAAACATCTTCGATAGAAAATATTAAAATTCTAAGATAGATCTCACATCTCACGACATAAAATAAAATGATAAAATAGCTCCCGCACGTACGTATCAAAAATGGAAGTGATGAGAATGGAAGATTGATGTAATACCCCATACTTTTATGGATAATTTAAATTTCATAAATGGGTGTAATTTGGAAATTTGGGAAATTTCTGAGAAAAATAATTTTTGGAGTTTATGCAGTCTAAATGATTTTCGATGTGCGCTACATTCGCTTTTGGGATTAAGTAAATGAGTTGGACCATTTTAATTAGATGTCGTAATTGGGTAAAACGACAAAGGATAATATTTCAATTGGAAAACCCGCATTGATATGTATTGGACTTAATTAGTGGATTGCGGTTAAGTACCTTGGATGGAGATTTCGAGTGTGCGATTGATTTTGGAATGGCCGAGATAGTAAGAATAGAGTATCCATGAGTAGTGTTTGGACCCCGAAAATTTTTAGACCAGTAGGGACTCGTAATTGAGTAAACGAGTCATTTTTGGGTTTAATAAGGGATAAACCCTTTTGACTACTATAAAAGTCAAGAGAGAGTGGGAGAAAGGAAAGAAAAGAGAGAAAATAAAGAGGAGAGGAAGGGAAGAGATAAAAGAGGAAGAAAAGGGAGGTTTCGGCCAAACTCCGCGAGATTCGACTCGAGGTCGTCGGATTTTCTCCACGAGGCAAGTGTTTACTTGGTTTATTTCTGTTTTAGAACAAATATCATATCATAGTTTGGTAATAACAAATTAGACAATTTTGGGTTGGGTTTTCTTGAATCAAAACGGGTTTTTTGGAAGTTTAACGGGTAAACACCGAAAATATCAAATTGGAGAAACTTAGGAATTTATTGAAATCGATTGTTGGTTATGGGTTTGAGGATGTTTAAAACCCTTTTTATATGTGTATGTGATGATTAATTGAGGTTGGAGGATGTTGGAGAGGAAATAAAAGCTTGGGAGAAGCTTTAAAGTCTGAAATAGCTTCTCGGAGAAGAAGTTGTCCGGGTCGATCGATCGGTCGATGGCCCAGAAATTTTAACAATTTCGAATAGTGTTGCTTAAATGGGATAAATTCCATACAAAATTATTTTTTCTTGTTTACTTGAGAAAATAAAGAGTCGTTTAAGGAAATAATATCTAGCCATTGGAGAAAATTATGGGAGTTAGGAGGGTGCTATAATTGTGTGGCACTAAGAATTATATTTTTCGAGGAAAATAAATAATTAAAGAATTGGACGATTGAGGTTCCCAAAAAGAGAGTGGGGACTTCTAAATTATTTTTGGAGTGGGATGTATATCTTGGGTTAAGTGAGTAAAATCCAGGACTTATTTATTTAGGGGTGTTAGGGACGAGCAACACCCAAGGGAGTATTTTAGTGGGCGAATATTTATAGGAATTTATGCGCGTAGAAAACATAATTATATCGATTATGGTTGAGTATAGCCTACGAGACTACTAGGATGAATTTGGAAAAATACTTATTTACTTAGTATGAATTGGTATAGTTGGAGAAATTATATAAATCCTTAAACGAGAATAAGGTACAGGTTATTTATTAAGTGAGGGAATACTTTTGGATTTAGTATCATGAGTGTGAGAATACTTAAATGTTATTTTAGTGAGAATCTTTGGAATTATTAGCCATCGTTATGTGTGATTGGCAATTATGGCCATTTATATTTGAGGAACGATGTAGAATATATATACGATGTGATTACAATATATATATATATATATATATATATATATATATATATATATATATATATATATATATATATATATATATATATATATATATATATGTGTGTGTGTGTGTGTGTGTGTGTGTGTGTGTGTGTGTGTGTGTGTGTGTGGATGGTATATATATATTTATGTTAAGCATACCCCCTCTAATGCTATCATGGGAAGTTAAGCGATGTGGGTGAGGCCCCTGGCTTGAGAAGCAGGGAGCGTATAGTCCCCCAGGTCATAGCGTCCATGGTTATGTTGTGTGATTTTTATTAGGGGTGAGACATGGTGGGTATGTTTCGTCTCATTTCCGGGGGAGGAACTATGACCACTTCCCATACGTTGTGTTTTGAATTTTTACCATGTCGGTGATATTTAGTCCAACTGTTGGTACCCATGATGGTATGTGAGTAATTCACTAGAAGATGATAGCATTGAGAGACCGCATCCTCGAGTTATAGCTCGATTGGATGGTTATTATACTTGTGTTTATAGTATATTACCGATGTATGAGAACAAAATATTATATATCTCTACTAGAGTAAAGAGATGAAATGAATAAAGAATAATTCTCATTCCGGGAGATTTTATCCGGACTTATATTGTGATATGTATATGAAAGTGACTGTGATAATATAGATACTTATATGAGTATGTATATATATACGTTGTGTACTGAGTGCCTAATGGTTCTCGACGATCGACACTGCTAAGTGGTAGTGTATCGGGTGGGGTTCCTTTTTGGATTTCGCTTCGCGAGAGACCCCACGCACGAACATGGCACAGTGTTGAGGCTGGGGAGAAATTTAGCCCTTAGTACTCGAATCAATTTAGGAATTCTAGAGTTTTGATGGAAGGGATTAGTTAGGCAGGGTATTGGACTAGGTTATTCAATAGGAACACGATAGCAGTGCACTATTAGAGGAGGGGTGAGGGGTATCTCATGGGATTGTGATACCAATTTAAATATGAGATAAAATATATTTTTCATAAATAAAGCATTTATGCACTTGTAAAATATTTTCACAACTCGGGATCTTCCCCTTTATCTATTTTCCTCACTTTTGTTATATATATATATACATATATAGGTGTCCGGACACATGGACTCCTGGATGATAATTTCTTCGAGTCAGACGTGTGTTGCAGTAGCTGTGGATGCATGTAGGTTTAATGTAGACGCTTTATCCTTATCATCTAGATAGGAGGTATTATACAACACTCGGGCCGAAAGCCCAATTGTATTTATTTATTCTTTTACCGCCTTTTTAGTGCGCCATTCGATTTGGTTGTATTATGTTAAATCGATTGTTCGATTATTTTTATTTCATCTCAGTTTCATTTTTCCGTAAACTGTGTGAATGTTTTAATTGATTAATTTGTTTAAAAAGATTAATTAAATAAAATTTTGACGCCAGCCTAATAGGTTATTAGTAATTAATTTGATTTTCGACAATGATGCTAAGAAGGAACAGCATGCGACTCGTGTTTTAATTTGGAACATGAGTGATCACCCAGTATTTTGTTAGGCGGGGTGTCATAGATGGTATCAGAGCATCAGGTTCAGGTGTCCTTAGGAATCTGTGCGGATGTACTAATCTTTCAGTGTTGCCTTTGATTTGACATTGAGCCTTATGATTAGGATTGTTGATTCCTGTTGTGAGATTTCCTTCTCCGGGCACTTCATAAGATTATAGAAATCTTTTGCGCACTCATTCGATATTCGTGTGCTGATCGATGAAGGATGACCACAGAAGGCCATCGCAAGGGTAGCAGAAGGTGGGACTTATTTGGAGCGGTTAGTTGAAGTCGGAGACTAGGACCACAGTGGAGGTCACTCTCCCAGTGGCATTTGTCATGGATGGTTGCAATGACTACTAAAGAATAGTAGTTATGAGTATCCAAGTACCATTGTAGTAGAGAGTGGTGCTAAACTTGAATTACACAGTGAAGTGAATTGAGAAAAAGGTTCGAGAGGTCTTCTATAAGGACCATACCGTGAAGTTTTAGTTATACGGAGTAAGTGTAATATTATTCAAAGGAACTAGAAGGCTTGGAAGCTTTGGCTTAGAGCAGGGTGTGGAAATACCCATTTGTGAACATTTGAGGAAAAAATTTCATTCGTGGGAGCAATATTGAAATGGTGGAAACGGTGATCACCATATTAGGGGGAGCGGGATGTTTTTCTCAAGAAGGGATCTTAAGGATGGTTTTAACCGCGATCTCCCATGATTTAGTAGGAATGAAAAGAATGCAGTTTTGAATTATTCACATAAGGATCCGTCAGAGGCCGATAGTGAATAAAGAGTGATATAGAGAAGTGAACTTAGTACCGAAGTAAGGTAGGTATAATGAAGACAAAGTCCTTCAGTGGAATGATAAGCTCCCTAGATAAGTTTTGCAAACACTTTTGGAGAATTTGTATCCATGAAACCCCATTGGTGGGCATCCACCCTGGGAATTCATTGAACCAAGGTTGTTGAAGCCGATAATGGAGTTTCCTTTTAACGAAGAAGTTAAGGGAACTATGAAGGCAATCATCAGGATCAAGGCTATAGAGTCCAAGATACTGATAACCTTCACTTGGTCAGGGTGACCACAGGTGGGGAAAGTTGCAACGTGGAATGTAGAACCATGCGCTTTGACCTTGCCCGGTAGGAGTTAAAGGACAAGAATAGGGTGCCGAGGTGGGGCATCGATTAAAGTAGTTTCTAGTTCAGTTAGGGAAAGTATATCATGTATGGGAACCGTTTTGGATTAGCTAGGGATATTGGAGAAGTTATTATGAGTTTTGCCTCAGATGAAGGAGGTATATTATGTGTGATAAGATTGAGTCACAGTATTTTGTTAACCCTAGATTCGTGTGTGATTCAAGTTTATTACTTGTATCGATAACATTATATAGTATATGTTTATGTGTTTTTTCGCGATAGCGGGAATCTATTTTCTTTCATTCGCTGTGTAAAGCGGGTGTTAGTATTTTAAGTTTATATCAGGTTTGCATTGCTGGTTTTGTGTGTGTTATATGGGTATGGTGTTATTTTGAGTATAATGTGTCCTTCGTTGATCAGAGCGATAGAAGGCTAATGATTGCAAGACTGTCGTGTCCGCAATTCCAGGATGAAACAGGTTGTTGTTGCGATATCTCACCTGGATACAGGTTGAGTTCGCCTTTGTTATATGTATAGATGGAACTTCGGTGAGTAGATGTTTCATTATCGTGATACGAGTGTGTGGTGACCTTATAGATATGATTTAAGGTACGCATGGTTTATTATTGAGATATGAGTCTAAGGTCATTGTGGTTTGCGCTAAGGACTTAGTGCTAGTACGAGCGCTTGGTGGTGTGGCTCCTGGAAAGAAATAGGAGTTCATACCACATTTTGTTGAAAGACGGGATAGGGTTATCCTGGTTACACATTAAAGCTAATGGACCTCCACGACCGACAAAGTTAAGTAGCAATGCATTGGAGGGGTTCCTTGTTTGGATTTCTCTTGTGAGATGCTCCATGCATGAGCCTTAACGACGTCGGAAGTGGAGAGATATTATGGGATGCAAGGATGTTAGTTTTGATGATAAGTTGTATAGTGTGGATGAAACGCTATAGACTGAGAGTCGTGTGATGATGGTAGGCTTATGGAAATATAAGTGCTATGGAAAATCACTGAGATGTCTATCTCATCGCAAGTATGTGGGTGAGGCAAGGGAAAGGAACTGATTTAAGTCTTATAGCTAGACCTTGATGAAGAGGATAATTTGGATGTAGTATGTAATGGGAGAGTCTTGGTTATGATGTTCGTAATATATTAGAAGAGAGTAGGTGCCTCGATTAGTTAGATTTTCCATTTCGCCTAGGGTGGAAGGACATAGTTGTAGAAGTACGTTAGTAGGTTAGCGATGTAGGACTTAGGACGTCCCGCCGGTGTGCCTTAGGACGTTATATCTAAATGACCAACGACGCGAGGGAGTAGTGTAACGGGAGGATTCCTTATTTGGATTTCTCTTTGTGAGACATCCCACGCATGAAACCGAGCAAATATCAAAAGTTGAGAAGGTATGGGGCACTAGAGATATAGTTGGAATAGTACTATTTTATGGGTGTAGGAATTGCATCGATCTTAGAATTATTGGGAAGAAGGGCCAGGAGGACTAGTGGCACCGATATCAGGAGATTCTGGAGAGTTGACCACGAGAAGATTGGTTGGTTAACCTCGAGAAGGATTGGATTTCCATGTATAGGAAGAATTGAATTTTGCGGGTTAAGAAAACCCATGTGTGAGTATTACACCAAGAAAATAAGGCCCATTGTTTAGAGAGAGTGTACGTGTCGAATGTTTACAATATTTATACAGAGAAGCATGGGTTATAAGGTGTGTGGGAACCCTGGTATGTTGGTTTTATATACCGCCTGATATAGAAGGGGCGTAGTATATAAAACGGAAGATTATGCCATGAGGTAGTCATAAATGGATTTGGAATGAGTTGGGTGGAATGTCGTAAGAGGTACGCGATAATGCAATTGTATAGGGAAATAAGAGATAGCATTCCCAAGATAATCGACGAGAATGATGGGAGAAGTTAAGTGTTAGAGTAATTTCCTTTTTGAGGGAAATTAGATATCCTGATGTAGATGAGCGGACGCTTCGAATCGTGATTCTCCGATGAGATTTAGACGTTAGAGCTGCAGCTATAGGCTCATTTTCTCTATATGGGGTACTAGAAACGATGAGTGTGATGTGACGTTAGAGTCACCCTAATGACTGAGGTAGATATTTAGCTAAGTTTATGGGTACAATAATGCATTAGAGTATGATCCTTGAGATAGTTAGGTACCGAACAAGTGTATGGTTGAGGTGTGATTAGCGATCATAGGTTGGTAGTATCGGTCGTATCTAAATTTTGCAGGCGAAATTTTGTTGTAAGGGGGGGGAGTATGTAATACCCCGTACTTTTATGGATAATTTAAATTTCATAAATGGGTGTAATTTGGAAATTTGGGAAAATTTTTTAGAAAAATAATTTTTGGAGTTTATGTGCACTAGATGATTTTAGATGTGTGCTACATTCACTTTTGGGATTAAGTAAATGAGTTGGACCATTTTAATTACACGTCGCAGTTGGGTAAAGCGACAAAGGATAATATTTCAATTGAAAATCCCGCATTGAGATGTATTGGGTTTAATTAGTGGATTGTAGTTAAGTACCTCGGATGGAGATTTTGAGTGTACGATTGATTTCAGAATGGACGAGATAGTCAGAATAGAGTATCCGGGAGTAATGTTTGGACTCCGAGAATTTTTGGACCAGTAGGGACTCGTAATTGAGTAAACGGGTCATTTTTGGGTTTAATAAGGGATAAAACCTTTTCTCTCCTATAAAAGACAAGAGATAGTGGGATAAAGGAAAGAAAATAGAGAAAAGAAAGAGGAGAGTAAGGGAAGAGAGAAAAGAGGAAGAAAATGGAGGTTCCGGCCAAACTCCGCGGGATTCAACTCGAGGTCGTCGGATTTTATCCACGAGGCAAGTGTTTACTTGTTTTATTTATTTTTGAGCATAAATATCATATCATAGTTTGGTAATAACAAATTAGACAATTTTGGGTTGGGTTTTTGTGAATCAAAACGAGTTTTTCGGAAGTTTAACGGGTAAACACCGTAAAATATCAAAATGGAGAAACTTAGGAATTTATTGAACTCGATTGTTGGTTATGAGTTTTAGGATGTTTAAAACCTTTTTATATGTGTATATGATGATTAATTGAGGTTGTAGAGGAGATAAAAGCTTGGGATAAGATTTAATTGTCGAAACAGCTTCTCGGAGATGAAGCTGTTCGGGTCGATCGATCGATGGCCCAGAAATTTTGACAATTTCAGCTAGTGTTGCTTAAATGGGATAAATTCCATACAAAATTATTTTTTCTTATTTAATTTAGGAAATAAAGAGTCATTTAAGGAAATAATATCTAGTCATTGGAGAAAATTTAAGCGCGTTAGGAGGGTGCTATAATTGTGTGGCACTAAGTATTATAATTTTCGAGGAAAATAAATAATTAAAGAATTGGACGATTGGGATTCCCAAAAGGAGAGTGGGGACTTCTAAATTATTTTTGGAGTGGGATGTATATCTTGGGTTAAGTGAGTAAAATCCAGGACTTATTTATTTAGGGGTGTTAAGGACGAGTAACACCCAAGGGAATATTTTAGTGGGTGAATATTTATAGGAATTTGTGCGCATAGAAAACATAATTATATCGATTATGGTTGAGTATAGCCTACGATACTACTAGGATGAATTTGGAGAAATACTTATTTACTTACTATGAAGTGGTATAGTTGGAGAAATTATATAAATCCTTAAACGAGAATAAGGTACAAGTTATTTATTAAGTGAGGGAATACTTTTGGATTTAATATCGTGAGTGAGCGAATACCTAAATGTTATTTTAGTGAGAATCTTTAGGATTATTGGTCATCGTTATGTGTGTTTGGAAATTGTGGCCATTTATATTTGAGGAATGATGTAGAATATATATACGATGTGATTACAGTATATATATATGATATGATACGGATATGTATATATATCTATGTGTGGATGGTGTGTGTATATATATATATATATATATTTATGTGAAGCATACCCCCTATAATTCTATCATGGGAAGTTAAGCGATGTTGGTGAGGCCCCTGGATTGAGAAGCAGGGAGCGTATAGTCCCTAAGTCATACCGTCCATGGTTATATTGTGTGATTTTTATTAGGGATGAGACGTGGTGGGTATGTTTCGTCTCATTTCTGGGGAGGAACTATGACCGCTTCCCATACGTTATGTTTTGGATTTTTACCATGTCGGTGATATTTAGTCCGACCACTGGTACCCAGGATAGTATGTGAGTAATTCCCTCGAAGATGATAGCATTGAGAGACTGCATCCCCGAGTTATAGCTTGATGGGGTGGTTATTATACCTGTGTGGATAGTATATTACCGGTGTATGAGAACAAAATATTATATATCTCTACTAGAGTAAAGAGATAAATTGAATAAGAATAATTCTAATTTTGGGAGATTTTATCCGGACTTATATTGTGATATATATATACATATGAAAGTGAGTGTGATAATATAGATAATTATATGAGTATGAATATATACGCTGTGTACTAAGGGCCTAATGGATCTTAAACTGTGTGAATGTTTTAATTGATTAATTTGTTTAAAAATATTAGTTAAATAAAATTTTGACGCTAGCCTAATAGGTTATTAGAAATTAATTTGATTTTTGATAGTGATGCTAAGAATGAACCATTTGTGACTCCTGTTTTAATTTGGTACAGGAGTGATCGCCCGGTATTTTACTAGGCGAGGTGTCACAATTGAGTGATCTAAGAAAAAGATATGTCCGTTGCTCAAGGACAACTGTAACAACGCGACGGGTCAGGTCCACCCCAACAAGATAATATTTTACGCACTCGGGTAGTAAAACAATTAGTCATGAATATAATTATCAATCTCTATATTAAGTGAAATTTTAATTGCGTTCTACATATGATAAGTCTAATTAATATAATCATGCACTTACCATTTTCATACCCTTATTGTTGAATATTTCATCATGGCCCACATTAGCATAATACAATAGATTCCCAAAGGCAGAATTTGAATCTAAATGGCAACATGTAAAGGACAAGGATACAAGCCCTACATTGAAATATCTCAATATTATACAAATCATCATCATATATTAGTCACATTATTCACATTAATGGACACTATAGGTTCAACATACTAGATATAAGTATTCATTTAAATAATATCCATATGGATTAGCATACATTACATTGGACTTTTTTTCACATATTCATTTATCACATTGTGGTCACATTATTCATTTTTAATGGACCATACATTCTTCATATACATGGATTTATGTTTTATTACCACAAGAATAATAGGGCCTTATTAATGTATGAGCAAGTTCTAATATTTCTACAAGTCCATATTTGTTTCATAATTCATTTATTGGGCTTAGGAAACTCAATAGTCCAATTTTGGATATTCTGGAAGATTAAACAACGTTTATTAAAATGGTCATAACTCCCTACTCAGAAGTCCAAATGACCCAATTCAAACCTCATTGGACATCTAAGATCCTAAATTTCATTTGGTGTATGTCTCGCATTTTAATTTAATATACACAGGTAATGACATGGGTTTGAAGTGACATCATAATTTATAGGAGGATATTCTATTAGATTATATAACCTTTACTAAAATGGTCATAACTCCTTATTAAGAAGTCGAAGTGAGCCGATTCAAAGCACATTGGAAAGATACGAACTAGACCATTCTCTTGGTGCATGGCTCGCGTTCTAATTCAATGTATACAGAGAATGGAATGTGACTGAAGTTTAGTTATAGTTTCTGGCATATTGGCATCCTAACAATTAAACTAGTATAAACAAGTACAATTTATTTAATATTAGGATTCATTCACGTGTTTGTCAAAAATCCCATTTTTTAATACATGTAGCACCCTAATTATCTCTACATGATTTTAAGAATTTACAAAATATTGTTTAGGTAGAAAATTACTATTAACACCAAGAAAAGACAGAGTAGTATTATCTTGCGTCGTAACAAGAACACAAAAGCCCAATTTGTAGAGAAATTCCTAAAGTGTAGATAAAATTCCCATTGAGTCAAAAGTAGTATTGTTCTAGAACTAGGTTGAATATTTTCTCAAAAATAAACTTTTGGATTTTTAGAGTGTCCAAGGTAAAATAATTTATAAGGTGAAGGTAAGAAATTTTTTAGAATTGGGTGTAGGGAATTGGTGTAGTGTGGAGAGTTGGTATTAAGATTTGGAGTGAGTTGTTGTAAAATGAAATTAGGGTTTGTTTTTAGTTTATATATTAACTCCTCCTAACAATAACTCCCTTTACCCTAACTTGTTTCGAAAATAAGTTCTAATTACCCATCTACCCATGCTCTTATGTGAAAATTCCACTTTTGTTGTAATTATTATTTTACTACAATTCAAAATTACAATTTGTTATAATTAAATTCCAAAATACAATTAAACCCCATATAATTGTTCCAACTTCAAAGTTTATTATAAAACTTTATTTCTCTCTCAAATAATTGTAAATTCAAGTTTTAACTTAAAATGATTTATTTAAATTATTTCAAATTCACAAAAATTGATTATTTAATTAAATAAAAATCCTTTTAAATTATGGATATTATAATCTTCCTCTCTAGCGAAAATAATTTCATCCTCAGAATTCGTAATAAATTTCTTAATTTTTTGGATCAAAATTTTTATTACCTCAGACGTTTGAAGCTATCTCCTCATATAAAATGACTATCTTCTAATGTAAAATGAGTCAAAATATCTCACCATATAGAATGAGTCAAATTATCTCCTCATCTAAAATGAGTCAAAAAGATCTCCTCATACAGTGATGGGTCAAAATAATGTGCTCATCTAAAATGAGTCTTAATAATCTCCTTATACAATGATGAGTCAAAATAATCTCCTCCCTTAAAATGAGTTAAAATAATCTCCTCATATAATGATGAGTCAAAATAATCTCCTCATCTTAAAATGAGTCAAAATAATCTCCTTATATAGTGATGAGTAAAAATAATCTCATCATCTTAAATAAATCAAAATAATGTCTTCATACAGTGATGAGTCAAAATAATCTCCTCATCTAAAGTGATTCCAAATAATCTCCTGATATAGTGATGAGTCAATATAATTTTCTCATCTAAAATGGGTCAAAACGATATCCTCATAAAATGATGAGTCAAAATAATCTCCTCATCAAAAATAGTCAAAATAATATCCTTATATAAAATGTGTCAAAATCAATTACTCCCATCTGTAGGAGTTAAATAATCCCCTCATATACGAAAGGGTCAAAATCAATTACTCACATGCTTAGGAGTTAAAATACTTCCCTCATATGGGAATCAGTCAAAATCACTTACTCCCATGCATAGGAGTTGAAATCACCTCCTCATATAACAATGAGTCAAACTCATCTCCTCACCTACGTGTAAGTCAAAATCATCTGTTCATATTAGAATTAGTTAAAATCATCTCCTCACATGCTCATGAGTCAAATATACTAAATAAATGGACTATTGTTGCCTCATTGAGTCCTTTCACTTCCAAATGAATTCCTCTTGATTATGGAGTTCTATTACACATATACCATCCATTTTCATTTGGACGCCACTTTTGGATTCGCATATCCATATGACTCACTGTCTTCTCACTATATGACGCATTTGAACCCAACTCAATATCCTCATAATTAACATATTGATAAGCAGTCGTAGGGTGTAAAAATGGACAAAGTATAAAGACATGAAACACATCATGTACTCGACCGAGGTGGCCAGGAAGTGCTAGCTAGTACATAACCTTACCCACTTTCTTCGAAATCATGAACAATCCAATTTAACTAGAGATAACTTCCCTCTCTTTTTTACCATTGTTATCCCTTAATATGGGAAATATGTAGTAAAACTTACTCTCTCACCCAAAATTCCTTTAGCTTTCAATTCTTAGCTTTTCTATCTATCCTAAGAAATTTTTATTTACTCCCTAATCAATTTTATCTTTTTGATCATCTCTTGGATAAATTTTGGTCATAATTGTCCACCCTTTCTTGGTCTAACCAAAACACCACTGATTGACACAACCTCCCATAATATGCCTTATAACGGGCCATAAGAATGGACTCCTAGTAACTATTGTCATACGCTAACGCAACCAATAGTATATGGTCATGGATTTACAATTTTCTTATAACAACTTCATACTACTCAAGAAAATTACTAAATTCATACCTCCTAAATTCGCAACTCCTACCCTATCTGGACTCCAAGCGTGGGACAACTAGCAAACAAAATGCAAATAGGAACCCCCTCGATACACGTCTATTTAGTTTGGGTAGTTGCTAGGATGAAAACTATAATAATACTTTTATACATACTATTGATGCAAAAAACTAGACTTGGCTAATTAATTGATCATAGATAAATAGAAATAAAAGTGACAAGATATTTTTAAAGTGGTTCGGCTTAAGGAAAAATCTGACGTCCGCTGTTATGTATTGCTTTGAGATTGTTAAATTGACTCTCTTTTCATGTTCCTTGGATGTAGGGTTTAAAATGTATTTATAGCCCCCAGGGTCAAGAGATGGAATATCAAAAGATGGAATGTCTTTATATCGTAGACAATTACATTTATACAATCATTTATGTATACAACCAATGGTCTTTTCTTGTCATCGTTGGTCGGTCTTCCTGGTGTTGGTCAGCATCCCTGGTGTTGGTCCGCATTTCATCCTTTATGACTAGGTTTAATCTTCCACTGTACAACACGTGTCAGCATTCCAATGGTCCTCGTAGATGAATAATTTCTGGTATTAACAGAAGCCCCCAATTTTTAGTGCTTGAAGTTTTTACAAGATTATGGAGCATTTAGCTCTTAAAGTTTCTCGGCAACAGTTTTAGGTTTGGTCGGTTGCTTACTTCCCATACTTGTAAAAATTATGGTTTACTTATGGAAATATAATGCGCGTGGCATTTTTGAAATTATTCACAACTTTAACGAATCATTTTTGGGCAAATCCATCTTTTTTTCCTTTAGCCGCCACCAGTTCAATCGACGCTGCCTTTTAGTCATTATTTTTCCAGTTTTTGAGTCAACATATAAAGAGCGGGAAGAACCAAAATCTTTTCTTACCTTAAATCTTCTGAGTGTTTTTTGTTACAGTGTCTTTCAAGCTTTCTTTTTCTCTCTAGAGCGATCATTTTATGTTCTTCAGTTCTTGGTGAATCCTTAATCTATGTAAGAACTCTTTCTCTTTTCTTCTATTCTTCATCATAGTTTACTCTATTGATTCTTTTGATGAATTTTGAAATGAATTTAAGATTCCTTCTTGGGTTGTTTTGGAACACGCTACTTTGCCTGTTAGTTTTTTCCCACTTATAGAGGGTCACTGGTTTCCCCCTATTTTTATAGCTGAGTATGCGTTTACCTTTCCTCCCAACCACTTATGCCTTGAGTTTTGTCAATACTTTGACGTTGTCCCAGCCAGGTTAGCCCCCAATACTTGGAGGGTTGTAAATAGAGTGTATAGGTTGAATAAAATCCGTGGAACCCATCTGGGAATTCCATAAATAATGTTTTGTTATAAGTGGGTGACTAGTGACCCCACTTTTATTTAAAGACTAGGGCTGGAAACAAAGCATTAGTAGCTAATCTTCCTGACTCTAATAGGGATTATTTTAACCCTGGAGTTGTTGTTAAAAATTGGCAATACGCCCCTTTGACTGGGAATGCTGAGTACCAACGGCATAAATGCCCTCCTTTTGGCAATGGTATGGGTTATTCCTCATTTAACTGTTTTGCCGAGTACATAATTGTTTAAATGTAACACTAATTGTTTCTTTGTAAATTTTTATTGTAGTTGATCAGAAGAGAAAGTGCCGAAAGGAAAGTGAAGTGAATCTTAAGGAGTTGAAAATTATTTGGGGACTTCATCAGAGGATTGACGAGGAGAAAATCAGGTCTACGTCCTATTTGTTGCAGTACAAGAAAACAATTTTCTACTTTGTTGCTCGTCCTACTCCTTCCCCTATATTTGACTTTGAGCAAGAACCTCTTTCTATTTCCTCAGCTACTGCATTTGGCAGTGGTGATCTTGCTGCCAACTCCCCTTCTTCCTTAGATTTAAACTTGTCCCTTGATGTAGCTATGGGAAAGAGGAAGTTTTCCAACATTTTGGGAGACATAGCTGCCAATCACCCTTCCAAACAAGTTGATAAAGGGGTGAAAAATAAAGATAAAACAGGGAAGAAGCCCCCAGCCAAGAAAGTTGAAGAGAGCCCCTGAAAAGAATAAACAAAGGGCTTCCTTCTAAGTTAGCAGAAGTTTCTTCTTCCCTTACTGACCAGCGTGAGTTGGTCGATATATCTTCTTTTACCTCTCCAGTAGTCTTTAGCCCTAGATTGGCAATATAGCTAATAAAGTCTGGGACTTTGCCAGACCACAGGGGTTCTGCAGCTGCACTACCTCATTCCAAAAGTTCGAACAGGGCTGCTCAAAGCCTTGCTCTGGTATATTCTTTTACCTTCTTTATTTTTTTATCTCTTTATTTGTTTATTATAATTCTGACTCTCCTTATTGTTCTTGTGTAGTTCCTCGTTGAATTCAATAACATGTTGGATAAAGATGAGTCTTTGAGATATTCTTCTAGTGAAGTTGAAAAAGCTTTTAATGAGCTAAAAATGTCAGTGCTTGATTACTAACAAATATTGGGCAATGAACAAAAGAAATGGGAGGAGAAGGTGAAAGCTGCTGAAAGGATTGCTAAAACTTCTTGGGGTCTGCCTGATAAGTTACAAAAAGACTTAGATGTTGAGAAAGTCAAGATTGCCCAGTTATAGAAGAATTTGGGTGTTGAGAATGTGTAGAGGACTAAGGCTAGGGAGGTTGGCTTCAATAGAGGCTGGGATAAGGCCATTGGAGCAGCTTCTTTACAAATTGAGTTTGCGAAGTAGAAATTCTAAAAGGACGAATGGTTTGTTGCCTTGGTTGAGGTCAACACTCCAAAAGATTCCGATCTATTCTTGCGACATGATCCTGGGCCCCTCCAAACCTGGATGAGAAAGTTGATGATGATGGGGGTTCTAGTGAATCCTTGATAGCGGTGGAGTCTTCCAATCAACACCAGGATGTTGATTCTTCTACCCCTCCACGGTTAATCCTCCTCCTCCTTTTACTTCACCTAATCCTGAAGCAGATAAGAAGAAGGTGTAGAACCTAGCAGCTTTTTGTTTTCCTTTTTTATTAGTTGTATTTTTTTTTCTTTTTAAAGATGTATTTTTACTTTCCCCTTCTTATTAATGAAAAGAGAAAATATTTTTGTTCCTTTGCTTGTGTTTTTCTATGCTCTGCACCTTGCTGATTGATGACTTTCTTCTTCTTAATAGTTTATGGATAAATTGGAACACTTCTCATCTACTGATTTTGAGCTAGTCCATAGGTGTAATGATTTTCTTAAATATGGTCACTTATCTCTGACTGATGCTGACCTACTAAAATTTCTCAGGGAAGAGGTGTCCGAATAAGACAAAGAAGCATATGTTCATTTGAAGTGTCTTATTGATCGGGTAGTAGCCAATAACGTTGCCTACTATGAAATGATTGAAGAGCTGCAGAAGGGCCATACTGAAGCTAAGGCACATTTGCATGAGGATTATAAGAATTAATTCTAGGCCTTTAGTGAAGGTTGGGGCTTTAAGCAAAAGTTGTATAAATTTTTTTCTCATTTTCAAAGGCAAGAATTCCTGCCTAAATGTGAAGTAGATGAAGTAAGGGACGTTGCTAAGATTTTGGAGAAGGAGAACAATAATTTGATAGATGAACTTAATGCCTTGAAGTCACCCACTACAGTTGTTACTACTAGAGATGAGTTCATTCTTGGAGGCTGAGAACGGAAGCTTGAATGAGGAGTTAGAGGCTCTAAAGAAATTAAAACCCTTTTCTTCATCTTCCCGAGATAGATTCAAATCTGGACGAGGTACTACAGAGGAAGTCAGGACCCAACAGACCCTTACCACTCAAGATGCACAATTAAAAGCCAAAAATCAAGCCATTGTTTAGATGTCCCAGAAGCTACAGGCCTTGTCCGAGCAACTATCCACTCAATCTTCTCAATTACAAGTTAAGGATGGACTGTTCAAGAAACTGCATTACCAAGTTGACAAATTGACCTTTCAATTCCATCAACTACTAAGTCAAGTCTGGATGGACAGGTACAATGAAGCTCTGGGGAACTTTGATGACAAGCTTCAACAAGATAAGAATGAGAGATATAAATGGGGTTGGATGAATTCTTTGACAGTAATGAAGGTGGATCAAAACATCTAATTGTGGGACTAGTATGATTAATAATTGCTTGACCTTAGCAATACCCCATTTAAATTAGATGTCAATTGGATTCCAATCCATCGTATTCCTCAATGCTTTATTCTTAGGAGATTATGAGCTTCATGATGAATTAGAAATCGTTTGACCTTCTCACCTACTTGATCGTTCTAGTAGCAGCAATGCCACAATGCTTCAAGATTTTAACTTCATTAATTCTCCTTACACTTTAGATGAACCTCCTAATCGATGGATCCTATTTCCAAAGCTGAAGGGAAATGTCTTGCAGAATGAAGCTTCAGACTTTATTTTGTTAACACATTCATATAATTAATTTGATTGAATGAAATGGAAATTTGATCAACTTATCTTATCTTTATCATTAGTTCTATTGATACACTTTGATTAAGTTGAGTATCAATTACCAATTAGTGTTGATGTTCTACTAGCATACTTAGATTGAAATCTAAATTTAGAGCTAGTTAGATGAATACATAGGTTTTACTAGCATACTCAGATTAATATCTAAAGTTATATATAGTTACCCATGTGTCTCCAAAAGTATTACTAATACACCCAAGTGTTAGGTTTTTATATTAGATACCAGTGGTGTGAGCAGATGTTTGTGGAATATGTGCTTTCATTCCTCTTGAGGAATCTTTTCAATGTTCTTCCTGTACTTTTCCCAGTAGGATAAAGATCTTGTTTTATCCTTATGTTTGTGGACCAAGTTTCTTGAGGACTTAGCATCCTGTTGACTTGGACTTTGTGTATCAGAGATCAAGTCCGTGGCTTCCTCGAGCAACTTATTGCTTGTGCCGAGCAACTCGCTTGTATTCTTGTGTTTTGCCGAGCATCTTTTGGGGTAATACTTGCTAAGATTATGCAAAAAAAATTAATAAATATATGTAGTTATAGTAGTGCATAGCACTAGTACTTCCAAAAGAATGTTAAAACAAAAATTAAAAGAACGGATGATTTTATAAATACTCAAAGTTGATTTCAAACTCATTATAACATCATTGGAAATATTTTCTGAGATGCTCTGCATGTCATTGGTTTTTAAATTCTTCGCCTTCCAAGGTTTCAATTTGATAAGTTCCAGGTAGAATCACTACAGAAATACTATATGGCCAATTCCAATTAGCCTCAAGCTTGTTATTTTTCTACAGCACTTTCTTGATAATATAATCTCCTTCCTTCAATTTAGTCAGTTTCATCCTTTTATTGAAAAAATGGGTTGTTCTCTGTTGGTAGGCTGCATTTATCAGGGCAATATCTTCTCTTACTTCTTCCAGCAAATCTAGATCCAACCTTCTCATTAGGTCACTTACAAAAGAGTTAAAATTTAACACTCTATGGGATGGTAAGCCTAGCTCGGCAGGAATGACAACTTCAGTCCCAAATGCTAACATGTATGGGGATTCTCCAGTTACTATTCTCGGTGTTGTTCAGTATGCCCACAAAATATAATGTAGCTTATTTATCCAATTTCCCTTGGCATCATCAAGCCTTTTCTTCAGCCCGTTAAGCAAAGTTATGTTCGTATCTTCAATCTATCCATTACTCTGAGGATGTCCTGGAATTGAATACAAGGTTTTAATACTGGACTGTGTACAGTAACTTGCGAATTCATTATTGTCAAACTATGTTCCATGGTAGGTAATAAAAGCATAGGGAACCCCATACCTACAGATGATTCTTTTCCATATGAACAGATAGACCTTTTCATAAGGCGTGTCTATCAAGGGCTCTACCTCAACCCATTTTGTAAAATAATCCACGGCGACAACCAAGTATTTAAATATTCTTCGGGTGGTCGGTAGTGGTCCGACCAAGTCTATACCCCACATGGAAAATGGCAATGGTGAAGTGATTGGAGTGAGAACATCCTGTGGAGCTTTTCGAATGATGGATAATCTTTGACATTTATCACATTTCTGAGCAAAAGTTGCATAGTCTGCTCACATTGTTGGCCAGTAATACCTTTGCGTACTGATTATCTATAGAAGTGTGATCCCTACTGTAGACACAACATTCTAGGACCCCCTACGTCTCTCCTTAGACCCCTAGAACTTTCCCTTTCCACCACAAACCTAGGTCGCACTTCGAGTACCGATCTAGAGGCCATCGGGAGCCCCCGGGCCCCATTTCACTCCGGTGAACTCTATAGTCAGAGCAAAATCTCTTTGAATCTTTGAAGGGCTCCAAATACCCTTTCCAATGGTCCACCCTGTGCACGAATCGTCATAACGGTTCGGACGAACGAACCATTTCACTATCGAAAACTGATTCAGAGGCAATTAGGCGCCCCCGGACCTGAGTTGACCCCAATCAACTTCACCATCAAAGAGAAAGCTCTTTGAATCTTCGAAGGGCACTGAAACCCCTTTCTAATGGTCCTCTTCGTGCATAAAATAGCATAACCATTCGGACGAACGATCAGCTATCCCTCGAAAATAGATCCAGAGGTCACCGGACGCTCCCGGACTCCGTTTGACCGAATCAACTCTTCAGATCGAATGAGACTGAATGAATATCCGAAGGGAACTCGATACCTTTTTTAACGATCCGCCCCGTGTGTGATTTTGACCTACGATACGGACGAACATTTTATTTTACTTCGAGAGGTCACCGAGCACTTTCGGTCTCCGTTTAACCAAGGTCAACTTTCTGAACCGATCGAAACTCTTTGGAATGGAGAAGTAAATCTCATAACCTTTCCAATGGTCCACCCCGTGCACAATTCTGACTTACCATACGGACGAACGATCCGTTTGCATCCGTCGATTTCTCGTCTGAAGGACTGACGTGCTCTCTCGAGCCACATTTGAACCAAAGTCAACTCCTGGACCCAAGAGCGGTCCAAGAGACTCTCGAAAGTCTCTTAAATACCTTTCTAATTGTATGCCTCGTGCACGATTCAGATCAACGATTTCCTCGCTACGATCTTTTTCTAGAACAATCCGCATGAGACTGCCAATTGATAGGTCCTGAACCCTTCCTATCTGCACAGTGTCAAGGGTATCCTACCGATAGGCCCCCTCTGGGGTAGGCGGATCGGCCCCCACTTTTTCCCTATAAATAATGGCGATGAACTCACTCCCAGGACAGATAGAAAATCCATCAGCATCAGTGATCTTAGCGACATTCTCTCGAAATCAGCGAAGTTCCATATGAGAAATCCCATTCAAGACTAAATACCCATCCTTTTCACACCCAATTTGGAAAATATCCTTATCTCTCATAAACATTCAACAATATTCAAATGAGTTCATCCAAGATCTAAGATCAAGCTCCAAGGAAGGTTCAATTCCTTCTCTCTCTCTTTTAAATGTCTTATTTTCGCATAACTTACATTAGATTCATAATGTAGGTTCACTTTAGTTCATACATATTAGCATCTACGCTTTTATTAGTATATTGCACATACTTTATTTTCCATAAAAAATCCAAAAACAAATAAAATAGGGTTACACTCGTAAATTCCGAACAGAATTATGAACCACACTTTCTCCAAAACCAAAAACACATTGTCTACACGTACACACATAATAAAATTATGTTCGAATCTATGGAATAAACCCCACCCCTATTCTACATTCAAACTACGTGGACTTTGATGCCTTTATAGGCTATATAGGCATCCCGGATTAAAATCCGAGACTCGAGTCTAATTTTCCAACTTCTCTTATTTTCCAAATTTCTCAAAATCCCTCGTTTTCATAATTATCATACATACATATATATACATACATATATATACATACATATATATATATATATATATATATATATATATATATATATATAAGATGCTTGTTCGCGTCTCATCCCACATATATTGTCGTTTCCCAATAATGATCAATATCGCGATGAACGCACATATTCTATCTTCTACACTTATTATTATTTTGTGAATGTTCCTGTGGATGACCTCGCCCACCTTTTCCATGGTATGGGTCGAACGATTCCAATCTCCATTATATAAACACATACACACACTTCACGGGGATAAATAAAAATATTAACATTTTCCCATGAGAGTTCGAAAGAGCGGGATGGGTGCCTAACACCTTCCCATTCCGTAACTTAGCCCCCGACCTCCGATCTATTGGTTTCGTATGCATCAGTTTTGTCCTTGATGCCACTCTCTCAAAGTGGCAACATGTTATTTTGCCTGTTTTGAGAAAAATAGGCTGGCGATTCCATCTCATTACATTCACCCCACACCGACGACGTCTGAAGCACCTTTTCGAAGAGAAAGGTGCGAGACCATGACTTAGGTCTTCCTCGAGGGTTCGATACTCCTCCCCCCCCCCCTGTAACGAACGTTGCGCCGCCCAGGATGACCAATGTGGTGACTCTGCTGGGGACTATTTTTAAGAGGTCTAGACTCAATTTACATGGGTGTTTTATTTTCTTGCATATTCCTTTATTTGTATGTTCCCCTTTATTCATATGTGCCTCATGCTTATGCTACAATTCACACACTTATAGAAGATTCTCCATGTACACTTCACACCACGTGCACCTAGGATCACATATATACACATCTTGTACACATCACCTAGAAATCCATGCTTATGTGTCACTAGCGCACACCTCTACTTGTATATATCCATGCTCACTTATCACACAGTCACTCGTAGATAGTTTCACATCACTCACATATCACTTGTCCATGCTTAGTATAGCTTTACTATTTGTACTTGCACCTTGCTCCCTGTTTGCCATGATTAAGAAAAAAGGTACTCTCTCCATAAGATACTAATAAATGAATCATGCATAATTCACACAACATCGTCAAAGGGCATTGCTATTGACCAAATTTTGTCTCGTAACTGGGGAGTCACTTCGTGATGGGCGCTGGTCTGATAGGTCATAGTTAGCCTATCCGATATGACTCTTACCTTCCATTGGCCAAGTACCTTCGATGTATATCGAATGGTTCCCCCTCATCGTACTGCTTGACCGAAGTCATGACGGGAGGTATATCACAGGGAACTCGTTCATTTACGTCGAGTATATCAAATTCTCTCTCACACGTACGGTCCCCACGAGGTATATAGTGAGGCAATTCACGTACACTCAGGTATATCAAATGTCTTGTCCACACGTGCCAATTTCCCTCAAAAGCAAGACGTATATCGTGAAATTCACGCCAAATGAGGGAGCCCTTTCCAATTCACCCAACCAACTGCATACCCGCATATAGGTATCAAGCGTAGGACACACATGTTAGATTTTCAGTTTTGACCCGAAACTCTGCCGAAATTCTGGGTCGGCCTACCGCCAGAATTTTCGCACAATTTTTAAAACGGGACCCTGCTCGTGAGCCTAGTGAAAAGACTAACCTTAGCTTTACATATGTTGCAAGCCCATTTTTCTAGGCTCGGATCGTGTCCGACATTTCATTTTTCATTTAGGTAAACTTAATACAAGTGAGAACCTAATAAACATAATAATCATGCTGAGACCCTTCTCTCGTCTTTTCCTCTCTTTTTCTCGAAAAGTGTCCAAAAACATTTCTCCCTCTTGTATCACATATACCAAAAATATTTTTCCTCCTTTTCCCTCAAAACAAAAAAAAAATCTTTTTTCCTCTTCTTTTCGAAAAAAGTCAAAAATATTTTCCTCCCTTTCCAAAGATAATAAATTTCCCTTTTTCGAAAATAAATTCCAATTTTTCTCATTCTCAGGTTGATCACATACCCTTGGCCTGGCTCCTTATTGACTTCGATATTCAGTTAAACGGCCCCAAAGTTCTGTCAGTCCATTTACTTCCTCCGAGTCCGAGACTCACCCGCCTTCCATGGAGAACACTGATCAAGTGCCAAATATATAGCCGAATTTGTTGATGGTTTTGGCTCAGCTCACTACCAAAATTTACAACCTTCAAACCGAGGTTCGTGAGATTTCAAAGAAATAGGGTCCCTATCCCCGAAGATCCTGAGATCATTTTACCTAGAGCCATGGGTCCTCCTGCACTCGAGCCTATCTGGGTTCCTGAAGAATACCATCATACTCCACGTGCTTCTCCTGCTAACGGGACGCCACCAGCCCAGCTTCTTATCCCAAACCTTGCTCAGATCGGGGCTAATTTACCTGTAACTGTTTATCTGAAAGAGGAAGAATTGAATAAGGTCAAGGAAGACCAGAAGATGTTGACCAAAAAATTTGACCAGGTTAGAATCTATGGAAACTACATGAACTACACCCACATGTCTCCCTATCCTAAAGCAAGTTACCAGAAAAATTTAAGATGCCCAATATCGAGAAGTTTGGAGGCAGTGGACCCGTGATCGTTCATCTTCGTAGTTATCACCGATCCATAACTCTCCTATGGGCTTTAGAAGAAATAATCGCTCAGATGTTCCAGTAGAATTTAAAAGATAGCGCCCTCCGTTGGATCCTATCCCTTGAAGAATCCAGAATTCCTAGTTGGGAAAACGTTACCCATGAGTTCATGTCACAATACAAGTGCAACGAGGAGATAAAGGTTATCCATCATAACTTAGAGCTACTTAAACATAATCTTGGGTAATCAGTGAGCAACTTCATAGCAAGATGGAGAGAAAAAGAAGCTACCATGACCAATCGACCTTTCGAAGAAGAACAAGTCAACATTGTGAAGAACAACTTTATACCCCATTTACAAGCAACAATGGAAGGACAGTACTACCCACACTTTCGAGCCTTCCGAGAAGAAGGAGTAGAAATCAAATAAGGTTTTACCAAGGAAGAAGTTGAACCGAAGAAAACCTCTAGGCAGTTTTCTCTCAGAAAGTTTGAAAAGTCTACTAGTACTCCAGCCTCTACTATCAACAACATCTCTCAACCTGTCGCTTCGTGGGCACTAAAAAGTCGCCGAAACCTAATCCAAAATGATATACCGAGCTTCATGTTCCTCTCTCCAAAGTCTACCAGGATCTTTTAAACCGTAACCTGATCAAACCATTGGACCCTCGTCCGTTACCAAATCCACTTATGAAAAAATTCAAACCTGATGCCCATTATGACTTTCACCAAACTACTGGCCATACCACCGACCAATATGTCCATCCTGAAACATAATCCAAAGCATGATTGATCGGGGTATTATCTCCCCACCAGCTAATCCTAAACCAAACACTACCCATAATCCACTCCTGAATCATGGAAAATCCATATTCTTAAAATAATACTCAGAACTCGACCCATCTACCCAAATCATGCCAAGTAAATCACCAATCGTACCCATATACTCTCCTCAACCTCTCCACACCTATCCATATTTCCTCTTACACCCTACCAGCCTTATTGATCAAGCTTTATCATTCCTCACCAGAGCCTGCATCGCTGTCAGTACCCATTCTGGAGGTAAAGAAATGAAATTATCCGAAGTATTGAACCAACTCCTAGAATTCGAGCTAAAATTACCCTACCAGATAACCATCGACTGTCAGAGATTCAATGGGTTGTTCTTAGAAGCTCAAAAAAGGTCCCGAGAGTCATACAACTGGGTAATATCAGCCGACGAAGTCAGTCTAGATGACCTGGTCCAGATCATGGCAGATTTCTTTCGAGAGACTGGACATATTTGTAGCAAATCCGAGATGCTTGGTGCTTTGAAATTATAAGGGCACCTGGTCCCTTCAGTACTATATTTTCCTGCCTAATGGGAAGAATTATACGAAGTTGTAGAGTGCATTGAATTTATATGGAAAGAAAATATCATTGCCACCGGATGGGGAGACAATTCCGAGGATTCAGATTAAGAGCCATATTCAAGAAAGACTAGTATGATAGACAACCTATGCGAAGTGAGATCATTTGAGGAGCTGCTAGGAGATATCAACCAGGTAGCTAAGCAACTCGATATCGATGAAGAAACAGGGTTTATATTCTTCCCATCTTCCGTAAACCACATGACCAGGTCGGGGAGACACTACCAGAACTCAAACTTACAACCATCAACAAGCGATAAAGGGAAAGGTGTTGAGAATATCCCTATCCCAGAAATGACTCTTGAAGAAAGTAAGGTCCTTGATAAACTAAAGAAAACTAAAGCTAACATCAACCTATGGGGAATTTTCATGTCTTCCCAACTACACCGAAATGCCCTAATCAAGCTACTCACAGGACCCACAGTTCCTCCCTCAACCACACCAGAAGAAGCAGTGAACCTAGTTGGATCCCTGACCTCTACTCGAATGCTCTCTTTTTCTGAAGAGGAAATCCCTAAGATTGGTCCAAACCATAATCATGCTCTTAAAATCTCTGTCGAAGTCAGGGGAAAAATCATTCCCCTATCTCTCATCGATAATGGATCAGCTCTGAATGTGTGCCTACTAAGAACTCTGAACTGTTTGGGATTGAAAGTGAGCGACCTTACTCTAACCTCTGTTGTTGTACGTACCTACAACAACACCCGTCGGGAAGTAATGGGACCTATCAAGCTTGAAATAGGGTTGTCCCTATAAATTATTTGCCAACGAACAAGTTATTACCATCTTGGGAGACAGTGATAACACCGAGAATGCAAGCATCAGTAATTTAGTAGTTAAGATACAACACGAGGTGAACGATACGCTGCTATCAGGCTTTCAAGTCGAACCACTCTTACTCCCAGCAGGGGACGACTTTAAAGATAGAGTTTGTGCAGAATATATTCTACATGGAAACGTCAATGTAATCCAAATGTTCAAGAACTTGCACTTCGTGCCCGAACTGGGGCTAAGGCAAAGACAATACGGGATAACTGAACCAATTATTTTTAAGGAGGCCTTTCCTCCCTGTGGCTTGGGCTATCAACCATCAGAAGAAGAACTCAGATTGATCCATCAGCATCGACTGAAGAGAAAGTTAGAATGCACCAGAACTATCTCGGGAGATTCCCTAAATGGAAGATTCATCATAGAGGATGAGTATTTCCCTTTATGCGGTTTCCCTGAACCTTGGTATGACCCTATAGACAACAAACTGGAACTAGGAATGGAGATCTTTTTCAAGACAGCTACTTGGGGAACGAAAGTTCCCAGCACTATGTACAACCACTCACTGAGGAGACCATAACTGATACCGAGGATTCTGTAAGCAGTGACTCCGAGGATTCTTTCAACTTGTAGATAATGGGGCTGGAATTATGCATGATCCACTCAGGGAGTACATCATTCGAGCCATCCTACCTCATAAAAGATGCTGATATACCTCTTCTTAACTGGCAACATTTGTTCCACCTGCTGATATCCAACCTAACCATGATGTTTACCCCCCTTTCCCATTTAGTTGTTTCCTCTCACTCTTATGTAATCGAGACCTTCTATGATGAGGTTCTCAATGTTGTTTTTCCTATCAATGAAAAAAATAAAGAATTTGAGTATCTTGTTTTGCCTTACATTAATTGTCTGGATTCTAATCAAACTCTTGATGATGATGACTCTATAAATGAACAATTCTTAACTGTATAGCGAGATCCTTCAACAAGAGAGTAAAGGATTGCAGTGTCTGAGAAGGCGGCTTAGCCCTCAAAGAAATAAGAAAGCCTATCTGGGACCCCAGAGGGAAATTTAAGCCCAATTGGAGCGGCCCCTACATCGTGAAGAAGATCCTGCTGTGCTCACCGACCTTGACGAAGAAGAAATAGCGCGTCCAGTCAACCTGGACCGTCTTAAGAAATTCTACCCCTAGTCCAAAATCTCGACTTGCTACGAATCTTCTCATCTCCCTTCTATTTAAAAAAAAATCTCCTTATTTCCCCTACCTAGAACTACGTGTGCCTGATCCTCTTAAAAAAATTCAAAAAAAATTTCAAAAATTTTCAAAATCCTTCGAGGTACGTAGGTAGCCCATCACTTCACATGAGCGCAATCCCCCTTCTTTTTCACAAAATGCTATTCTTTTCTAATCCCCGAGAATGACAATTCATTTTTAACATATACATGAATAAAAGGATTATGTATTCCTTAGCGATTGGTATTAATAATTCAAAATGCAAAAAGTCATTAAGAGGCACAACTAGATTATCAAAAACTTATTTATTTTATTATCTAAAATTTTCATATGATTACATCAGCATAAGGGGTCAAACGAAACCACTTGCTAGCACTACACCAGCTCAAAAACCCAAATAATAACAAGCCCCACTAATCCTGAAAATCACCGCCAATTATTTCCACAAAACCACATATATTATAAAAAGCTTCCCAAAGCCCTACCCGCAGTTGCCAGAGGAACCCACACCATCATCACCTGCATCCTGGGCTCCTCAAACCTCCCCTGCCTGAATAGAGTATTGTAGACGATCCATAGAAAAATAAGCCCGGACTAGCTTGGGGTAGACCACAATGCCTCCCTCTATGGTGTCAGATATGGCAAACCACATTTGACCAGTCTCCACAGCCAGCATCCTGGACACTACCTTCTTCCACAACCACTTCATGTAGCCCCCTAGTATACTGAGAAGGACGGGTCGATGGATGGCGATTCTCCCATAGAGAACCAAGACGCATGCATATATGCTTTGTCAGGTCCTCCATAGGAAAGAAGCTTGGTGTCCGCGGTGGCATGATTTTCTCCCAACCAAATTGGCACAGCAACCGCCAGGGAAAGTAGAAAGAGGTCTACCTGAGGCCTACTAACGGAACATATTGGTACTCCTCGAGTTCCATAATGGGTAGAATCTACCCCTACCATGGCACATACCAGAATAAGCCTCGAACCCGGTGCTCTACAAACCAGTTCCCCCAACTCTCAATGTCCAAGCTTACGCTAATGAAATAGCGCGAGAAGAAGTTTGGCACCACCGACAAAGGATACTGAGGTGGGACCACCATACATAACCTCTCTGATAAACACACAAACAACATTACAGGCCTACCCTCAGAAAGACAGAACGACCCTCCCGCCAGGCATCTAGGCCATTTAAGGTCTCCTCTAGTATCACTGTCGCATGATTGCAACGGTATGACATCCAAGAAATAATAGCAGCCAGTTGGGGGTCCACCAACATCTCCCCAGTCACTAACAGAACTTTTGAAATAATGCCTAGGATAATGGCCCATGTATATCCAGCATCAACCACTCCTACGAATGCACGGACTACAACCCCGCTGGAAGGGAAATCATTCCCCCCGTAACCAATGGCCTGGCCGCCGAAGGCGAGCTATGAAGAAGCCCAACCAGCAATTCCCTAAGAGAACGGGAAAACTCAGGTAGAGTCGCAGCAATGCTGGGACTTATCCCCAGTATGGAAGAAAATTCCTCGTAGGTAGGACAAATCTCATCTAACCCGAAGCAAAAGACATGATCCTTGGGATACTAAAACTCGACAACCGCCATCAGCATGTTCCGCTCAATGGGCCGGTTGTGCCACAAATATACTCATTGAATTTGGAAGGCGTCATAATTGACATTATAAGAACAGATTGCTTCTAAGGCTTCTAGGTAGTTGGCGAACTCAATGCTACCAGGGAGGGCCATCTTGCAAAACCAAGAAATAATAAGCAAGCAAGAATATTAAAAATAAAGAAAATAAAAGTGTGAGGAGGAAAGCCCTATTCACACCCCCTTTTATACTTGGAAACTCTCAAGAAAATACAAGGAACCCGTCAGAAATTGAAGTAAAACTTGTCCCACCAAGTACCAAGTAATTGAAGAAAGTGAAATCAAAGCCTTGGATTGATTGGACTGGACTGATATGCCGATAGGCTGGATATAGGTCATGTCGATCGACAACCTCCTATTTTGGGAAAATTACCTTTTTCCTCTTTTGTCAAAAAAATAACAAAAATAATTTTTATCTTAAGGAAATTCCAGGTTTTCTTTATACTTATACTTTTACTAATCAAATCAATTTTCAAAATTCTTTTTACGATCTCAGCAGGAAAATAAAAGGAGCATGTGCATTAATCACTAAATCAAAGAAAATCAACAAAAAACTTCATTATTCATTTGCATATATTTTGTTGTATTACATTAACATTTTGCAGGGAAAGAAAAGGCAAAAAAACAACGAGACTCAGCCCGAACCCAATATCTCTCTCTCTTCTCTTTTTTCTCTCTCTCTCTAAGATCCCCCATCCCTATGACGCGCCCTCTTCCCCCCGTTGTGAGCTGACGTGCCATCACTTCCAAAGCCAGATCCTTCCCCGGACGAGGCAGACGCCGCCAAGCAAGAAGGGACCGAAACTGTCTCATGAATATGAGCAGTCGCCGAAGATATCCAGTCCTTGATGTCCTTCAGCCATGTGGTCGAAACACCGATGTGCTACGAGGAAGAATGGAAAAGATCAAATCAGTCAAACATGAAAAAAAAGAAAGAAATCAAGGAAATCAACAGACATATCGCAGGTCTAAGGACCTCCTTCGTCAGGCCCAACTCCTCTGGGTCCATTATATGAGGGCGATGCTGTAGACGCACGGATCCCCCATCAGCTCACTTAAGGTTATAACTAGGAGAATTCAGCTGCATAAAAGAAGGCTCTGACGTCATCGTTTCCACCGTTGATGTAGTCTCACAACCTGTGCTATGAGAGGACCCCACCTGCAGGCTCGAGCCCACCCTAGGAAGACGCATCACATCATATATACTAGGTGGTATCAACCAACTCAAGATGAAGTACAGATAGTAGTACATCACCTCTATGTCAGTGTGCAGAGAGTATGGCTCTCCCAACATCGTAGCCACCTGGGCATCATCAAACATCTCCCGCACGCGCCTCATGAACATAGGAGGCCTCACCAGCGGCACTGTAACCTCATCCTCCGTGATATTTTGGACTACCCTCTCCCCAAGATACCAGGAATAGCTAAACTCATGCGCCAGTAGGCGCCGCATTTTTGCATGTCCCCCAGTCACCCCGGTGTGCGTAATAGTCGTCCCCCAGTGATAAAAGGACACCTACAAATACCCAGCAAATGAGAAGGATCAGTGTCAATAAACAATCATCAAAGGAAAAAATAATCTCAAAGACAAATGAATGATTACCCGCTCGCTCGTCAGGACTTTCAAGACCTGATGTACCGTCTCAAGAGA
Organism: Sambucus nigra; assembly: GCA_949130495.1. Classification (NCBI taxonomy): domain Eukaryota; kingdom Viridiplantae; phylum Streptophyta; class Magnoliopsida; order Dipsacales; family Adoxaceae; genus Sambucus; species Sambucus nigra. Next base: position 402,303,920 of record OX422209.1, on the reverse strand, counting down.
AAGATTCTTCTTCGATTACCGGTTGGATCTCCGCCACCGGAACATCTGATAAAAGTACATAATGGAGTCATCCTTCAAAGAAATCAGTTGGGTGTTCAACCCAATCACCTTATAGACCACGTCTGCAAAGGACAAGATCAGTATTCAACAAACAAAAAAGAAGTGCATTAATGGAATATGTGAATGCATAAAGGAAAATGCACAAAATAAAGAACACCTCCAGAAGATACATGGACCCAGTAAAAGTCCGCGGGCAGCACCGACAGAATGCATCCAAAGAATAATAAAGGGTCGCCAAATTCAGGCTCCCCCAATCATAGAAGCAGATGTTCGAAAATACCCTCAAAAAAAGAAAAAACCACAACTGGACGACGTCGCCACCAGAAAACCTCCCAAAACCAGCAAGATAAACAAACAGGACATATGGCGCACCTGCTGCCCATCATTCTCATCAACCTTAATCCTCAACAAAAGCTCCCTCAAACAGGACAAGCAGAGAGAATCTCTGAAAACCACCCTCTCCACGTCACCCAGAGCCTCTGTCACCGCCTCTGACGTCACCCTCAGCGTCCTGTCCACCTCAATCTGGGAACCCTCGCAATCCAATCCCAACAACTACTGAATATCAATGGGACTCACCGCCATCTCCCCAAAGCCAAAATAGAAGGTGTGGGTAGTGTCCCACCACCTCTCTCCCAAAGCACATAAAACTGCAGTGGAGCGGAACATCTCATCTAAAGGAGACGCCAGCCTCCCAAAACCCGCAGAGGACAACATCCAGCGCGCCACAGGAGGAAGGTGCTCCCAAACATCCTTGAGCCCCAGCGTACCATGGGCACGATTAGCCGACATGAAGACGTCAAACTGTTAAAAAATGAGGAAAATCCTTATCAGATTCAGGAAATAAAGCAATCTCGTCAAGAAAAGAAGAAAGGAATGCCAAGAGTCATGCAATACTTACATAGCCACCAGGGTTCACCACCCTCGAAGAGGGATGATGCGAAGGCTCACACAAAAGGGTATGATCATCCTCCACCGGCTAAAACGATTCAAAAGAGTTATCGTTACCCAATGCGAGGGGCACCCTAGCCCTCTACTATAACCTTGCTCAGTCTTCGACATTGAGCCATGCCATATGGGTTGCACTGCTTGAGAATTCATCCATTTCAGATGCTAGGATGATTTGCAGAGGTTTATAACAGAAGGAGTAGAAGTCAGGAAGTTGTGCAAAATGAGGAGAACCCTCCCCCTTTTTATAGGAGGTTAAGGGTCATGCCGATAGACAATCCCCTCCACCCACCGATTGGCACTAATCATTTCATCTGCTCAAGGTACCCCAAAAGACTGTGCCAATGCCGATTGGCACACCTCCATCCATGCCGATCGGCAAAGCCTTTAAACTTTTGGAATACCAAAAGATCCTGAACATTTTTTAGCACATTGTTCACTAAGAAAAACATTTTTTACACCCCTAGTGGAATTCGAGGGAATCATTCTCCCCAAAAACGTCTAAGAAGGACACTCCAAATTTTCCCCCAGCTACAAAATCCTTGGATCATTCACTACTCTCCAGCGGAACCTAAAATCCAATCCTCATCCCCAATGGAGTCCCCAAATTTCCTGAGGGAAATAAACACCTCTTTTAGGTCAGACTTGACCTCGGTCTTGGATCGTCGCCTTAGTTAGGTCAAAATTGACCTCAGTCCTTGGTCGTCACCTCTTTTAGGTCAAAATAGACCTCGGTCTTAGATCATCACCTTAGCTAGGTCATAATTGACCTCGATCCTTAATCATCACCTCCTTTAGGTTAGAATTGACCTCGGTCTTTCATCATCACCTCAGTTAGGTTAGAATTGACCTCGGTCCTCGATCATCACTTCTTTTAGGTCATAATTGACCTCGGTTATGGATTGTCACCTCAGTTAGGTCAGAATTGTCATTGTTCTTCGATTTTCACCTCAATTAGGTCAAAATTGAACTCAATCATCGATCGTCACCTCTCTTAGGTCAAAATTGACCTCTCTCTTGGATCATCACCTCGGTTAGGTCATAATTCACCTCGATATTGGATCGTCACCTTAGTTAGGTAAGAATTGACCTCGGTCTTCAGTCGTCACCTCAGTTAGGTCAGAATTGACCTCGATCTTAGATCGTTACCCTAATTAGATCAGAATTGACCTCGATCCTTAGTCGTCACCTCTTTTTGGTCATAATTGACCTCAGTCTTGGACCGTCACCCTAGTTAGGTCATAATTGACCTTGGTCCTCGATCGTAACCTATTTTAGGTCAGAGTAGACCTCGGTCTTAGATCGTCACCTCAGTTAGGTCATAATTGACCTCTGTCCTCGATCGCCACCTCTCTTAGGTCAGAATTGAGCTCGATCTTGGATCGTTACCTTCGCTAGGTCAGAATTAACCTCAGTCCTCGGTCATCACCTTCTTTAGGTTAGAATTAAACTTGGTCTTAGATTATCACCTTCTTTAGGTTAGAATTAACCTTGGTCTTTGGTCATATGGTCGTCGGGTGTTACCTGACATTGCCCTAGGAACATTTCTATTCCCCCTAAGTCCTAAACTATCGAAGGGAAAAGCGTGACTTAATCTCTCTAAAGCACTTAGACTCTCTGGAGAATAAAATTATGTGTGGAAATATTCTGATGTCCTCAGCAATGAATTTGACCTTGGATGGTAGGAATCATCCCTTGTGATCATTGTTTGGCTGTACCGATCACCTCTTGGTGGGGGTGGTGGCATATTTCCCTGGCCAGATAGAGAAAGTGCCCCGACTTGAAGAGTTTGTGCAAGTTTCCTGATAGTATCTTGCATAGCCTCTTGGCCTCTTGTAAGACTGACCAGAATCCCAGTTAAATCATTTGCAGATGGGGGAGAAGAAGGAGAAGGTGGAATACCTTCGTTCCTGAGACTTGATTCAGGAATATCAGCCACTTAGATGTTTAATTGAGTGAGATCGATTAGAAATATCGTTCTCGCAGACGACGCCAATCTGTTGATGTAAAAAACTAGACTAGGTTAATTAATTAATCACAGATAAATAGAAATAAAAGAGACAAGATATTTTTAAAGTTGTTCAGCTTAAGGGAAGAGCCTATGTCCACTACTATGTATTTCTTCGAGATTGTTCAGTTGCCTCTCTTTTCGTGTCCCTTGGATGTAGGGTTTACAATGTATTTATATCCCCCGGGGGGTGTACAAGAGATGGAATGTCTTTATATCATAGACATTTACATTTATACAATCATTTATGTATACAACTGTTAGTGTTTTCCTATCATCATTGATCGGTCTTCCTGGTGTTGGTCGGCATTTCATCCTACTGAGTAGGATTAATCTTCCATTGTACAACGCGTGTCAGTATCCGAATAGTCCACGTAGATGGATAATTTTTGGTATCAACACATACTTTATTGTATGAGTACATATTTTATCACTCCTTACTCCAAATGTACCATTATAAAATCTCAATCATGGAAACTCTTAAGAATAAATGTTACAAGTAAATGTTTTTCGTTAATTTGTTTAACAATATAACCTCTACATATACTCATCATTATCTGATGAATAAAATTAAAATAATTTATCAAAAATCCCAACAACCTTTATCTAAACATCCAAAGTCCAAATTCTAGTATTATGGTTTAACGAATTCAGTCCAATCAATACCAAACACCAAACACAACTCTTTCAATCAAATGCATAATTATTCATCCAGTCATAATGTACACGATTATCACAATGAAAAATCATTTGTCATTTATTGACATTAAATATCCAACAATATTTCTATCAATGATCGAAACCAATTTCCATTCTAACGACATAGATTAAAAGTTTTAAATTTTTTAGCACAATCATCTTAATACTATCAACTAACCAATTCCCAACTTTTAAATTCCACCAATCTAAGTTTAGCATCATAATGTAATATTTCATCTATTAAATTTATGATTTCTAATCCTATGCATAAAATACAATTCCCAAAGTTCCAAGTAAGGTTTCACGATATGTTATTTGATCCATAGTCAAGCAGATGCATATGAATTCACCAATATTCCAAACTATACCAAGAGACACTTAACAATTTATTAATGCTAATCGCATTTCATCAATACACCAAAAGGGTTCAATGTTTTAAACAAAAAAAATCCATTTTGGACTTAACACCCATTCGTTCACAATGAGTATTTTTATTATTTTATTAATACAAGGAACAGATCCCCAAAATACAATTTTTCATATAACGAAGAATTAAGTAAGCCAATAAGTCATAACATAGCTATCCAATGATACTATAACCAAATGAGTTCTCAATTCATTCATTATCAAAATGGGGTTCGAGAAACATAGGTTAAAGTGGGAATCATATAAATTACCCACAACTAACCGTGCCCCAACATCATTACAAATAATTTGGGTTAATTTTTCACGGGACTAATCATAATCATATTTCACATTTCGATTCACAAAAGAATGAAAAGGTAACATGTAAAATCATTGTCCCATTACCATACTAATCATCTCATCACTACAACTTCTAAACAATTTACATTGTATACCCATTTCATAGGCATTATTACTTCCCAGCGACCTCAAGTTTGAATACTATCATGGGAATAATTAGGCTCGTCTTGACTTAATTATATCTCTAGTTTCTTTTAAATCAATTCATATAAAGATTAAAATAACATCTAAACCATTTATGTACTATCGTGATGTATCATTTACTCTTTAAGTGAATTTACATTGCTAACATTTTTCTCATTAAACTTCTCAAAAAATTTCAAACAAAATCCTTCCCTTTTGTATTTTTCTCTTCAACACCCATCGTAAATTCTCTAATAGCTGAGCCACCACGCTGAAAGTGGTTATATATCGACTAACGCATAGTATATTTTGAATGTCATTATAATTTATCCGTAATTATAGGCCACAACCAGAGTGCGCATACACTCAAAATAAAACTTAACGATTACCATAAGTGTAATTATAATTAATAACACACTAAATTAAATCTGACGATAACCTCCCGAGCATCCTACCTAAATATATGTTTGGGCTCTAAGATAAACTGTCCCTTTGTGTTCTAAAATTGGTACAACATCTTTGAGTGTCTCCTAAAATGTAAATGTCTCCTCATAATGAGCCTGATTTCTAGGACATTCGTAATCTAGTGTCTTTTCTATACACATATATAATAAGAATCTCCATAACGATATCGTCTCCTAATAGAAGCTCTCCCATTTGGATCCTTAACCTCTAACTTGAGTAAACTGTAGGTGTCTATTTCCTCAATTTTCATATTTACTCGGGTCCTCTTGCCATAAGATTCCTCATGAGGGTCCTAATTCTCAAATTCAATCCTAATATCATCTCTCCACATTTTAGTCATGTCTAGACATATCATTTCTCCCTTTTTAGCTATTATCTTATGAGAATTCAACCTATATTGCCAAAGAATTAATGTGACATTCACTATCGGGTTTCCTAACATAAACTTCTAAATCAACAAATTGTGACCTCGAATGACATAATCCTCTTCTTCATTTTTCTCAGTGTCCATGTCTTCAAGGACAAGTGTAGCTAAATTTGTGAACGATTATTGGTATTCGATCTCTTTATGCGAATCTTTCTCTAGTGCGAGTGACTCTACTCAAATCCAATAGCATACCTTAAATATTTGTAATTAAATTTTGACATAAATTTTCCATTGATAGACCGCCATTATGTCAAATCTCCCTAATAACGTGGGCAAATTACCCTTGTGAAAACGTACTCTCATGTCATCCCAAGCTTCTTTTATAAGTAATTCTTGTTGTTACACTAGTTGAGTTCTAGCTCTCTAGATTCCTAACTCAACTTTGACCATTGTGGCCTCACGAAAGATTGTTGCTAAATCTTCGACTCTCATAATAAACTAACCTTTGTCTAGATTTTTCTACAAGCCCTCATAACACTATCCATCATGGATATCCTATCTTTTCTCATTATAGTGACATCAAAATGTGCATTAGACTCAAAGTCTAAAGAGAGGACAAATCCACAATGGGTATAAGTAACGGTACGCCAAAAACTTGCATAAACCTATAACCCTATAGACCTATAACCTGTCTTTAATACCAATTGTGACACCCCAAAATTTTTAATAATTAGGTTAACCGAGTCTAGTAACTGAATGTTATTGTGTATCAACAATAATATAAATGTCATTATTAGCATGAAGTGAGGATCAAATGAAACGATATGCACAATTGTAGGAATGATTGAAAACTATAATAAAATTATACGAATAGAATAAGTAATCACGAACATGAGAGTAATTTAATTATTACAATCTAATCTCCCGAAAAATTAAAAGCATCTCTAATACTAAAGAGTGCAATGCTAAGATAGACCTCGCATTTCTTGAAATAAAATAAAACGATAAAAATAGCCCCAATCATACGTCTCAAAAAATGGTAGTGACGACAAAGGATGACTGAGTGCTCTAAGTGAAAGCTAAGTCTGGTACTCAGAGGCACCTATAACAATGCAACAATTCAGGTAAACCATAATAAGATAATAATCTACGCACTGGAGTAGCAATAATAATCTCTACAATGTGTAAAATTTTAATTACATTCTACATATTACAAGTCTAATTCATCTAATCACGCTCTTCTCTTTTGCATACCCTTACCGTAGATATTTCATCATGTCCCACATTAGCATAGTAAAATAGATTCCCCAAAATATAATTTAAATCTACGTGGCAACATGTAGGGACAAGGTTGCGGGCCTTAAATTGAAAAATCTCAACATTATACAACAAACCATCACATATTAGTGACATTATTCACATTAATAGACATTACATGTCTAGCATACTAGATATAATGATTCATTTAAAAAATAGCCACATAGGTCAACATACATTTCATAGGCATCTGTCTCACATATACATTTATCACATTCTGGCCACATTATTCATTATTAATAGATGATACATGTTTCGTATACATGCATTTGTGTTTTATTAGCCCAAGAATAATAGTGTCTTATTGATGTATAAGAAGTTTCAATATTTTTACAAGTCTCTATTAGTTTCATAATTCAATTATTAAGCTTAGGGAACTCAGTAGTCAAATTTTGGATTTTTTGGTAGATTAAACACCCTTTTCTAAAACGATCATAATTCTCGATCTAGACTTCTAAATGACCCAATTCAAAGCTCACTTTAAATCAAAGATCGAAAAAATTATTTTGGTGTATGACTCACCTTCTAATTAACTGTACACAAAGAATATCATGAATTTGAAGTGACATCATAATTTATTGAATGATATTCTGTCAAATTAAACACCCTTCACTAAAAATGGTCATAACTCTCTATTCAAAAGTCTAAATGACTAATTCATAACTCTTTGGAAAGATAATATCCAGAACTTCCATTTGGTGTATGGATCACGTTCTAATTAAACGTACATAAATAATGACTTGTTTTTTAAGTGATGTCATAATTTTTGGTAGATTGTCATCCTAACTGTTGAACTAGTATAAGCAAATACAATTTATTTAATAATTGGATTCACTCATGTGTTTGTAAAAGATCTCAATTTTCAAATATATGTAACACCCTAATTATCTCTACATGTTTTAAAAAAAAATTACAAAACATTGTTTGGTAGAAAATCACTATTAACACCATGAAAGGAGAGAGTAGTATTATCTTGCCTCGTATAAAGAATGAAAAAGTCCAATTTATAGAGAAATTCCCCTTGAGTCAAAATTAGTATTGTTCTTGAACTTGGTTGAATCATTTTCTAAAAACCAACATTATGATTTGTAGAGTGTCTAGAGTAAAATAATTTGTAAGGTGAAGGTAAGAAAAGTTTTAGAATTTGGTGTAGGGATTTAGTGTAAAGAGTAGAGAGTTGATGTAGAGATTTGGGGGGAGTTGTTATAAAATGAAATTAGGGTTTCTTTTTTCTTTATATATTAATTCCACTTAACATTGACTTCCCTTGTTTTCCTCATCATAACTTGTTCTAAAAGTAAGTTCCAATTACCCATATACCCGTGCTCCTAAGTGAAAATTCCACATTTGGTTTAATTGTTATTTCACTACAATTCTAAATTACAATTTTCTTTATTAAAATTCCAAATTACAACTAAACCCCATGTAATTTATCCAACTTCAAAGTTTATTATAAAACTTTATTTCTCACTTAAGTAATTATAAATTCGAGTTTTTACATAAAATAATTATTTTAAATTCACAAAAATTGATTATTTCATTAAATAAAAATCCTTTAAAATTACAGGTTATTACATCAATTACCCATAAACTACTAGTATAGTATGGAGTGGACATGAATTTCAGACTAACATCTTCAACATGTAGGGTTTTCTTCAATCCATTTGTGTAGGATGCCTTAGTAGCCTCATGCAATAGCATGCCATCCTTAATCATATCTTTGACTTTGCTAGACTGTATGATAAGTTTCTCCATGGCAGCAATGTTCAAAGCACAAAATATACATGGAGAATTCCTGACATTCATGGAACGAATAGAATTTAATCATCAACATATAAAAATATTCAACAAACATTCCAAATCAGAGGGGAAAAATAATGTACAATGTTAGATCATTAGAATCGCCATACAACATCTCTTTATAGGGGTTTTTTCTTCGATATTTGATTTTCCAAAAATATTGTATGTAATTTTTACCTCTTTTTTATTTTTAACAAATGTGTGCATTGGTTAAAAATTATTTTTAACTGTAACTTTGGTGGGTGCTGAGATCCTTTAAAACAACAAACCCAATAGGTGCACTCCATAGGGCCTCAAAGAGGTAAGTGGGGATATCAAAGTGATATAGAAAGATAAAAGTTGTTTGGACCTTAAGCGAGGGTCCTACATCAACCGTGAAATGTCATATTTGGCAATGCTTTGCCAACAAACCTCATGGCCTCATCAAAGGAGTTAGAGTTAGCAGTCTCAGCACGAAGGTTCAAATGCTCAATCGGGTTATAACCTTTAGAAGACCACATACTATCACTACTAATGACAATAACACTAGGAGAATTAACTTCAAGTTGTGTCTTGGTTAAAAAAGTGGGTCAAACACAAAGGAGGAGGAACTACATCTAAAGGTGTCGAAGTCAAATATATCGGGGGAATACTCTTTTGATGAGAGATATATTGGTTTAATTGGGCCTCGTCCCATTCCATAATAAGTCAATCAGTTCTTTCTTCAAGTATGAATCAAGCGATGACCCGATTTGGATTATTTTTTTGGGTTCATCCTCATTGAGGACGATGGATTCTACCTCTTATGCAAGATGTCCCTTTTTTAAATTATGTTCATATCTTGGATCAAGGGTATCAATATTGTAAGTGGTGTCTTCCTCTTATGGGACTCTCTCTCCTATGACAAGGTAAAATAGCACTTGCGTGCTTCTACTTGATCACCGTTGACTTCCCTTACTCCTTAAGGAATCATGAATTTCATCATCTGATGTAGAATGAAGGAATGATTTTAAACTTTTTAGTTGTACTCTCCCCAAGATGATGTTGTAGGTCAAAAATGTATTATTCTCGATCATGAAAAACTTTATTCTTCTTTTAAAGCATCTTGGATAGGTACCCATATAGACATGCGTGTCAAACATTCCCAATGAGTGCACTTTCTCGTCGCTAATTACAATATGTGGATAATGATATGGGATGGGTCTCTTCTTATTGAGTTTTAAACCTTTAACTAAGTTCAAGAACATAACATCAATCGATCTTCCCCCCGTCAACTAGGATATGGGAGACATTATAACCGCAAATAGATGTGCTGACGACAAGTAGGGCATCATGGGGGGAAATGATCCCTTTGAAATATTAGCTTGGAGAATACAACTATGATACTCTTAATGTCCACTTTCTTCATCTTGCCTATTTTTCTTTCAAATTTTGTCATGTTAACATTTATTATTTTTGGCCTAGCCTTGCTTTCAACTACATGGGCCTTTCTGTCAGTTGGCTATATTCTTCAACCTATTATTCCTAATGAGATCATTCTAACATCAAATGAAATAATTTGGACATTAACTTTAACTGCTCTGGGCATTGTTGGGAGATTTGGGTCATCCCCCTCGTTGTCGTCTGACTCATTTTCATTTCGATTTACTTGTACTTATTTCTTCTTTGGAAAGCTATTCTTTGATGAGGAGTACCTTTTATTATTATCATCTCAATCTCCACCTTTGTTAAAGTACATTCACAGCTTCCTCTATTTTAGTATGATCTCGATCTGGTCTTTTAAATCATAACATTAATTCGTTATATGTCCATGGCCCTGGTGGAGCTCACACCACTTGCTCTTTTCTCTTTTGTGGTCAGGGCTCCCAGTTTCTAGACCAGTTAAGTTCTTTCTTTGATCTCGTTCAAAATGAGATTAGGACATACAGTCAATGGGGTGTACTTTGTAAACTTGTCATCGTTTGATTTTTCCCCCTCTTTTTATTTTTCTGTCTCCGTAATACCCCGTATTTCTGTGGATATAGGATTTAATTAATTTGGTGATTTACTATTTATTTGAATCGATGTTTAGGAATTTATTTAATTTGGTGGTTTAGAGTTTAAACTAATTCGGTCTATTTTAATTTCATGTTTGTCGTATTTTGAGGTGGAAATAAGATGAGTGTATAAAGTGACTCGAATGATGATTTAGAGGTCACAGTTTATTCTGAAAGGGCTAAAATGGTCAGAATAGTATACCAAATTACTTTGGGTTCTTGATTCATGCAAATATTATTTGTGAAGATTAGATCTTGCATGATCCATTTTTGTTAACGATTTAATGATAAAATTCGTTTAAGAACTATTAGAATGATCCTATTTAAAGGTTGGTTAGTTTTAGTTGGGAGTTAGGACATTTGCATGAAGGCTTATGGGAGTAAACATGGTGAAAAATGCAAGAATTTAACGAAGGATACAAACCGCTACATTTCAAATCGATTTGGCCCACCGGTGAATCGATTCAGCAGATAAATTGATTCGGCCTCCAGGGCGAATCAATTCAGTCTGCACATAATTGCCAATTTCCCCTTTTTAACCTAGAAATTTTGAATGATTAAAAGAGGGAATTTTGGGGACATCCTTAGAAGATAGTGAGAGATATATTGGACGACAGTAACCCTTGGTAGGTTTAAGATTTATTCATATATTATGGTTAGTTAGGCTTAATGGTAAACATAATGAACTCGATTGAATGAGAGTGAAGCATGGAGGTTACGAGTGGACCTAGGATATTGACCAGTAGGGTATGAGAATAATAACTACTGAATTAAATTAAGAGGCAATGATTGGCCCTTTGTATAGAGGATAATACTCAAGAAATTTCTGGTGAATTAATATAAATGTGAATGAATTGTACAGTGAGTATTCGAGAGATAAATACTACGTACGAGTTATAATTATAGGTTGAGTGTATACACATACGGATTTATGAGTCATGTGTGTACCTATATATATATATATACTCACGGATGTTTAATCTTACTTATGTGTGATAGTAAGGAGACTAGATAGTATATATGTAAACAATGTTCAATCTACTTATGTGTGATAGTAGTGAAACTAGATAGTCTATATCTAAAACAATGCTTAATCTACGTTAGTGTAAATAGTAGAAAAGATAGATTGTGCGAATCTAAAGATAAAGTAAGTGTGAGAACCTAACATTAGGATAATAATAATAACGTAAGAGTGATGTTAATTATTAGTTGTTCGGTAACGTACTGTATGGGCAGTACGGGGTAAGTTAATGAGAAACCTAACTAAAGGCTTAATGATAATTAAGGGCATACTTTAGCATACTATATGGGGGGTACGGGAGTGCTAGACTGGTTTATGGTTAGTTAAAGTCTTAGGTCCTAGTTAGATTGGGTATCTTGACTAGGTGGGCTCAGTAAAAGATGTTAGGTATGCACTATAGATGAGAGGTAAGGAACTCAAGAGAGTGTACGCAACCTAACATGTGTATCTAATAACTATTCATTTAAGCTGTAATTTAAATACTTGCTAAATATTTTTACTTGGGCTCTGACCCGTACTTGCAAAATATTTTCAAAACCTTATAGGTATCCAGCCACAGGGACACCAAGTGTGACGATCTGTTCTAGGGATGCGTAGCTGCAGCACGTGTGGATGCTTGCAGGATTTGGACTTAGTCTCTTCAGTTACTTCATTCCTAGAGTAGGATGCAGTTTAGTTAAATTATTCAGGCACGTCGCCCCTTAAACTATTTATTTTATTTAGTTTATTAGATTTGTATTTGTGGAATCAGTTTGATTTTGTTAGATGTTTTGTTGGATTTTTATATTGAGAACCGATAGTTTATTCGGTACCATTTTATTTTATTTATTTATCCAGTGTTTAGTTCAGATTATTTTACTGCATGGATGGTTTGGTTATTGCAATTATTTCATTTTTTGTTGTTGTTTAATAAAAAGATAAAATTTGGCATCAACTTTTTGAATACTAGGTGGTTGGTAAATTTTAAAAAGGTTTTCGACAATGATGCTTAGAACGAACCAAATGAGATTCCTATTTTAATTTGATAAAGGATTGATTACCCGCTATTTAATTAGGCGGGGTGTCACAGATGGTATTAGAGCATCAGGTTCTAGTTTCCATAGGATTTGTGCGGCTTTTCTACGTTTCAGCTTAGCATTCTTTGATATAGAGCCCTATTATAGGATTGTTGTATTCCTCATTGTGTATGCATATTTACGATCTTCTATCGATTACTTTGTATTTAATGGTGAACTTATACATATTTTAAATCTCATTTCAGATGCCGCCTAAGAGAGGACGTCAGGTTAGAGCAACGGTGAGAGATGAGTTGAGAGTGGCTCAGTAGGAGCACGAGGTATCTCATCCACATCCACCACCGAAAATGGTGACGATCGGACTGGTGGCTGAGATCATGGCACGGGCAGTTAACACAGTGATGACTGTAATGGCACGACATTTTCCACAAAATTGGCGATGTCCATTAGTGGCACCCGACATTCAGAACCACCTGGGGCAGTCCGATTGGTAGAGGGCATGGGAAGCATTTCATAAGGGTCACCCACTTTAGTTTCAGATGTAGTAGTGGCCAGTCAATGGAAGAAGGTTCAGATGTAATAGTGGCCAGTCAATGAAAGAAGGAGATGTAGCACCATCTGCATATGACTGAGTGTAGTGACATTCAAAAATAGTTCTTCGTAACATTCAAGCTAGTGGGTGTAGCTTTGCAGTGTTGGGAGTCTGTGACCACCATAGAGGAGAGAGATGTGATGAGCATTAGGGAGTTCTGGGTGCGATTTGACAACAAGTATTTTCCTTTCGCTATTCAAACAGAGATGCATCGGTAATTTCTCATCGTTTCATAAGGGGATAGGAATGTGGAAGAATACGAAGAAGAGTTAACTTGATTAGTGAATTTCTTGAAAGATGAAGTAAACACTGAAGAGAAGGGTATGCGTAAGTTCATGGAAGGACTTACCTGGAAGATCCAACAACACTTGTTGGGTAATCCGACGTTAGTGACAATGCGGAGGTAATCAATGCAACTCTACTTTATTTCCAGGATCAGCGGTTTCAGATAAAGAATAACAACAGAGTGAGTGGGTCCAGTCATACTATAAAGGTAGATGGGAATGGTGCCAGTGGTGCACAACAACATTAGGAGCGGGATCTTCAGCGAGGGAACCAAGACCAAGAGGTTTAAGTCCAAAGATTATCGATCTAAGAGTGTTGGGTGCAGGAAGGGTTAGCAGGGCCCTCAGCAGCAATAATATAATTACATTCCTTAGGGACGCTAGGGCCAAGGGAATGGCGAGGGAGGCCAGCAAGGACAGGATCAGTGGTAGGGAGGATTTCCGGGAAAATGTTTATTTTGTAAAGAAATAGACCATAGGAAGAAGGATTTCCCTAAAGAAGGCAGGGGCAACCAATGGATGAGGTTTTGGATGTACAACCTTTGTAGTAGGTCATGGGTGAATTCGAACATGAGGATTACGTTCAGGACCAATCAACTAGGTGACGCAGCTAGCACTTAGAGGTAAATTGTCTTTATTATTCTATGAGTATGGAGTAGATCTTTAAATGACATGGGGGCATCACACGTAAGATTATTATGACTAGAATTCACGAGAGAGTCAAATTTAGTGGGTACGTTGGTCGTAATAACCTTATTGTGTATATATATAATTAATTACCATGGGGTAGCGGGGATTTTTAGTGTCTCTTATGAGAGAGAGGGTGTGTACACTAAGAGGATGGTTTCATTACGTGTTAGTTTACTTCTTTTGAGAATTATGAGAATAGAGTAGACTATTTTTCGAGTTTCTACTGGTTAGCGATGGTTTAAGTAATGATAGAATGTCATAGTAGGACTTTGGGTTCGCAGTTCCAATGTACGATTTATTTTGCTAGGTGTCACCTGAAAGAGGGTCTAGCCTACATATATGTGTATATATGTTATAGTGTGTTTCCTAAAAGACTTATAAGAATATATTTGTATTGTTATTTTATCCCGGCGAGTAGGGACATTTACTGATGTGATTCAGGATAGATTGGCTTATTATCGAGTTGAGAGATATAGCTCGTGATTTATTCACGCGAAGAAACTAGTGACAGTAAGAGCGTCGTGGTGTAGGTTGCCTTTTGTAACATGGGAGTGAATGAGTATACTTTTATGTCAAGAGATAGGGATTTAGGAATACGTGTTATGGACTAAGGGCCTAACGGATCTCGACAACCAGCAATGTTAGGTAGTAGTGTATTAGGGGGTTCCTTATTTGGTATTCGCTTTATGAGACATCCTGCGCATGAAACTTAGTGAATTTGGAAGTGGGGAGATTTTTTGTCATTGATTTTATTACCTTAGTTATTATTCGTTTATCAAGTTATATCTGAGAAATGATAACGATGTTATAATTTGAGGCTAGTGGAGCCAGGTAGTTTTGTGCAAATATGTAAAAGGTATAGGGTGTATGGGTGCCCTAGGGAGTTGAATTCTTTTCGTATTATCCATGGTTTGGAGTGGTCAAAATATATGTAGTGATCTTAAGAGTACATGATTAAGGTGGTGTAAAAACTTTGGAGTACTAATCTTATCGGAATTTTGAGGAGGACATTCCTTTGTAAGGGGGGTAGTATGTAATACCCCTTATTTATGAGGATATAGGATTAAATTGGTGAATTAGCATTTATTTAAATCGATGATTTGGAATTCATTTAATTTGGAAAAATTATTTGATTTGGTGATTTAGAGTTTAAATTAATTCAGTCTATTTTAATTTCACGTGTGCGTATTTTGAGGTGGAAATAAGACGATTGTATAAAGTGACTTGGATGATGATTTAGAGGTCATGGTTGACTCCGAATGGGTCAAAATAGTCAGAATAATATAGATGGGTATATAGTTTGGGTCACGGGGTGATTTTAGACCAAACCAACACTGTTTAAGGGAAGTTTGGTCATTTAAGAACTTTGGGTTAGAAGAATTCTGAAAATTATAGGTTATATATGCCCATTAGAGTGAGTGGATAGGGTTAACACAAAGCTTAAGGATGAGAGGCCGTAGTAGAGGAAGGAGAGAAGAAAGCCAAAGCTTTCTACATCAATTTCCACCCCGAACATGATGGAATCGAGATCAGAACGAGGGGAGAACAACCATATCATCATGTAAAAAAATCAGACCTTCACTTTAGAGGCAATTATTTATCTTGCGTTTATTTTAAGCATGTTATAATACCCATGTAGAATTGGGTTTGATTTATATGTTTTTGGAAGATTTAGTATGACTTTTGGTGGGTGTAATCCATAAATTGAAGTAGGATTACATGTATTTATATTTCTTTATGTTAGTTAAATGAAATCAGATGGTTTGGGATGATTTATAATAAAGAAATCTGGGATC
Source organism: Sambucus nigra (assembly GCA_949130495.1). Taxonomy (NCBI): domain Eukaryota; kingdom Viridiplantae; phylum Streptophyta; class Magnoliopsida; order Dipsacales; family Adoxaceae; genus Sambucus; species Sambucus nigra. The sequence continues at coordinate 402,287,954 of OX422209.1, read as the reverse complement.
TTGAATAAAAGATGTGAAGAACATGAGAAACTAAGGTTTTTATGATTTATGAAGATTAAATCTCGTATGATCAATTTTTATTAAGGATTTAATGATAAAGTTCATTAGGAAATGTTAGAATGATTCCATGTGAAGTTTGGTTAGGTTTGGTTGGGAATTGGGATGTTTTCATGAAGGTTTATTTGAGTAAAAATGGTGAAAACGCAACAACTGAACCAAGGAGAAAAATTGCTACATTTCCAATCGATTTGGCTAGTGGATTGATTTGGCCTCCTGGGCAAATCGATTCGGTCTCCCCAGAATTGCCAATTTTCCCTATATAACTTAGAAATTTTGAATGATTAAAAGAGGGACTTTTTAGGACATCCTTAGAAGATAATGAAGGATATATTGGATAACATTAGACCTTGGTAGGTTTAAGATTTAGTCATATATGGGAGAGTTTAAGACCATGGTTAGTTGGGCTTAATGGTAAACGTAATGAGCTCGAGCAAATGAGAGGGAGGCATGGAGGTTACGAGTTGATCTGGGATGTAGACCAGTAGGGTATGAGTTTAATAACTAATGAATTAAATTAAGGGGTAATGATGGGCACTTTGGATAGAGCATAATACTAGAAAAATTTCTAGTGAATTAATATAAATGCGATTGAATTGTACGGTGAGTATTCGAGAGAGAAATACTACATACGAGTTAAAATTATAGGTTGAGTGTATACCTATACGGATTTATAGGTCATGTGTGTACCTATACTGAATATACATATGATTAGGTTATGTGTATGCCTATTATGTTATTTTGTGTATGTTATCATACTTATACTACCTGCCATCATAGAGGTCCCACGCAGTGGGCGATCCCACCTTGACGATTCCAGTAAGGTCTTGATTTGTTTCCCAGAGCATAGTACTAATAGTGGAAAACTATATGAGAGAAATGGTGATGTCGGCAAGTTATTTGGGTACGTTAGGTATGTGTGCAGCCCCAAATACTTAGTGTTATGTTCTCCTCCAATATGTTTAGTTTGATTTATGGTTCAAACAGACATTCTGAATCGATAGTCCATGATTAGGTATGAGAGGTACTTGGACTGATAGCAGAGTACACGAGTGCATATAATTATGACAATTTTGGGAGATGCGATATTATTTGTATATATATATCATGGATGTTTATTCTTGCTTATGTGCGATGGTAAGGAGACTAGATAGTGTATATCTAAAGAATGTTTAATCTACTTATGCACGATAGTAGCAAAACTAGATAGGGTATATCTAAAGAAATGTTTAATCTACATAAGTATAAATAGTAGAAAAGATAGATTGTGCGAATCTAAAGATAAATAAGTGTGATAACTTAACATGAGGATAATAATAATAATAATAATAATAATAATAATAATAATAATAATAATAATAATAATAATAATAATAATAATAATAATAATAATAATAATAATAATAATAATAATAATAATAATAATAATGTAAGAGTAATGTTAATTATTAGTTGTTCGGTAGTGCACTGTATGGGTAGTACGGGATAAGTTAATGAGAAACTTAACTAAAGGTTTAATGATAATTAAGGGCATTCTGTAGCGTACTGAATGGGTGATACAGGAGAGTTAAATTGATTTATAGTTAATTAAAGGCCTAGGACCTAGTTAGCATGGATACCTTGACTAGGTGTGCCTAATGAAACACATTAGGTGCACACTATAAATGAGAGGTGAGAAGTTCAAGAGAGTTTACGCAACCTAACATGTGTATCCAATAACTATTCATTTAAACTGGAATTTAAATACTTGTTAATATTTTCAAATGGTTTTACTTGGGCTCTGACCCATACCTGAAAAATAGTTTCAAAACATTTTTGGTGTCCATCCATAGGGACGTCAAGCTTGACGATCAGTTCTAGGGATGCGTAGCTGTAGCACGTGTGGATGTTTATAGGATTTGGACTTAGTCATTTCAGCTACTTCATTCCTAGAGTAGGATGTAGTTCAGTTATTTTATTTGGTCATGTCACACCTTGAGCTTTTTATTTTATTTAGTTTGTCAAACTTTGTATTTGTGTACTCAGTTTGATTTCATTAGATGTTTAGTTGGATTTTTATATTGAGAATCGATAGTTTATTCGGTACCATTTTATTTCATTTACTTATCTGGTGTTTAGTTCAGATTATTTTACTACATGGTTGATTTGGTTATTTCAATTATTTCACTTATTGTTGTTGTTTAATAAAAAGATCAAATTTGGCATCAACTTTTTGAATACCAGGTGGTTATTAAATTTTAAAAAGTTTTTTGTCAGTGATGTTAAGAATGAAGTAGATGAGATTCCTATTTTAATTTGATAAATGACTAATCAACCGGTATTTAATTAAGTAGGGTGTCACAGTCTTGGCCATGTCCTGATGTGTTATTGCCTGACACTTTTTGGTCTCCTCTCTTAGTTGTTATGACCTCGTTTGCATTCATGATCCTCCTGGCCTTAGCTAAAAATTCTATCATGGAATTTGGAGGATCATTGGAGCGGTTCCAATAGATTTTTCCTGGTTGGCACTCAGTGATGAGGGTTGCCTTGATAATGCTTTCATCATAACCCTCAACGTATAAATTCTCTTTATTTAATCGAGATATGAAAACTCTCAATATCTCATTTTTTCCCTTCCTTATGTTCAATAGGCGAGTCAAGTGCTTTGCAAGATTCATGCCGAAACAAAAGTTATAAATAAATTTTTTGGCCAATTGTTTGAAATTTTCTATCGCTCGTCTTAGCAGACCCGTACACCATATAAGGGCAACACCAGTGAGAGTGTTAAAAATGTCCAGCATCACATATCATCTAGAATGGAGTATATCGGTCGTCGACTGGTACATTTCTAGGTGATGGATAGGCTATGTACTTCCATTATATCTCATCATCACAACTGGTGGTTTGAACTTTCCAAGTGTGAGATAGATGAAAATGATTGTTAAGAAAGGAGAAACCTCCATATATATCCTGTGACTGGGATCTCAACTGTTGATGAGGTAGTCAATCTTATCCTCTAACCTCTGCATCGATCTGTTCCAAAGCTTCTCTCTTTAGCAACATTATCACCCGAACATTCTACCTGAGAGACGACTCTATAAGTGAATCCTCTGCTTGGGCCCCTTTTTGCACTAGTTACCTCTTGGAATTCATTCTAGTCTAGATGGTGCTTTCAATGAGCTTGGATAAGATGACTAGTGATTTTTGTCCCACATATGCTGTCTGGGATAATATCTCGACTATAATGCCCTTTTCATTTGATTCGATCAAATACAACCCCTTACCAAGTCTTATTAAAAAACTATTCTTGTGATGACTCTAAGGATTATATTGAACACTTTTACCTTTATAAGAATTAGTAAGAGTTTTACCTAGTTGGTATGATGAGTTTATCACCTTTCTCCATCGTTCCAGATTTGCGCCTCCTCATATGCTTCTTTCTCAAGTCCACCTTGCACATACTTTCCAAGTTGGAGACGATGGGGATCAAAAATATATTTTCTCCTTAGACCATACTTAACCTCTTTGGTTTGAGCTGGAGGTCATCCCCTGACTAATAGTGGTGTGTATTCTCTCATGGCGACCAACGTGATGAGAAAGAAATTGAATAACAATAATAGAGGTGAAAAACCCCAGAAAATAGGATGAATCATATAGTAAGAAGATGAACTCCTCCACCCAATCTCTTTCAATGGTTATTTATATCCATTAAAGGTGGCCTTGAATCACAACCAGAGATTAGAGAAAAATCCAAATTGAAGATGAGAACGACGAAAATGTTCCCAAAAATGATGCCAAATTGATGATACAAAGATCATACAATGGATACACACTAAATAACGGTATTGCAGATATATAATAAAAATGGTAATTGACAAGCAGTTTAACAAAAGAGGTGAGAGAAAATAGATAAGAACACAAGGATTTAAGTGGTTCGGTCTTAGCCTACGTCCATGGTACAAAGTATGTGTCACACCCCGATTTCTCGAATGTGAGGTTTATTCAAATAAATACTAAACCATAATGAAAACTACCATTTCTTTCAAAAGAGGAAACTATATTGATATTCCATTGGATTATAACCCATAGTTTCAACTGTACAATACTACCTTACTCTATGTATATATATCTCCTTACCTGACTAACCACCATTTTTGTATGATTGTTCTCTAAACAAAACTATCCTCGATCTTCATATAATCCTAGCTTGAACTGCTCGTCATCACTCATAAGTACCTGCTACAAAAAACGGGAAGGAAGGAGTCAGTAGAGTTGTTGAGCAGGAAATTCTAAATCTATAACTAGTATATGTATACGATTTGGAGTAGTGTATGGAAAGAAGTTATTTTCAGAAACAGTGTACATAAAATAACACAATATGAATGTATGTAAATTTCACAATTCATAAAGAAAGGATGAAGGAAAGAAAAATGATAATCCATACTTACATGTTGTCAAAGGTTCAAAAAAATAATCAACAATAGTTTTATAATTTGGATTAATCCAAATAATTTGGGAATATCAACCCAAAACCTTTAGGGCTAGTATCCAACTAGGCACACTAACTAGAGTGTTACTCATACGTATGTAGAAATAAATCTAGGCACTCAAACATTTGAGTCATGTGGCCAGTAATAAAAACACTATGTGGTATAACACGAAAGTCGATGCCCTAAATTATGATGTATGCTCTTCAGACTGTTTATCGGGTCCATATATATCCGGTAGAAGCGTAACATTTGTTTAAAAATGGAATTATTGTGAAAATAGGTTTTCATTTATTCAATCAATAGATAATTAGATTTATTAACAATAGTCAAACAAATGTTTTTATATAAACTAGTATGAAGTTACTAAAAATAATTTCATATGGAATAACACATGGGTTACAATAAACATGATATGAATAGTGCACAAGGACAATGTAGCGAATATAATAGTGAATTGGAAAATCCTACCGATGTTTATAAGATTTTCGTTGATCTTCAAGGAAGTTTTATTTGATTTTTTACTGTATTCCATCTCTCGTAGTTGTTTTGCTCCAGTGATTTAATGGGTAAATAGGTGTTTGGGAAAAAGGATTCGTGGTTGTGATCGTTTACCCCTTCTGAATAAAAATTATCCTAATGATAATGTGCTTAGGGGTCAAATTAATACCTAGATCCTTACATGTAATTCTAAACGACACTCTCGAATATACGACTCGAATTTCATATTTCCCCTTATAATTGGTGATAAAAAAAATAGACTTATGATTGTAAAAAGGCTAGTATTCTGAAATCACATAATAAAATAATATATGTTGGGTACAAAACAAATGTAATTAAGATCTGAATACGTGCTACTTAATTTTTATTGGAGAAAATGTTACATTCTTAAAACAAGATTAGTTTGGTCTAAAGTAATTTTACGTGTATTAGTATTCTATTATATTATCTTGATCTCCTCTCGTAATTCACACACACACACACACGCTGCCAAGCACACACACAGTCAAGTACAATGCACATCTTTTCTAATTCGAATGTGCCACCTACCATACATATTGACTCTAGGTTATCCGGACTCAAAGTCGGTGAAGTCGGATTAATTTTTCGAGAACCCTAAAGGTGTTAAAATTGAGCCTAAGCATAGCCCAATTTTTTTTTTATAACTTAGTTATTTTTTTCAACTTTTCACATTTCGAACAAGGACCGTGGTAAGCGTGCACTAGTGCGCAACCACCCGTATGTGTTCTCCACAGTCTGAACAACATGTCAGTTAGCTTGAGTAGTACTTTCAACTACCCAAAGTGTGCCAAAAATTAGTCTAAACATGGTTCAACAAAACTGCCACTTTGTTATGACAAACGAAGGCTAAACTTTGGACGACTCGAAACCTATCCTGATGACCCTGAAATTATGCCTGCACTAGCCGTATGTCTACTTGGGTGTATGTGCATTTGTTACGATCAATCGGACCAACTGAATGGTCACTCAATTGCCCCCCCCCCCCACATATATATATATATATATATATATATATATATATATATATATATATATATATATATATATATATATTTACAACTAGTCTCTCCGACATACCTCACTTAACATACCTATGAATACACCCATTTTAAAAAAAAATAGTAAAAAAAAAAAATCAACCAAATTTGGCATACATGATCTACATAGTAAGGCGATCATCTACAAAACAAATCATGAAAAAATTCAACCCGAAAGTGGGTGAGACGATGGGAAAATTTTGAACGGCTAAAAATGCCTATGAACATGCCTACTTTTCATTTCACCCACTTTCGGGTTGAATTTTGTAATGATTGTTTATGTATATGATATTATCATTATGTAGAACATGCATAGCAAATTTGGTTGAAAAATATATTTTTTTATTATTGTTTTAAAATGGGTATGTTCATTGGTATATTACGAGATGTATGTTGGAGAGCCTGACGGTATGTGTGTGTGGGGGGGGGGGGGTGTGTGTGTGTGTGTGTGAAAGAGAGAGAGAGAGAGAGAGAGAGAGAACAATACATATATACACGTTGTGTATATATATATATACACGAAACCTATCTATATCACATGGACATATATATACAAATGTTTGAAAGAATTTGGAATGAAAACATACCTTAGGGAAATCTTAAGCGAGTACCAAGTGTACTCCCATACACAGTAGCTATTAAGGAAGATCGTAGGAAAAGGGGTATGAGGTTTTGTTTTTGTTTTAACTTCTACACTATTCATTTTGTATGGAAGGGAGAGGGCGGTTTGGTTGGTCAAATATCTTAGATATTTTCCCAGCTTTTGTTATTTTGATTTTTTATCCCCTAAGTTTTAAAATTAGCATTTAAATTTTATACTCTTAAGTTTTAATATAAATTTTTGACACATAAAATTGTATTCAGGTGATTACTAAATTTAAGACGTAGTTTCAAAGTAAATTGGTGTACAATAAAAAATATTTTTAAGCATAAATGATCTTTATGCATGTAATGAATTTTTAGACAAAAATATATTTGGTATTTAATGGTTTAATAAGGGTTGACGTAAAAAATGTTACTTTTAATTTTTTCAACTTGGTTTTAGTAATAAAATAAAAAAAATACTATTCCGAGTAATAAGTAACTTAAAGTTTAATTTATAAAAAATGTGGGTTATTACATTCTACCCACCTTGAAAAAAATTCGTCCTTGAAATTTTCTATCTTTTCAGAGTGCAAGACTCTCGTGGTGCTTACATAGTCTAAGGTATACATTATTTTGAAACGATAAATAAAAGTCAGGGTCTTAACAAAAATATAAGAAGTTTGAAACATTCAGGTTATATAAAGTTCATTTTACACACAATTAATTTATTCTATAAAGGGCTGAAACGGTAAGAGGATACTATAGGTTGTATTTGATATTGTAATAATAGTCTTTTATATCCGTTTGAACAATATATAAAAAAGAATTATAATTTTCTTTGAGAAATATTGCAGTTCGACAGTTTACACTCTAATCGTTAAAGATTGACTTCCTAAATTTGCTTATACGAAGCTGATGACCACCGAACTGTAAATCCTGTTTCTTGAAAATACTTTGGATTTTCGTAATTGATTAAAAATCCCGTATCCTAAGCAAATTATATATACTCTTAGTAGTTACTTAATCTAGTTTTCGATAGTTGATAGATAATCGAAATGTTTCAGCCTTCATTTTTCCAATTGGAACTAGTAATCCCTAAGGTTGAATAAAGGTTTTCTCAAATAAATCCTCAAGTTTTGTTCGAAGTTTTCTTAATTATAGGGATTTTATACAGTAAAGGTAAGGAACGATGAGGATAATTACGCTTGGAGTTGGCAGAATATAAAATTGGAACTATTTAAAAATGGCACAAAGTGTTCTGAGGACTTTTAGACATTACTAATTTTATTATGATAGTCAAAGTTTGATGATAAAACATCCATTTCGATAATCAAATCGAATCCTTTTTATATCTAAAACTACCAAGTCTACCATAAGAATTCCAATCTCTATTCTTGTAGTGCAATATTTTACGATTGTTTCTCCCATTGGCAATTTCTATTGGTAACGGACAATTTAAGGGACTACTATATGGTTTTACTGTAGTTATGAAGTTATTTTTTGAGTAATTGTGGAAAATACATTGGGCGTTTATGTCGGTGTTAACCGTTACGCCTACTATAGAGGCACGGGTTGTGGAAGCTCAAGGAAGGGACAAAAGTTATCCAGACCGTATACACCAATTGTTAATCGAGGGAGCGGAATCCTACTCTATAAGTTCTGAGGGTGGGTTACATTTCCACGGGAGACTTGTTGTCCCGGACGAAGGGGATTTAAGACGAGCCGTAATGACATAATCTCATGGGTCCAAGTTTACAGTACATCCTGGTGGGGACAAAATGTACCAAGACATGCGTCGTCAATATTAGTGGGCGGGTATGAAACGTGACATTTTTGAATTTGTTTCCTAATGTATATTTGTCAATTGGTGAAGGTAGATCATCAACGACCGACGAGTTTGTTACAACCTTTGGAAATACCGGTATGGAAATGGGAGAGCATCTCGATGGATTTCATCACGGGATTTCCAACGTCATAAAACGGTCATGATTCCATTTGGGTTATCGTTGATCGCTTAACTAAGTCGACACATTTCTTACCGGTACGTACAGACTACAATACTGCTCATTATGCCCGGCTATTTATTGCGGAGGTTGTTAGACTCCACAGGGTGACCATTAATATAGTCTCTGGTCAAGACAAAATTTTTGTTTCCCATTTTTGGCGAAGTTTCCAAGAAGCTATGGGAACCGAATTGAAGTTAAGTACCTCTTATCACCCTCAAATAGATGGGCACACGAAAAGAGTCAACCAAATGTTGGAGGATATGCTCCGAATGTGTGTGCTTAATTTCAAAGGAGGTTGGGAATAATATCTTCCCCTGGTCGAATTTACTTATAATAATTCGTACCAATTCACTATCGGGATGGAACCCTATGAAGCATTGTATGGACGACCGTGTAGATCACCTACTTGTTGGTTAGAAGTAGGGGATAATAAATTTCTTGGACCAGAAATGATCCAAGATTCTTCTTCAAATATTGAACTTATTCGCAATCGCATCCGAAAATCTCAAGATCATCAAAAGAGTTATGATGATGTGAATAGAAGGCATGTAGAGTTAGAGGTTGGAGATCAAGTTTTGGTGCGAGTTTCACCAATGAAGGGTATAAAACGATTTGGTAAGAAAGGAAAGCTTGCGCCGCGCTATATAGGCCCTTTTCCCATTATTGCCAAGGTAGGCCCTGTACTTATCAACTTGCCTTACCGGAACACTTACAATAGATTCATGACGCGTTTCATGTTTCATCCTTGAAAAAGTACAAGAGGTGTGAAGGACCTCACTGGCACATTCCTTTAGATGATATCGAATTGCAGCCTGATATTTCATACGAGGAACAACCAGTTGCAATCTTAGATCACAGGGAGCGTAGGTTAAGATCTTGAGTAGTGCCCTTAGTTAGGGTCCAATAGGGGCATCACAATGATGAGGAATCAACGTGGGAACGTGAGGATGATATGCGAGAAAAGTATCCCCATCTCTTTTTGCAAGGTGCACCTAATTTTGAAGGCAAAATTCCCTTATAAGGGGGAGAGTATGTAATAACCCTTACTTTTGAGTAATTGAATTTATATTAATTTACCATGTGAGGTAATTATATATAAAATATTGGAGGATGGAGTAAATAATATCTAAGTGAGTAAAAGATAATATTTACAAGATTCTTGCATATTTACTATTATGTGAATGTAAATAGCATCATGTTTTATTTTGTAAGTGTGGTGTGTTAAAAACGACAGTTATGGTTTAAAATAAAGTGGGATATGGATATGATTTATATTATTCCGGATACCAGTTTAGAGGGCGTAGTTAGTCCCAAAATAGTCGAGATAGTCAAAATAAGTGTCATATTGTATTTTTGGAGTTCTAGGCATTTTTTACAGGTTATGACTTAATTGTGTAGTTACGAGTCATTTTAATGGAGTATTAACATTTAAAGATGGGAATTAATGCTAAGGGCACGATTTAAGTCTTGCAACCCTTTTATTTATCATGTGTGTTCTTTCTAAACCTAAAGAGAAAGAGAGAGAAAGATAATTGTGGAGAAAAAGGAGAGAAAGGAGAAGAATTGAAGAAATTGGGGTGTGGTCTGGCATCTACCTCCCGAGAATCCGAGATTTTAGCTTAAGACAAGTTTCTTACTTGCTAGTATATGATCTAATGTGAATAATTTGTTGTGATAGTTGTGTGATTGGAGAGTCGAAACAAATATTAGGTTTTTGGATAAATTTTGATGTCTAACCCTTGGATCTTGTTGTTTGTATTAATTAAGTTGGTCATCAAAGTTTGGTGTGGTGTAGAGAGGTTGTGGTTGTGTTATTAGTTGTTGAGAATGAAGGAAGTGTCAGAATGAGGAGTTTAGGTTTTGGATTTAACCTTGTAAAAGAAGAGAAAATTATGGGTCTGCTAGGCGCGGTCGACTGCGGCCCCAGGATCGATCGACCGGGCCTTCAGGTGAAAGCCTATGGCTTTCTTATATAAGTATAAAATTTGAGCTCGGTCGACCGCGGTTCCAGGACCGGTCGACCGGGCCTCCCCATTCGAGCCTACTGCCTTCTTTTGTAGACAAAACCCATGAGGCGCGATTGACCGCGGTCCCTTGACCGGTCGATCGGTCCCCTATTTTTCACCCTTAAATGCTTAGTTTCCTCCAGCTTCTTTCTTTTAAGATAGGGACTTAGGAACCTTCTTGAATGAAGTAAAATTAGAGTATTAGCGTCTAATAGTAAGACATTTAAACACCTAAGTAGAAATGAGAGTTGGGGCTTAGTTCGGGAATCAATTTAGTTAGTTAAATTAGAGTAAGACAAATGATTCTCTATTAGAATGAACTAGTCTATACCTAAGGAGAATTAGAGTGAGTTAATGTCGACTTTTAGAATTATATTGAAGAATATCATACATGAGGGGTTATAGATGGAATGTTAATTAAGGGACATTTATATTGGGGAAAATTAAACATTGAGGTTTATTATGATGACATTAAACGCTTATGGCTCCGGATAAAATGTAATGCATACTTGATAAAGTAAATAACTTGTGAATGATAAATTTGAATATACACACCTCTCTAAATGCTATCATAGGGGAAGTTACGCGCATGAGGTGAAGTCCCTTGGCTAGTGAATGCAGGGTGAATATAGTCCTCGGCTAGGACCGGTTATTATATATATTGTGTGATTATTGTTTGAAGTGAGGTAATTTCGGGTGTAGTTATGACTCACTATCGAAGGTATATGGCTGCTTCCCGATGTCACGCGATGTAGGATGCCTAGGTTGTCTTGGTGATAGGCCCTGGAAGGTGATAGCTATTTAGGGGCGCGTCCAGTGGGGAAACTCGGAAGGACGGTCTTAGAATCATTATATGTGGGGTAATATAACTATTCTTATTAAAGTGGCATCTTATTGATTATACGACACTTTATGAAATTAATTGCTTTGAATACGTTTCCTAATGAGAATAGGAACGGTGAAATGAAATTGTGTAAAAACGAAATGGAATCTCTTTAAGTAGTATATTATCAATATTCTCCGGCATATTTGAATTGTGATCATTGTTATTGATATTGCGTTAGGTTATGCTTTTAGATTGAGAAATTAGAGTTCTTATCATTAGTTATGGTGAACGAAACAAGCTTATTCTTGATGATTTAACTGTTCATAATTGTCATGCATGTTATTCACATGGTGATCATATCAAACCGGGCCCTGACCCGTTTATATATTTTGTTTTGCATGAATCTTATATTCGACCAGGTGTTCCGCCGCAAGGACGCCCGTATTGAATTTTCCATTCTAGTGTCTCGGAGCGGCAACACTTTGCGGATGTTATGGCATATTGGATTTAGACGCATCCACCTTTTGTATTCTAGTTATGATCGGTTACACATTCGGGCGTGTTTCCCCAGTTTTGTACTTGTACTATATTATGTATTGTTATACTTTAATACTCGCTGCAACCTAATTGTTTATGTATGTTAACCGACAGCTTATTCGGTTATTTTATTGTACATAGTTACCGTTTCATTATCTGTCTTTTTCTCTATCCACCTTCTTTTTAATTGGATTGTTTAAATGTTTTTCATTAACTTACCAAATAAATTTTGACAATCCATTTTTTTTTAAATAGTTGGTTGTTATCTCGCATACTACTTATGATGTGTTGATGCTAAGAATGGACCATCGATGATTCCTGTAATTATTGGAGTATCGGGTTGGCCACCTCTTATTTTAATAAGCGGGGTGTCACAATAATCTTATGGAATTATCTTAACTAACTAATATTAGCAAATACATCTTGCATTTTGAGGTGATGTTTACTTAACTTCCTAATTATCATAATAATGCATACCTAGGATTTAACTGTTATTGAGCCAATATTTTGCAATGGAAGGTAACGGTTGATAATTTCAGGCATGTCAAATAGGTTTTTTTAATTTGATCGGTACTTGGATCTATATGCTAGTACTAGAGATCAGAACATGAAAGACTTTTGATATCATAACTTTGTGGAATCTATCATAGGTATATAAAGGTAAAAGGATCGTTTAAAGTATATCAGTGCTACTTTAGATATACCCTATAAGTTTGGATAAATTTGGACCGCATAAATGGATGGGGTTTACGTAGTCTAAGGTGTGTTAATGAGAATAAACGGTAGTTTATTATACATGAATATAGTTGATACATCTAAATAACGTTACTAGTATTTATATCATTTAAGATGATGCTATTACTGTTTGAAGTAGGTTTATAATAGTTTATAACACCTTACTTATTTATTGAATTTAAATGCTTACGCTTATAAAGTCGTAGTTGATAAAATTCGGAACCTTATTAGGTTCAAAATGATTTGTGTAATCAAAATAGAATATTGCTAAGTCATAGTGATGTTCAATCTAAACTAATCATTTGGAGTGATTTGAGCAATTTAAAGGGCATGTCTTAACTCCAATACTTGAAGTAATCTAAGTTGTTACGTATATTTGTTATTTTATTGAAATGAACTACTGCATTGTTCATTTTAACAAAGTTTATTATGAATCCTAGTAAAATAATAGAAGATTAGGGTTTCCCATATTTATGTAGGAGATGGCATAAATATTAAAAGTAGTAACTATTCCAAAATACGTGCTAGTGGATATCTAGGAAATGTGTGATAGAATTTAGGTAAATAATTGGGATGGGGTTTAAATCGATGGTTACCTTGTTTGATTACTTTTAATTTGAATGGTTACTAAACATAACTTAACAAGAAGCTCTTTAAAAAATTCCACTTTTTTATTTAAGGATTTACTTGATAGTTATTCCTAATCAATCGGTGCTTAGAACTCTAGAGGGGCATTACATTTGAAGAATTTTATCGGGATAGACTTCATTTATACATTTATTGGAGTTCTAAAATTAATAAACTATTTAGCAAGTTTAAAAAACATTTATTTAATAATCCTACAGGTTGCAAGAGAAAATGAACTGCACAGAATAAATAGCAGGCTAAGGTAAAATTTATTATGAAAACCTAAGTTTCCAGGAGAGTTTTAATTGCAAACAAGTAAGTTATCAGATTTGGTCATGGGGTTCTTATAACTAAAGTATGAGATTCGATTTAATTATTTTATAAATTGGTTTACATAATTAATAACTATTGGTGATGCTAGGTAACTTAATAAGGTAAGGGATAAGTAATTTCAATGTAGGTTTATTGATTAGTTGGATAAGGCAAGGTATGGTATGGAGGTCTTATGTGATTAAGATAAACAAACTACTATCTCGAATAAGAACTTCGTTAGTCTTTGTAATTTTTTCAAAGTAATTTTCACGGGTTACTCATATTCACACAGCTTACTAATATTTCACCCAAACTCAGAAAAAAGGGAACCTATTAGAGTCTTAGGCTATTATCATCCACCTGCCATGGGCGAGAAGACTCGCTACTCGTTAACAAGATTATTAGGGTTTCAGATTGGGGTTTCTTTTGAAAAATGGTTTACAAGGGGGACACATTTTGGTACAAGGTCATGTAGAGGGATTATGTAAGGTTTCATTTATCACATCTATTCTAGTTGTTTATGAGTAATAAATTACGTTTCACTACACAACCCATAATGTTTAGGGTAATATTGAATTTTTCAGTGACATCCTAAATCACGGTGAATTTGGAAAGTCATTAACAATGGTTATAAGGTAGATGGTGTTGGTTGATTACTCATAATTCATAGCCAAGTGTAGATCCAATGGAACATGCAGTTATTGTGTAGGATTTGGGAAAATTATAGTTATGGTATAGGATTCAGTAAGTAGTACCACTACGTTGTAAATAGTAGAACGATTTAACTAACATTTATAATGCCCCTAACTTTTCTACAGAAATTCCTAATGTTCACTAAGGAATTATTTTAATGGTTTTCCTATCCAATCCTATTCAGGTACCATTCTAATATAAGTAATTTCTTCTCGTAATCTAGTGGGAATAATATACAATATAGCAAGAGCATAACGCGAAAGATGATAATAAAAGTTCAACAAAAATGTGTAATAAATTTCAAGGATGAAAAATGTAATTTCAAATAAACTAATTTATTCTCAGGGAGAGTATCAATTGAATAATTTGGACAAGAGAGATGTGCTTTACAGAAAGACTTGTCGATTATATTGTATACAATCCCTTCCTAATATAACTTTCTTAGTATGCCTCTAAATCCTTAATCACATTTTGTTAATCCTAAAAAGTCCTAATGATTCTATCGGCCACGTAAAATTTGAATATCTGAATTAATAACTTTATCACATATCTCAAAATTGTAGTTCTAGGACTTATTCTCATAATACTTATACAAACATCTTCGCCTTACAAACTACTACTTATAGCCTTAAAATTTATTCCTAATCAAAGTCCTAATATCTCATTACCTATGCCCATCATGTAATTCGGAGATATTTTTTCTCAACTCATGTCAAAATATCGTATCCTCACAACCGTTATGATTTGAACCATTTTCATAACAATAAGTTCAACCCATGTTCCATATAGGCTACCAAACCTTGGATAAGCTCTAATGCCATGTTATCAGACCTCGGTTTATTGACTGTGAGGTTTATCCTATTAAATACTAAACCAAAATGAAACCATAATTTTTTTCAAAAGAGGAACATGTACTAATATTCCACTATGTTACAACCCATAGTTTTGATTGTACAATACTCTCTCTCTCTCTCTCTCTATATATATATATATATATATATATATATATATATATATATATATATATATATATACTTGATTGAATAACCACCATTTTCATATGGCTATTTTCTAAACAAAACTATTGTCGATCTTCATATAATCCTAGCTTGAATTGCTAAAATTGTTTATAGGTACCTTTTACAAAACGCTAGAAAGAATGAGTCAACAGAGTTGCTGAGCAAGAAATTCTAAATCTATAACTAGTAAACGTATACGATTTGGAGTAGTGTATGGAAATAAGGTATTTTCAGAAACAATGCGCATAAAAGAACGCAGTATAAATGTATGTAAATTCCATAGTTTATGAAGAAATGATGAAGGAAAGAAAATAGATAATCCTATACTCTCCTGTTGTCAAAGGTTCAAAAAATCAATCAGCAATACTTCCATTTTAGGAATCAATCCAAATAATTTTGATATATCATTCCAAAACCTTTAGGAAAAGTAACTAGCTAGGAACACTAACTAGAGTGGTTGTCATAGGTATGTAGCAGTAAATATAGGCATTCAAACATCTGAGTCCTATGGCCAGTAATAGAAACACTCCGTGGGATAACACGGCATTCTATACCCCAAATTATGAAGTATGCTATTCGGACTATTTATTGGGTTCATAAATATCTGGTACAAAAGTAACGTTAGTTTATAATTTTCGATAACGAAATTATTATGAAAAAAAGGTTTCCCGTTATTCAATCAACAGATCATTTGATTTATTAGCAATATTTAACATCTATTTTTATGTAAACTAGTATGAAATTACATAAAAAAAATTCATATGGAATGACATATGGGCCATCATAAACATGATATGAATAGTGCAGAAGGCCATAGTACACTAATATAATAGTACCAATGTGTACGAGGTTTCCATTGATTTTTAAGGAAGTTCCATTCGATTGTTTGTTGTATTCCATCTCCCATAGTTGTTTTGCTCTAATGATTTAATAAAAGCGGGTAAATAGAAGTCTGAAAAAAGGGTTTGGGGTTATGATCTTTTAACCCTTCAAAATAAAAATGATCCTAACGATAATATGTGTTTAGTGGTCAAATTACTATATGGGTCCCTACATGTAATTTTAAATGACGCTCTCGAGTTTACAACTTGAATTTCATATTTCTCTTGATAATTGGTGATAAAAAGACGACCTATGATTATAAAAGGCTAATATTCCTAAATCATAAAATAAAATAATATTTGTTAGGTACAAAACAAATATAATTAAGATCTAAATATGTTCTACTAAATTTGTATTAGAGAAAATGTTACGTATAAATTGGTCTAAAGTAATTTTACGTGTATTATCTTGATCTCCTCTCCTAATACACACACAGAGAGAGATGTATATTTATACACTTGAGTTTAAACACACACACACATATACACTGCTACATGCACACACAGTTAAGTAAAATGCATGCCTCGGCTAATCCGAATGCACCGCTAACCATACATATTGACTATCGGATATTCGGACTGAAAGTAGGATTAATTGTTTGAGCACTCGAAACATGTCAAAATTGAGCCTAAATATAGTCCTAAAATTTGATTTTTTTATAACGTAGTTATTTTTGTCAACTTTTAACACTCCGAACAAGCACTGTACAGGTGCACAACCACCTACATGTGATCTCCATGGTCTGGACAACTTATCAGTTAGATCGGGTACTATTTTTGACTACCCATCTAAACATGGTTCGAAAAAGATGCCACTTCATTACGACTAGCGAAGGCCAAATTTTGGATCCCCTATACACAAAACACTTTTCCCTCTCTCTCAACTTTCTTTCCCTCACAGTTTACACACACATACATACTGTAGATACAAAAACACTACACACACACACACACCCATATATATATATATATATATATGTACAGTACTGCTCTTGTGCTGACTAGTCCGCATTTTAAGAGTGCGGACCAGACATGTCTCACCTAGCGGTCAGCCTATAAATTATAGGCTAAATTATAGGCACACTCTCTCTCTTATATGGGCTCACCGTCAGGTGACACATGTTCAGTCCGCACTTTTAAAATGCAGATTGGTCCAGACAAGAGCAGTACAATATATATATATATATATATATATATATATATATATATATATATATATACACACACACACACACATAGACACACACGCACATATAAGCACACACCTAGTTTATATGTAAAAACTCACCCATGTTGTTTATAATACACACACACACACATATACACACAACACTTAAATAGCTATATACATATATTTATACTAGTACACATATACACCTGTTTATACACACACTCACACTAATATATATATATATATATATATATATATATATATACACACCCAACACATATATACATATATAGCAATACATATGTACATGTTGCGTATATATATACACGAAATCGATCTATATCACACGAACATATATATACAAACGTTTAAAAGAAATTGGAAAGGAAACTCACCCAAGGGAAATCTTAAATGAGTACTAAGTATACTCCCATACACATTAGCTTTTAATCAAGATGATAGGAAAAGGGGTGTGAAGTTTTGTTTTGGTTTTAACTTCAACATTGTGTGTTTTTTATAGCAAAGTGTCAGCTCTTTGGTTAGGAAAATCTCTTAGATGTTTTCCCAGCTTTTGCTATTTTGATTTTTTATCCCTAAGTTTTAAACTAATATTTGAATTCCATAATCTTAAGTTTTAATCTAAATTTTCACACATAAAATTATTTTCGGGTCGTGACCAAATTCAAGATGTAGTTCAAAGTAAATTGGTATATAATAAAAATATTTTTGAGCATATATGATATTTATGCATGTAATGAATTTTTAGATAAAAATATATTTGGTACTTAATGGTTTATTGGGGGTTGGCATAAAAAATGATACTTTTAATTTATTTTTTTTCAACCTGGTTTTAGTAATAAAATTATAAAAATATTATTCCAAGTAATAAGTAACTTTAATTTAAATTTATAAAAAAATGTGGGTTGTTATAATATAAGAGTGTTTTGACTATAATTGGGCCTTAATGGTCATGTAATACATACATAAGATCTCTCTTTAGAACAATTTTAATTGAATAATAGTAGGTTTGTTGGAATTCAATCCTAATGAAGAAGGCATAGTGCGCCTTATATAATCTCGGGAGTGTGCAGTGTCACCCCCCAGCACGTGTCCATGCCCAATTGAGGTCATGGCGCATGAGAGAGTGACATTTGTCTATCCATAAAGTAACATCATCATGTTGAATATTACCTCATGTGTGGCTAGTAATATCTAATAACATTTTTATGTAAATATGATTATAATAGCCTTATCATGCTTTCCACGTTAGGACAAACATATTTGTAGGGGATATCGTCCGAGGTGATATTGGAGGTATTTTACATGTTAAAAGTCAAGATGAGATATGATGTTTATATGTGCGTGAGATATATTTCCCTAGACCTCTGATGGCATGTAATACGAGTGTCATCTTATGCCGACACTCTTCCAGAGGTAAGGATGAGGTTTTTCTCCTATATGGGATGACATCGTCATCTCTGGTTGTCTACTAAAGTATCATCAAGATCAAACAATAGTTATACAAATCAGGTATGGGTGAGAAGACTTGTATCACCTATGAGACGATATTGTGGTATGCTTCCATCTAGATGAGACTACACTTATGTATATCAATAAATGAGAATATTATAATATATAGACCTCTTAGTATTTGGACAAAAAAGGTTTAAGGTTTCTACGATCTTTGTTACTAATCAAAGGGTACTTACAACGTAACTGATGGGCTTCTATAAGGATTCCTTATCCTAATTTGGGAATCAATGGAATATATAACGTATGAGAGGTTGGAAGTGGTAGAAAGCTTCTCTTATATTCTACTAACAGTGGGTTATAAGAAGATATAATAATGAACAAATATAGAGAGTCATAGGTTACTCTTATGCTTAAAAGGATGATTCATCACTAGAACAGATAAATAATCTTTTGTTGTATCTAGATGATGCCATGGTGATTTTTAAATACCTTTAACTGTTTACAAGCCTCCCATAGATGAGCATTCTATTGGAGAGAGAATGAGTGGACTACAGCGGCATGGTAAAAGTTTCCCTGAGGTCTGATGACTAAGTAACTCATTGGAGTGTTGGTGAAAGGCTTGTAGGTGGTGTAAGGTAGTTGATGGGAGAATCTGATGCGAATGGGAGCCTACAATGCTAGCGGGAGTGAGTGGTGGCGAAAGGTAAAATAGTGTATGTGCCTTCTACCTACCTGCTAGAGAAGCTCGAGAAGCTTAGCCAGATTTTTGAGGGGTTTAGGATTGGTTGCATGTGATACCATGTAGTTTAAAGTAAATTAAATAAATTATATATGTGTATAATTGTGTGTATTTCTCTAAAGTGGCTAGTGATGTCACAAAAATGTAAGTTGTTAATTGAAGATTGAAGTAAATTTAAAATATGATAATAAAATAATAATTATTTAATGAATAAATATAATTATGTTGGTGGAATAATTATGGTGACTGGAATTAATATACTATGAATTGTTTGTTATAATTATATCAATTGGATAATTAGAATATAATCCATGATCATAAAATATTATGATATTGGGTTGATTCATCATGATTCAGAGTAGAATTTGTTAAATTGATGTTATACTTATGATGTTCCATGTTAGAGGATTGAAACGCCCGTGTTGATTTCGTATATTAAACTAAAATTGGGTTGAATTGGGATCACATCATATTAAGTGTTCTTGAGATAAAAATTGGATTTAATACCTTAAATATGTGTTAGATTAATTAAAAAACATTATAAATCAGTTAGGATTACTGTTAGGATGATAATACATACATATATTGACATTTGGAGATATTTATAAGTTTGGAATGAAAGTTTTAGGTTTAAAATGGAGGATTTCTACAGAAAAGATGAAATTCTAGGTGAATATCGTTCAAATGATATTGTGACCTAGTTTGAATGAAGTTAGATTCTCATTTGAATAGTATGAAGGACTAGTTTGAATAACATATGTATTCTTGTTCGAACGAGCATATTAAATGAGGATCAAATGATATTTTTTCTGAAATTTTTATTCTGAATTAAAAGAGGTTGATTCAGGAAGAAAACTTGAAATTGGATTTGTAACCCTTAACTGTGTAGGATTACTTGAATTGTGTATTATGTGCAACATATCGGGCATATGTACTTGTGTGATATGTATTATAGGGTATATCCTTATAAGGATGTGATCGATGGAGAATGGTACCCTAATGCGATCATTACGGATTTGACTTGGTTATATCTACTCCAGACACTATGTACTGAAATTACCGTTGTATCTGTGTAGGGTTCGTAGGCTAATTCTTTTATATAACTTTGGTTATGAGGCTCTATAACTGGTATGAAGGCGTAATGATTATCTCTAGTAGATGTTTGAGTGTTTATACGTATGGGACAACCTATAACTATGACTTATACAGGCAAGAGATCCCCGAAGGTGATAATATTGGTATTCGTTATATGGGGGCTTATGATAGGGCCCTTTTATTAGGTACGTGTATTGGATCGTACTTATATTATGTGGATGTAGATGTAGATGCAGATACTTATTTCCCCTATAATATTATACAATTATTAAGTATAAATAAAGAGAAGTATAATTGTTATATAACGGCCTATAGCAATGTAAAAGACTTAATCATGGAGAAAATATGGGCTCGAGAGTAGACACGTGTAATATTTAGGTTATTTGGTCCTGGGTTAACTTAAAAGAACCTAAAATATTAGATGAATATGTGTGGTTGTATTGTAGCCCAAAGTCAGTTACATTATTATACTACTTAGATTTGTTGTTAATGTCTCCTATTAACATTTTTCAAGTCATAGGCTACCAGTGTAGCCTCACCCCTGATCTAATCTTGATCTTCTATCCGCTGCTAATCTAATAAGAAGTATATGTCAAGATTGCATGCTCATATTCTATATTCCTTTATTATTTTATGTTGGTTTTTACACTTGAGTCTGTTGAGGCTTTATATTGGTATTGGCATGTATTAGTAGACAGTGATTATAAGAAACTATTTTATGGTTTTGGTATTAGAGTTTATGTGGTACACCTATACTCGTGAGTTACTATTTTTCCTGATCAATCTTGTATTTAATTTTATGGGGTGTCACATCGAGGTACTCCTGAAATAGACTGCTCATACTTTCGTGATGTATCAGAAGGGTTCCATCATGGAATAGGGAATATAGTCCCATAAGAGGTTAGTTCTTATTATACGAAGGTCCACTAAGTTTTTAGATATTTGAAGCCATTGATCCTGATGTCTCTGAGTTGGGCCTTTAAGGTGTAGTGGTAAAATTGAGTACATTGTAAGGGTAAGGATGATTCTCTTTGACTTTATTATGGGTTTTTATTGAAGGTGGCCTTGGTCTTCAAGGACCAGAAATGGTCTGTTAGAAGTCTTTAATACACCCCTTCTCTTACAAGAGAGAGAATAAGAGGTTGCGAACTCATTGGAATTCCCGAGTACTTAATTGTGGTATAATCAACAGCCCCTTATTTCTCTTTACGATAATTTCAAGAGGAAATACTTATCCGTTTATGTAACTCCCCGACCTGGATTTATGGGTTACTCGTAGTCAACCTGGTCTGACCTGAGCGTCGGGTGTGAAGTGCATTGAACAACCTATATAATATTGCTAGTCCGGTTTTATTTTTAATTAATGTTTCACTTGCTTAGCATGCGATTATAATTTTAATTAAACTACGTGAGGAACCCATGGGGAGCATCCCGAAGTCCAATCATTCAAAGCTTCCAACGTAATATAGAAGAGAGTACTTACCTGTATAACGCTCTCAAAATACGAAACAGCACCCAACCTGCCATAACAAAATGAGGGAGTCAGCCAAATGCTCATAAAATATACAAAACGCAGGATACAATCGAACAATGGAAAGAAGACTCTAACACATTATGCTTACTTGCACAGGCAACTACCTTATATAAACGTATAAATATACACATACATATACTTAATGCATGAAACAGTTTCACTTTAGAAAAGCTTATTTATCTAGATTAATTCGCCTTAATTTTGTAAAAGACTTTCATTTCCTCATTTTGACATTTGTCCCTTTATTTAACATACGACTAAATATTTAAAATAACTCCACTTGGTTTCACCGAAATCCATTTCTTTACCAAAATTACTCTCTTACTTGAACCATTCCACATTAGTATTTTCATCGAAAAATACTATTTCAACACACTCAAACACCGTGATAGATAATACTAATTTAGCCTTTGAAAAACTTTCACAACACACCCTTGTGTTAATTATAGGTTAAACTTCTTAGGTTGCTTGACCACTCATTTGTTCACTTACTTTATCATTTTTCTTTACCTTATGGACATTAATCAATTTCACATTTGCTTGTCCATTTCACCTTTACTAGAACATTTATTAATCCATTAAAGTTAGGTTGTGTTAACACATTTTCACCACACAACCCATTTTTTGACATGTTCCTTATTCCTTTATCTTTTCTCGAAATCTTCCAATAATTGTATACTTTAACAAGCTCTACACCGTCGGCTATGCGCACCATATACTCTGGCTAGTGTTTTGGATCTTTCACCCTAGGGCTCCGGGACCTCCTTAATTATCTCGACGTCATCTGAGTTCCTTTTTAATGTGTTTTCACATTTTTCAAATGTTCACATTATACCACTTTTTTCGTTTACCCAGCCGAAGCCAAACCCGGGGTTTCGCCCCAATTTTTCTTTCACTTTAAAACTATCATTTCATGTCCTTTAGACTTTAAATCTGATTTTATTCCAAAAATCATATTCATTTAGGACCAATTTGTGTAACACATTTTTCAACATTTTTATTTCATAAAAATGTTCCACTTTATGTAAAATTACCACTTTACCCATTTGTTTCCGAACTTGTGATTTTCCTCCATTTTATGAGAGTTGTCTTCCTAAAACACCTTTAAGTTACTCACACTAACTTCTTAAGTTCTTTCAACACTCTAACACTTTTTTAACATTTGTAGTATAATTCTTCTCAAGTTGAAAACCTCTTTATTTTATTATTTCTTTTTCAAATTCATAAGTGTTAATCTTTCAGATATTATTGAGTTACACAAACCAACTTCCCAATGTTTAACCATTAACACTTATACAAGACCTTTTCTAACCATACTTCAAAATTAGATATTTCTTTACTTATTTATTTAAGAAACCTAATTACACTTAAAGACTACTTTTTATAGGAAAATACCATTTTCTTTTTATCAATACATGTATTCTTACAACCTTATATTCATCATACCTTTGACCCCTTTTCACATACTTTAAAGATTCGAATTTTTACTTTTTGTCATTTGTTGTTTAAACCCAACAAAGCCTCCTTTAAACTTGTTTTTATGTCCATTATCAATATACTACAAGTTTATATGCATGAGAAGATAGATTTTAATCCTAAAATCCAATTATATGGTTTAAACATACGTTTCATTTTAGAAATTCTTAAGACTTTGCAAAAATGGATTTTCAAGGCTCAAAGGATGTTTTATTTCTTCAAACTCAACAAGTGTCCATTTTTCATCAAATCTTAATTTTTGCAAGAAACTTGAAATATCAATTAACCATATATTTTAGAAAAATTAACATCATTTCCCAACATTTTATTTCATAAAATGTTTAATATCAAATCTCTAAAACATACACCATCTTCTTAAAAATCCTAATTTTTATTTCAACCTTTGAAATATTTACTCAACAATTGATTTCTATCTAAATAATACTTTTACCGACATTTTTATTACATAAAAATACTTAATATTAATCTACTAGAAACCGTCATTTATTCATGCGCCTTCTACTTATGAAATCTAACAATAAGACTACTAATAATGCAAACAGAGTCTTAAATAAAAGAATAGATTTGTTCACCTCTAAATACTCAAAATGGTGGTAGAAATTTGGTTTAGGAGGATAAAACCCCACCTTCAAAGGTGGCCTCAAGGGGTTACCAAATTCATCCTCCATTTATGCTCCATATATGCTTTCAAGCTAAAAAAAACCTTCAAACTCTATGAAAGTTTCCATCTCGATCTTTAAGAACCCACCAAAAAGGCTCCACAAATTCTTAACTTCACTCAACAGTGGAGGAAATGGGTGTAGTAGACCTAAATATGGTGGGATAGTACAAGAACAAGATGGAGTTTTGGTGGTGAAATGGTGGAATGGTGGAGAGAGGTGTCCAAACATGGTGGAAGACCACCGCTCTCTCTCCCTCTTCTTCCAACTACAAAAATGGCCCAATTAATGAACCAAACCCACCCTTATAAAAACCCTTAAAACACCAAAAATCTCATTTTTCCCAATCTGGGCTCACTAGAGCTCGTTAGCTTAACGATTCAAGGGCTGGAAATGTGATGGCGCACAAGGGGAATCTGATCTAAAATTTTAAAGCACGTCGTTTGAACGACATTGAGCGTCGTTTGAATAATAAGTGCATCTCGTTCGATTTGTGGCTTCTAACGACCTTCAAGCGACCCTTGAAAGTGGTACAATGGGCTCTTATTTGAAGCTCGTTCGAACCCTTGCATCTAACGAGATCTAAATCTCGTTTGATCCCTGCCTTCTAATAGCCTTTCTTTTTCTTTTTCTCTAAATTCCAATTTTTACCCATAATTTCAACAATTATCATCGAACCTTCAAAAAGTCAAATAAGAATTGAAACCCAGTCATAATCATCCAAATATCATTGTCTTTATTTTATTACGTTCATGCGGGGAAAATAAATAAAATATTAGGGAAGGATATTAAAGTTTAAATGAATAAGGGTAACAACATAACTAACCAACGAGATTTTTGTCATTATAAGATTGCATTGGGAAGGAGTTTACATTGAGTGTTGGAAATGTAGAATAGTGATGCGTCATGATATGGGTGGTTATAAATGATCCCCTCGAGTTGGATTAAAACCTTCACCTTTCTTTTAGCAATTACCTTTTTCTTTCTTGGGTTATATCTTTACAAAAAGTGTTTCCCTTTTTTGTATTAAAATGTATTCTGAAAGTATCTCTTCCCTCAAGGTCTTAAACCCCACTCCATTTTCTGTGATGGGTCCCCATGTCTCTCTGCCTTCTATGACTGAGTGAGGAGATAGTACGCTAACCCAGCCTCCTTCTTAAGGAATTCCTATAGGAATCCAAGTGATAAAGTACATGTGAGCTAATTACCTTAAATTTTCTAGTGGGGCTTAGGTTTCTTTAAAAATAAATGATAAGTACTTGGAGGGTATTCGAGAAACATATCATACCCCGGATAACGTGATTCTAAGGGGTCCAAATCTTGATGAGAGGGATTGTTCTCTAGTCCCAAAATTTGTAATGTTCGACAAGTGTTTACAGATCTATAGGGTCAAGTTTCCACTCCCACATCTAATGATGGAAATTATGAAGTCCATTGGGGTAGACCCTTCCCAAATCGTTACCAACACTTGGAGACTTTTGATGGACATAATTTTGTCTTGTTAGGAGGATAGTGGGGGACAATTTGGTGTTACCCCAGCTCAATTATTCAAGCATTTTTGGGTCCAGGAGTAAGGCAAGGCCAAGGACCAGGATCTAAAATTATTTGTCCATAGATCCCCTACCACCTTTACAAAGGAGAATGACAATGCCCCAAAATAGTCGAAGGAGAGGTTTTTCTTTGTTGGTGGAGCTTAGTCCATCCCAAATAGCATGGAGAGGATCAATTTACCCCCTTTTCGGATCACTCCTATGGCCTTGGGTAAGTCTTTTCTATAAACCCTTATTTACATTTCTCAGAGGTCATATTAATACTTCTCCTCTTATTCTATACCCACCGATCCCAATAAACAAGAGGTTAATGGGTTGTGGTCTAGGACGTCATCCTAAGGCAACCTCTTTGGGATGGATGTCTGAGGCTCTAAAGGTGGCAGTTGGGGAGATAAAAGGTGTCGAAGCTTTTGTCTTAGTCCAGAGGAAACACAAGGCCACAACTATTGAGGCTTCCGAAGATTCAAATTATTTTTTTTACGTGCCTGAGGCCAGCGACGGTGAGAATAAAAAAGGCAAAAAGGTTGTTGATCTTCGTCCCAGCATAGATGAGGTTTGGCCTCTTATGGAGAGCATAGTCATCCTTGATATAATTGTCCACCCAATAAGCTTTCTGACATTTGATTTTTATCTTTTCTTCATTTTTCAGAATCTATTCACTAACTCTAAGCTAACCCATGATCCCCCTTTTGTGAAAAAAGGGAATATGTCTAAGGTCGAGAAACGCATAAAATTCAATAGTGTTGTGGAGATTCTCGTGCCTTCCATGAAGTTAGTGGTTGAATCTGAGTTGAGATATGAGATGAATGAGAGCCCATCATTGGAGATAGTTATGAAAACCCTTCCCTTGCTACAAGAATTTTTGGGGGCAAGTGGGCCCCTAGGGAAACCCATAATGTACTTTATATTCTAGGGGACTTCCAATCGCTGGGTCTCAAAAGTTTTTATGCACCAATTTAATGGTCCCTAAGTGAAAGGGAGAGAAGTGGATGGTGTTTACTCCATGTTAATTCAGAGCAATGAGGAGTTTCCATATAATATATAAATCGATAAAAATAGTCGAATTATAATATGAAAAAACAAAATAACGGGCATTATGCATGCCTGACATGTGTCACAAATTGAGACGTGGTAATTAAAATTGGAACATTCTACAATTCAAATTGGAGCGTTAGTGCACCAAAACAGGAAAAATTCAAATGGGTGAATAACCACCCACCAGTTACCTAAGAGCAATTATATTTCATGGAAAGAAACATTATAAATAAGTGACAAACCTAACAAGGAATATATGACTTCCTCTCCAAAAATGCATTTACATCAATTTAATCCTCTTTTTTTCTTTTCTTTTCTTTTCTTTATAACACTTCTTCCATTCTGCAGTAGATTGTAAGGTAGTTTGTAATCTTTTCTCTCAAATTTTATTTAAAGTTTCTTGACTTTACATTTTTTTCATTTACTTTCTTGCTTTACATTTCTTTAGTGTGATTTTCTTTTTTACGAGGACCTTATTTTCTTGTAATCCTTTACTTAGTCGCTTATCTTTTCTTCTATTTACAAAGTGGTGATACCCTATTACAATTGGTGTTTGAAAGGATCTAAAGACCTTCGAATATACTCAAACAAGAGAAGAGGTCCCACAACTGACCTCTGACCTCAAAAAAATCCTTATTTTCCCCCTAAGACCTCTAATGTGCTAATGAAAAGGCCATAATATCCTAGCAAACCTAAGTCACTTCTCATTCTTCCTAATACGGTTAGTCTCTCCAACATGTCGCCTCAGTTAAACTCATAGGCCATATCATCAAGGTTTCTTTAAGTCTGATGATCAGAAAAAATCTCAGTTCAAAGAGAAATAACTTCCCAATGTCTCCTAACCCTCAAAAATGACTTATATCCTTTCATATAAGGATAACCTATCGCAATCCTATAGAGGTTCTTGAGATCTTAGACCTCTGGTAGAGCACCTGTAAAAAGTATGTAGGTGAGTGGAAAGAAAAACATTATTTCACCTATCTCCACCACCCATATCCACTTGCATTAAAAAAAACCATCAACGCTTAATTCAACAAACAACCACCTTACACCAACTACAAATCCTTTGGCCAACACTCCAACCCCTTCTTGACACCATCAGACATCAAAGGTGCCCTAACCATGATGTGATAGTCCACTCATTCTCTCTCCTAGAATTTACATATCAATAAGGGGATGGTTAAAGGATGAAGACAAGTTCAAACAATCAAACTTACAGATAATCAAGAGTGTTAAGCATTCACACATGTTTTACTCGTTGTTTCATACTCACAAGATACTATTGTGATCTTATATTCATAACTTGGATCATTTCTAGTTACGTGATACTTTGTATATTATTTAGTGTCCTAAATAAGTAATTAGAAATCTTAAATAATTCAATCAGTTACTTTCTAAGGTTCTTTGGATTATTGACGAATGCCACAAGACCTCATGCTCTCTTGACAAAGATCAAGAGGTTTCTTAGATTATAATAACTTTATTACCATCTAATAAACAAGTATAACACATTTGGGAGTGGACGTAGGAGGATCTGTTGATGCCTAAACAACTTTAAACTATTGTATTACACATTGATATTCCACTCGTCTTACCAACTGAGGTCCAAAATAGAGCACCCGTGGGTCTAATGTTGCTTTTAATTTCTAAACCAATCAGTTTGGCACCGTATGTGGATGCAAAAAGTTTCATTCATTTCGAATACATACCTAATTACTTTCAAAATGGTGACTGATGATGGCTTAGATCGATATTTTAAAGAAATGGAGATCCAACAAAACATGCTTTGAGAGAAACTGGCTACCATCCTCATTAGGCTCCTTTTTACCCCTCGATTTTGAAGGAACTAGTGGTACCAAAGCATAGAAGTAGTGGGAAGAACCACGAGCCCCAGTTAGAAGGAGAAAATGATAAAGAGGGCGCGTGCGAGGCCCCTAACAATCAGTGACCTACATCCCTATCAAGGGCATGTTATCATTCCCTAGAGATCAATCTCAATGACGTTCTAGGGTGTCTAGGCCCTGAGCTGGAAAGATAAAGAAGATGCATAATTGGTTGGGGAATTTCTTCAACCAGTACAAGACTCAAATTTCTAACACCATTTAGTTATCCCTCTAAAACACATTATCTTTAATATATATAATGATGTTCAAAATTTCCTTCTTACCCTAAAGTGGAAGAAATCGAATACTGAATAGTTTGATGGGTCCAAGGACCCCAACGATCATTTAAAACCCTACCAGTCACTAATGCTCCTTTAAGATACCCCAAACGATGTCCTGTGTAGATCTTTTACTTCAAGTTAGAGGGGAATAGTTAGGCACTGGTTTGCTAAGCTAAATCTCGGGACTATCGGAAGCTTCACTAAGTTGGCAAGATCTTTTTTCAGACACTCTATTAGGGCTAGAAAGATTAGGAAACCTATCACTTTTATCCTCAACCTCAGACAGAATACTTGAGAGCCCCGGGGGAATATGCTAAGAGGTTAAACTAAGAAGATCTCCATGTTAATGACCTAAACGATACAAAATATAATATTGAGATGCTCACAAGACTTGTTAAAGATCTCTGCGTTCATCTCAGGCCTCACATCACAAGACTTATTGAGGTCCTTTAGAAAGAACCCTCCAAAATAGAAGATTGATATGCTAGAAAGAGCTTAGAAATATATTAATTTTGAGGTTGCTATCTCAGTAAGGCTCTCCACAACCTCCCCTCCATAGGGAAAGAGAAAATAAGTGTTCTCCCGTCTTATAGAGATATCTGAAGCTAAGAAGAAGAAAGACTTAGTAAAAACTAATGAGCCTTCAGGAGCCAAATATTTCACTCCACTCACAACCACCCTTAAAGAATTATTTGTTACAGGTGAAGCACAAGATCTCCTTCCTCCATCCAAGCCCATGAGAAACATTAATGTTAAAATGGAAAAGTCCATGTACTGCAAGTTATAATGAGATCATATCCATACCAAAATGAGAACTTCAGACTAAAAGAATCCATTGAAGGGGTGAAAATGAGGGGCTACCTCAAAGAATATGTGGTTAAATGTACGTGAAAAGGTCATCGTGACAACAAAAACAAGAATAAATGTTATATCCCTATCATATATATCAAATGCATCTCTGGAGGCTTCATTAGGGGTGGACTATATGCCACAACCAAAAAATCTCACCTCAGGTGAAAGTCGTGCAAAGGTTTATATGGAAAGGCAAAACACACACACCACTATTTTTAAAAAATTTCAAACTTAAATTAAACTTCACCCCGATTAAATGAAAGTTTTGTTAAATGATTGACCAATTTATCTAAACCTAAAGCATGAATCTAGGTGAGTATAACAAGATAAAATATATCAATCACACAATGCCCAATGAATGAGAAAAACCAAATGGGAAAAACTTCGGACATCCCAACCAATACAATTCACTATGTTAAAAATAACAAAAGGGCACAACAAAAGACTTACACAACCAACTCCACTCCTACAATTATTGGCGCGTCTTCATTCCGTAGACCTTCTGCATAGTGACACATTGGAATCCACTATGCACTTCCATAACACGTGAGTCCACACACGCCTCGATATTAACAGATCCAGGCTTAGCAACCCATCATAAATATAGAGTCCGCTGCATTTAAACCATAACGAATACATAGTCCACCGTACAAAACAATACTTAACAATATGTCGATGAGTAAACAAACTTGGTGCACACAAGAGGAAATATCAATGCATAAGAGGATTTAATCCTAGATCTCAAACTAGTTGGGTGAAAACTAGGGTTTGGAGGCTTTTAGTTATAGATAGGAAAATAATTTTCTCCCAAATTCTCAAGGGAAAAAGTTTTCACTACACTTGTTTTAAGAAAACACGAATTTTAGTGCAGAAGAATCTCGTTCAAATGAAATAGTAAGTTCATTCGAACTGAGTCACCAATCTCGTTAGATTACAGAATAATCTCGTTCGAATGAACTAGCCTATCTCGTTTGAACAAACTTCAAATGAGCTTAGACTCTCATATCTCATTCGAACAATACAATCTCGTCATGATTATGTTGATGTTCTAAATTTTCTTCTATGGTCTTCAAATAAACATACATAACAGGCTTTAGAGGATAAACACTCGATGCCTAACTTATGATTCAAACAGTTTGTCCAAACAGAATTAAGCAAAAACATACAACTTGATTCGATTCAAGAATTTGTCCTTACAAATCTCCCCTTTTGGCTATTTTGGGACAAAATGCCAAAACAAATACCCCTGGGTCATTAATTACATTTAAGGAATCAATCCCCAACCCCAAAAGGAAAAAAGTTCAAACTTGACATGCACATATATTGAGTAACTTTGCTCGTATGTAAACTTTGTCATGGCGTTGCAAACCTTCAGACTTAAACACATATTTCAAATGCAACTTGAATATATAATGATAGAAAATGCAATTGAAAAACCCTTACCCTTTGTCTAATCAATCTCCACCTAATATAGGACATCTTCCCCTAAGGTAAAAATATCCCCCGAGTTAAAGAGTTGGATACCATATATCCCCCTTTTTGTTGAGGAATAGACAAAGAATAAAGTGCATAATATAAAAAACTTTTCACCCTAAATGTAACATATGTAAATATGAAGGAAACCAACTAATAACAGGCAAAGATGAGAAGTGAAACATTGCAACACAAGTACACATAATAGAAATAATGAAAACAAAATATTAATTTTGATGCATGAATGAGATACTAATGATATCAAGCAACAAAAGATACAATTGTGATCATAAAGCAGGCTAAGATGAATCTAAGATTAAGAATGTGACAAATATAAATTAAATGTAAAAGAAAAGACTCAAAACAAGACATACCATAAATATGACCTAACTTATATGTCGAATCCGCGATTCTATGCTTATATGGCAACCCAAGAGTAATAGTAATTATAATGAATAAATTGAAGGAAATTGGAATTTAAATTGTTTTATTATAGGGGATGCGCAACATCTTACTACATACACTAGTCTACATAAAGCAGAAATACATTTATTTAGACACACCACTCATAACAGGAAATTGTAGAGCCCATTAGGCAATCACAAGAGCAGATAAGTTATAGTATAGATATTCTAGGCCCTTTTTTCTATGTGGAATGTGTTTTAAGGATGATAAGCAATTTCTCTTTTTATGAAAAGCCTTTTTCCATTTTCAATTCGCAACAAGTTGTGAACCAATTTTAACTTAATCAAATTTTATCTTGATTAATCCTAAACATTCATCTAGTGATTAAAGAAAGTAAAGTAAGGAAAATAATTCTCATAACACCGGATGTACGAGGAAACCACCAAAGGAAAAAGCCTCGGACGGTTCAAGCAAAACAATCACTATGATGTGGAATTACAAGTAACAGACATAAGTTTACTACATGACTCAATGCCCATGAGACTTTACGCTCTTATGATCTTCAACCACTCCTCGATAGTACCCACGCAAAAATTCCTTCTTCCACGATGCTCGTCCACAACACATACGTCCACATATGTCTTGGTGTCGACCGATATGGCTTGTAACGTCTACGATATTGAACATGGCTCTTTCGCTTCTCTACCGCAAACCTAGCAAAGTTCTATGTAGAACAAACTCCGAATGGTGCCAACAAAGATCACTATAGCATGTAGTAATGAAAGCTCGGATATTTGAAACTCTAAGGATGTTTTGGACTAAGAAAACCTTAGAAAACTTTGTGCATAAAATGTAGTGGTTTGTAAACTGTCTTTCAGACTACACACTTGATGAAATTCTGAGAAAACACGCCTTAAATAATTTTTCTTAAGTCGGCATTGAGAACACACTATATGGTTGACTTACTTGAGTCGGTGCCATATAGGAGTTCCAACTAGTTTGGATATCGAGACAAAATAGGATTAGATTTTTTCAAGTTGCTCTATCTCAAAAAGGCATCAAGCTTCATCAAAAAGGAATCCCAGTCCAAGCACTTCGATGAACTTCAAAGGGAAGTATTTTTTCTCGTGAACCACATTAGGACACACACACACTATTTGCATATATGTGTTTTTTATGTGTGCACAATTGTGTTAGTGGTTAAGACCTTGTCAAACATTTTTTTTCAAAAAGAAAAGTCATTTAAAATTTTTTTAATCATTTAAAATGAAGTTTTTTTGATTAATTAAAATTGTTATTTAAAAATGTTTGAGGCTAAAATCTAAATATTCTTTTTGTGAAAAAACCTTTGTGGTGCAAATTGGATTTTTCTAAATTCTTTAAAAAATTGCGTCTGATCTTTATGGCCACATGGCCTTCGCGTTTTTTTTCCATATCTGAGTTGTTGTGAGGATCTTTTCCCTTGATCCACGATCCAAAGTTGTTCATCTTCTTGATCCTTATGTCTGCACATCAGCATTAGTTTAGCCCAAAAGATTTTTGTATTTTTCACAGCCATCGTGTTCTTCAAACCTAAGCTGGTAGGCTCGTACCCCTCGATCCTGTGTTCATTAACGGTCCAAAGATGTTATACTCTCAATCCGTGTTACCATTACAACCAATCAGGGTCATTTGTTACACATATATACCATTAGATTCGAATTCTGGTCGATAGAAACGAACTCAGCCCTTAGTTTTGTAACTGATTTTATTAGCTGAGTATATATGCGATTTGAGTTTTAATTTACGTTTTGGTTGCAGAGTTTAGATAGATTAGAGAGATTAGAAAGAGGCGAGGTCAGCGCATCCAAAAGAGACAGAAGAGAGCCGCCTGAGAAAACCAAGGCTGCCGGAGTTGCGTCTCATATAGAGAGAGAAGAACAGGTCGCCATACCTGAGCATAAATCGAGAGAGAGAACTGTTGAGAGAGGAGATAGGCGTTAAAGAAAAACCGAGATAGAGAGAGGAGAAAAAACCATACCCTTTCTCCAAACCATATACGGTTTTTCTCTTAAACCAAACTATACCCAAACAATTATGTTGATGTAAAAAATTAGATTATATCTAATTATTCAATTACAGATAAATAAATGAGACAAAGAATTTTAAAGTGGTTCAGCCTTATAAAAATGGCATACGTCAACTGTTATGTTATTGCTGATTATTTGGGAATTCTTGATTACAAGTTCTATCCAGAAATTTCGGTCCCCTTCAATGAGGATTGTACAATGTATTTATAGCTTTGGGGCTGTAATGTGAAAGGGTAATACATTAAATGATGTACATATGAAAGGGTGATACATTCAATGCTCCTTAAGCGTGTGCGCTTGAATGATAAGTATTTAATGAATAGTCAAACTGTTGGTTATCCCGCTATTAATGCTTTGTTCGAGGTGCAGCTCGGACTGCCTGAGTTGCTCGGACCGCCTAAGCTTCTCGGTGCTCAAGAGTTCCTCGGAGAGTTATCGTTCCTCGGAGCGCATGAGTTCCTCGGGGAAACAGTGTTCCTCGTTGTAGTATGGTTCCTCGGAGCGTGTGATTTCCTCGGAAGTGTTTGTTGTTGTCACGTAGACTTCCACGTGTCTTCACTTTATTGATCCATGTCAGCAGACTAAATTTGGTATCAACAGAAGCCCCCAATATTTCATAGTTCGAATTTTGAGGAGTATGGAACATTCTTTCTTGGAATATGATAGCTTTAAATAGTCCTCCTGATTTTTAGGAATGTTTCCCTTGTATTTATTTCTCTTTCCAAATTCGTAGAATCAGGCTTTTCGAATTTTCACAACCGCCTCAATCTCTGCGTACTTTTTTTCTTTTTAGCCGCCGGCAGCGTAATCGTTTCTTCTCGCTTCGATTGCCGCGCCCTTTTTGTTCCTCTAGCCGCCGGTAGCGTAATTATTTCTTTTTGTAATCATTACTTCACCATTTCCCAACGCAAGGTATTTAAACTTCACAGACGCTCCCATCGTCTTCTACCTTTTCAAATTTGTATTTTCGAGTTTTCCGTCGTCTCTTTCTCTCCTGTGTATTCATCTTTTCCATCGTCCGTTGTCATCAGATCCACTCTTTTTCTGTAAGATTTTCTTCCTTCTTCTTCATTTCTTTAATTCATCATGGTTTACCTTGTTGAATCTCTTGATAAGTTTCGTTCTGATTTTTCCATTCCCTCCTGGGTTGTTCTGGAAGAGCTTTCTGAGCCTTTTGATTATTTCCGCTTGGCTGAGGGACATTGGTTCCCCAGTCTTTTTATTGCTGAGTGTGGATTTTCTTTTCCACCAAATCCCTTGTGTTTGGAATTCTGTCAGTACTTTGATGTTGTTCCTGCAAGAATAGCCCCCAACACATGGAGAATAGTTAATGGGGTGCATAGATTAAATCAAATCCATGGAACTCGCATAGGAATTCCTGAGATTATGTTTTGTTATAGATGGGCAGTTAATGATAACATTTTTTATTTAAAAACTAGATTTTTAAATAGAGCCTTAGTAGTCAATCTCCCTGATGCCAATAGGGATTATTTTGAGCATGGGGTTGTCATAATAAATTGGCAACATGCTCCTTTATCTGGAGATGAAGTTTATCAGGGTCCCAGATGCCCTCCTTATGGCAATGGGATAGGTTATTTTTATTTCATTTTATTTATTTTGAAATCATGCTTCTTTTGTGTTTGATAAAATGTGCCACTGATATTTCCATGTCTATTTATTTGCAGTTGATAGTAAAAGAAAGTGCCCAAAAGAAGCAGATGTCAATATAAGACATTTGAAACTTATCTGGAGCCTGCATCAATCTGTTGTTGATGAGCATATTAGGTCGGCATCATATCTGCTGCAATACAAGAGCTACACCACTTCTTTTACTGCTCGTCCAGTAATAAGTGAATCAGAGCCAGTACCGGCTTCCACCAGCTCCTTGCCTGAATCTCACGTCCCTTTAAGCGAAAAGATGAAGAGAAGAAGACCTCCCACTCTCTTCGAGAAACCTGCCTCCGGCTCTGGTGAGGCAAAAAGAAGTAAGGTTGATGTCCCAGGGGAGGGGACAAAGAAGAATGATGCACCTTCCTCGGTTGCTGTCGTGAAGGTTGCCGAGAAGCCCGGAGTGGCTCCGAGCAGGTCTGCTGCTCCTGGAGAGGTGATTGTAATATCACCTACCAAGGGTTCTTCCTTGGTTGAATCTGTTCCTGTTCCCCCGAGGAGGCTGAAGAAAAGCTCCCCGGTCAATTTGGCTGACACCATTACTCAGCCCCCAGCTACTGGAACTGGGGTTCCAACTTTTGTTCCCCCGAGCTCTGCCATGAGCTCGGTAAAGTCCTGTATCATTCCCGAGGTCCAAGGTACTGAAGAAAACCTTACTCGGGACATGGTCACCTCGTTAGCTACTCGTCACCTTGCTTCTGTAAGTCTTCTTACTTTGAACTTTTCATATTTCCTTTGTCATTTCTGTTTCTGACTTGTTTTCTTTTTCCTTTCACAGTTGACGAGCTGCTTTAATATAATTCTGAAGAAGGATGAAGCAATTAAAGCTTCATGCTCCTCGTCCAGCGTGGAGGGAGCTTTGGAAGAAGCTATCAAGTCTTTGGACGATTCTCGCCAGACATATGCTACTGACAAGGCTGTCTGGGAGAAGAAGCTTGCCTCCACCGAGCAGGAAAAAGCTCGAGCTGTTGATGCCTCCAAGGAGTTGGAGAAGAGAATAAATGCCCTGGAGAAGGCAAATAAGGAGCTCGAAGAGAAGCTCAAGACTACTGGAGAGTTTGAAAATAAACTCAAGGCTGCCGAGGAGGAGTTGGCTCAATGATCTAATAAAATTTGGACTTTTTTGCATACTGTTGTCTATGTTCATACTTTGTCTTGATTCTTATTGATTACTGCTTTTTCTTTCTCTGCTAGTTTCTGGCCAGGATGGAATTGTTATATGCCCATGATACAAAGCTGCTGCGATAATGTAATGAATATCTTAAGGCTGGTCATACAGACCTGAGTGCAGCACAAGTTGTAGACATCCTCGGCCAAGATGCTTCAGAACAGGCAGTGGAAGCATATCAATATCTGAAGTGTTTGCTTGATCGAGCGGTGGCCAATAATGTGGCCTATTATGATATGATCGAGGATCTCCAAGGCACCCTCGAAGACCTTCAGCTTCAATACAAAGAATCCACTGCCCTGTTGCATGAGGGGTACAAGAAGAAGTACCAGCAACTCAATGCTGACAAGGGGTACGAGAAGCGCTTTGCTGGATACGAGGTGAGGGAGAGAACTCTGAGGGGCGAGGTCGAGGAATGCAGATAAATTGTCGAGTTGCTAGAGCAAGAGAACAACAACTTGCAGAAAGAGCTATCACAGTTGAAGTCTGCAGCCTATTCTTCAAAAGCCTTAATCCCAGTGACCGATGAGGGATTCTCGTTCTTAGAGGTCGAGAACGCCAACTTGAGGGACGAGTTGGAAACCTTGAAGAGGTCTGGCCCTTCTACACCCTTTTGTTGTAGAACAAAGTTGTTCGCTGCTGGTAAGCAGCATTTCTAATGGTTGCTTCTTCTCTAACTTTCTCGAGCATGTCTAAATCCAGTCTTCTCATTAAGTCGCTGACAGGGGAATTGAAATTCAGAACCCTGTGTGTTGGGAGGCCCAACTCGGCAGGTATTATAGCTTCACTTCCAAATGCCAGCATATATGGTGATTCCCCTGTTGCTACTCGGGGAGTAGTTCGGTAAGCCCAAAGTACTGATTGTAGCTCGTTGATCCAGTTTGCTTTCGCATCATCCAATCTTTTTTTCAAACCATTCAGCAGCGTTCTGTTTGTCACTTCAATTTGTCCATTGCTTTGAGGATGGCCTGGTGCTGAGTGGATCTTCAAAATATTTGATTGATGATAATAGGCAGCGAACTCCTCGTTATCAAATTATGTTCCATGATCTGTGATGAAAGCATGAGGAAGACCATATCGAAAAACGATGTTCTTCCAAACAAATTGGTACACCTTCTCGTACGTCATATCAATAAGTGGCTCAGCTTTTACCCACTTAGTAAAATAATCAACTGCGACGACGAGGTATTTAAACCTTCCTCGGGTCGTTGGTAGTGGCCCAACCAAATCAATTCCCCATATGGCAAATGGCCAAGGGGAAGTTATGGGTGTCAACAATGCTTGTGGAGCTCTTCGGATGGAGAAAAAACATTGGCACTTGTCACATTTCTTTGCATAGGCTATACAATCAGCCCTCATTGTCGGCCAGTAGTATCCCTGCGTCATCACCCTTTGTAAAAGCGTCCGACCTGCTACATGTGCTCTACAGGACCCTTCATGGATCTCTTCAATCAAATCTTTCACCTCGGAGGGATGTATACATCTCTGCAAACCTTCCATAATTCCTCGTCTATACAGAATACCGTTAGTTAATACATACCGAGCAGCTTTAAACTTCAATTTCTTGACTGCGAGCTTGTTAATTGGTAATTCTCCCTCTTCAATATATGCCCTGATGGGATCCATCCAAGATGGTCCTAAATCAAGGGTAATAAAGTTCATCGTCAGATCTTCATTTATACTCCGACCAGCCAACACTTCAATTGGGATTGTTCGTCGTAGCTCGGTGCGAGTAGCTGATGCTAGTCGAGTTAGGGCGTCTGCTCTCGCATTCTCCATTCTTGGTATTCTGACCAGCTGAACAGCGGCAAATTCTGACACCAGCTCCTTTGCCTTTGCATGATATCTGATCATTAATTCTCCTCTAACTGCATATACTCCCAACATTTGATTTACGATCAATTGAGAATCACTGAAGACAATAATCTGCTGCGCCTCCATAATTTTTGCCAAACTAAGTCCTGCAATCATGGCCTCATACTCAGCCTCATTGTTGGAAGCTTTGAATTGGAAACGCAGGGCGTATTCCATGTCGACCTCATCTGGAGTGCTCAAAACTATCCCCGCGCCACATCCTGTAGTGCAAGATGAACCATCTACATATAGCCTCCATATAGTTAACTCGTCTTCAAATTTTTGATCAGTCAGAGTTCCTCGGTGAAATATTTGTTGCTTCCTTTCATCCTCCCCGAATTTTTCGTTATCTTCGTCGATTATCTCTTCTTGCCCTTTTACCAATCGGAATTGGTTTGAGCTCGAATTTGATGATTTTGTAACATCCACTTGCACTTTTACCAATCGGAATTGGTTTGAGCTAGTGTTCGTTGATCCTGTAACATCCACAGGTTGATCAGCGAGCAACTTTTGCTCCTCGGGGGTATCAGGATAGGTGAACTCTGCTATAAAATCTGCTACAGCCTGCCCTTTTAGCGATGATCTGGGCTCATAAACTATATCATATTCACCAAGCTCTATTGCCCAGTACATCAATCTCCCTGATTTTTCTGGTTTATGAAGGGCTTGCCTCAATGGCATATCGGTATATACTACTATGGTATGAGCCTGGAAGTATGGCCTCATTCTTCTACTTGCCTCAATAAGCACCAGTGCTAACTTTTCCAGCCTTGGATATCTGATCTCTGCTCCTCGGAAGGCCTTACTTGTGTAGTAAATTGGTTTTTGCACTCCATTCTCCACTTTGATCAACGCCGCGCTAACTGCATTCTCGGACACTGCAAGGTACAAATACAATTTTTCTCCCATCACTGGCCTGGATAACAGTTGAGGTGCTCCCAAGTATTTCTTCAAGTCTTGAAAAGCCTTCTCACATTCATCATTCCACTCAAAAGTCTTTCTGAGTGTCTTGAAGAATGGGAGACATCTATCAGTTGCTCGTGACACAAATCTGTTGAGTGCTGCTACTCGTCCTGTGAGACTCTGCACTTCCTTCTTCGTCGTTGGAGATCGCAGCCCTAATAGAGCTTTGATCTTTTCAGGATTTGCTTCAATGCCTCGTTAATTGACAATGTACCCGAGAAACATGCCTTCTCGTACTCCAAATATGCACTTCGTCGGGTTCAGCTTCATTTGATATTTATCCAGTTGATCAAAAGTCTGACTTAAGTCAACTAGATGATCGGCAGCTTTCTTGCTTTTCGTCAGCATGTCGTCAACATAGACTTCCATATTGCAACTGATTTGTTCAGCAAAGACTTTGTTCATCAGCCGCTGATATGTCTCACCTGCATATGTCTGGCGAGAATCGTCCAAAGACTTGATAGCTTCTTCCAAAGCTCCCTCCACGCTGGACGAGGAGCATGAAGCTGTAATTGCTTCATCCTTCTTCAGAATTATATTAAAGCAGCTCGCCAACTGTGAAAGGAAAAAAAAAACAAGTCAGAAACAGAAATGACAAAGGAAATATGAAAAGTTCAAAGTAAGAAGACTTACAGAAGCAAGGTGACGAGCAGCTAACGAGGTGACCATGTCCCAAATAAGGTTTTCTTCAGTACCTTGGACCTCGAGAATGATCCAGGACTTTATCGAGCTCATGGCAGAGCTCGGGGGAACAAAAGTTGGAACCCCAATTCCAGTAGCTGGGGGCTGAGTAATGGTGTCGGCCAAATTGACCGAGGAGCTTTTCTTCAGCCTCCTCAGGGGAACAGGAACAGATTCAACCAAGGAAGAACCCTTGGTCGGTGATATTACAATCACCTCTCCAAGAGCAGCAGACCTGCTCGGAGCCACTGCGGGCTTCTCGGCAACCTTCACGACAGCAACCGAGGAAGGTGCATCATTCTTCTTTGTCCCCTCCCCTGGGACATCAACCTTACTTCTTTTTGCCTCACCAGAGCCGGAGGCAGGTTTCTCGAAGAGAGTGGGAGGTCTTCTTCTCTTCATCCTTTCGCTTAAAGGGGCGTGAGATTCAGGCTAGGAGCTGGTGGAAGCTGGTACTGGCTCTAATTCACTTATTACTGGACGAGAAGTAAAAGAAGTGGTGTAGCTCTTGTATTGTAGCAGATATGATGCCGACCTAATATGCTCGTCAGCAACAGATTGATGCAGGCTCCAGATAAGTTTCAAATGTCTTATATTGACATCTGCTTCTTTTGGGCACTTTCTTTTACTGTCAACTGCAAATAAATAGACATGGAAATATCAGTGGCACATTTTATCAAACACAAAAGAAGCATGATTTCAAAATAAATAAAATGAAATAAAAATAACCTATCCCATTGCCATAAGGAGGGCATCTGGGACCCTGATAAACTTCTTCTCCAGATAAAGGAGCATGTTGCCAATTTTTTATGACAACCCCATGCTCAAAATAATCCCTATTGGCATCAGGGAGATTGACTACTAAGGCTCTATTTAAAAATCTAGTTTTTAAATAAAAAATATTATCATTAACTGCCCATCTATAACAAAACATAATCTCTGGAAATTCTATGTGAGTTCCATGGATTTGATTTAATCTATGCACCCCATTAACTATTACCCATGTGTTGGGGGATATTCTTGTAGGAACAACATCAAAGTACTGACAGAATTCCAAACACAAGGGATTTGGTGGAAAAGAAAATCCACACTCAGCAATAAAAAAGACTGGGGAACCAATGTCCCTCAGCCAAGAGGAAATAATCAGAAGGCTCAGAAAGCTCTTCCAGAACAACCCAGGAGGGAATGGAAAAATCAGAATGAAACTTATCAAGAGATTCAACAGGGTAAACCATGATGAATTAAAGAAATAAAGAAGAAGGAAGAAAATCTTACAGAAAAAGAGTGGATCTGATGACAACGGACGATGGAAAAGATGAATACACAGGAGAGAAAGAGACGACGGAAAACTCAAAAATACAAATTTGAAAAGGTAGAAGACGATGGGAGCGTGGACCGAATTCCCAT
This sequence comes from Sambucus nigra, assembly GCA_949130495.1. Lineage (NCBI taxonomy): Eukaryota > Viridiplantae > Streptophyta > Magnoliopsida > Dipsacales > Adoxaceae > Sambucus > Sambucus nigra. Next base: position 402,246,188 of record OX422209.1, on the reverse strand, counting down.
TTTTATGATCACAGATAAATAGATGAAAGCAATCCAATCAAGCACATAAGAGACAAAGATTTTTAAAGTGGTTCGGCTATGAATAAAGCCTACGTCCACTGTTATTTTATTTCCAGGGGTTTACAATAGCACCATAGTGTGTAGAGAGAGAAAGGGTGTGTATCTTGTCTATGGGGTTTCTAGGTTCTCTTGGATCTCATCCGGATCCCCCCTTTTGGCTAAGGGGATACATGTATTTATAGTGATGGGAGATAAAGAGATTCATTATATGTAGACATTTATGTCTACATTCAACGAATCTAATTGTTAAATTGCTTGGTATGCTATGTGTTGTCATCTATTAATACAGTATAAATGTATATTAAGGCTCAGTAAATGCGCTGCCATCTTCATTAATGCACATTAAATGAATAGTTATCCTTTGATCTTCCTGGTTGATATGCCAACCATCTCTCCTCGGGTGCCGACTATCACTCATCGGGTGCCGACCAACTCTCCTCGGGTGTCGACTAACACTCCTCGGGTGCCGACCAACTCTCCTCGAATGCCTACTAACAATCCTCGGGTGCCGACCAACTCTCCTCGGATGCCGACCAACTCTCCTCGGGTGTCGAATATTGCCACGTAGGATGACATGTGTCCTTTTCTGATTGGTCCTCGTAGATGGAGAATTTTTGCGTTAACAGAAGCCCCCAATGCTCCATGCTTGATGGTTTACTTGAAAGGATGGAGTATTTATTCTGCAGTGTTGCTCGGTGCTCATGAAATTCTTGATCTACCTTCTTGATTTGTTCAACATAAAGTGCATTATCTCTTGGACGACATATGATGCAGGCTGATCGATGGTTGCTAATATTTCTTTTGAGGAACTCCGTGTGCTATGTATCACCCCTGGGAATTTGGATGCAGCCATGACATAGTATGTAGCTTGTAGCTTGTCATAATCTTCAAGTATGTTGATTGGTTTGCTAGCCGACCAACTGCCTCCTGTGCCGAGAAACTGAGTGCTAACTTCACGTGCTTGATTCTTCTGATTTATGATCCTCTGAATACTTTGTCGAGTAACATACTAGCTTTTGAACCCAACTCTTCAATCTGATTAGTACCAAGCTAGTGGTGGACTTCGAAACATTTTCATATAACTTCTTCTTCAATGTTGGTCGGGCAGTAGTAGTAAAGATCTCAGTCCTGTAGATGCTGAATTTGACTTCTGAACTTCAATAGTATGTGCATAATAACTCCTGAATATGCCTCCTGAACTTCTGAATGCCTCCTGAACTTCAATATGCCTCCTGAACTTCAATAGCATGTGCATAATAACTCCTGAGTATGCCTCTTGAACTTCAATAGCCGCCTGAACTTCAATAGCATGTGCATAATAACTCCTGAATATGCCTCCTGAACTTCATAAGCAAAATTAGCTCCTGAGCAAGAAAATAACTTCTGAATGATAATTAGTTGGGGCTGAATTTGATGCTCGACTGCATGATGTTATGAGAATGTGCCGCCGAATGAACAACTGGATTTTTAATAGAGCCCCCAAGTGTGGAATGTGAGCTTTGAATGCTTTTTGCTTGATCGCATTCACATACTCATAAAATGTTTTCGACCAACTGTAGTTGACAGCTTCTTATTTTCGACCAACCTGAGTTGACATTTTTAGGAATACATAGTTTTACTTCCCGTAGGAATACATAGTTTTATTTCCCGGAGGAATACATAGTTTTACTTCCCGGAGAAATACAAGTTTTACTTCCCGGAGGAATACAAGTTTTACTTACCGAAGGAATACAAGTTTTACTTTTCGGAGGAATACAAGTAGCTTTACTTCCCGGAGGAATACAAGTAGCTTTACTTACCGGAGGAATACAAGTTTTACTTCCCGGAGGAATACAAGTTTTACTTCCCGGAGGAATACAAGTAGCTTTACTTCCCGGAAGAACACAAGTTTTACTTCTCGGAGGAATACATTTTTGATAATAAATGATAGAGACTTCCTCGGAGCTGACCAACAGATTGTTGGGAATAGAATAAGATATAATAAATGCTAGAGACCTCCTCGGCGCTGACCAACAGATTGTTGGGAATAAAATATAATAAATGCTGGAGACCTCCTCGGAGCTGACCAACAGATTGTTGGGAATAAGATATAATAAATGCTGGAGACCTCCTCGGCGCTGACCAACAGATTGTTGGGAATAAGATATAATAAATGTTGGAGACCTCCTCGGCGCTGAATATATGATTATAAATATTTGTCGAGCTTCATGCTGAAATAAGAATAGAATATGCATCCAAATAGATATAAAGAATAATAATAAAGTACCTCATTGATCTGTCGAGGTAGAATTATATAATGTCGAACAAGAATAAGATCTTCTAGAACATAAGAATATGGCCGAGAACTTTGTTGGGCCTGCATATAAATAAGAATTACCCCGACCAACTATCCGTTGGGGGTGACATATAATAAATGTTATAGTTATCCTCGGAGCTGAATATGATAATAAGTATCTCGCCGAGTTCCATGTTGAGATGAATATAGAATATGAATCCCAGGGGATATATAGAATAATTTGTGCTTGAGCCGATATCTGGGACTGAATATAAATAAGAATTACCCCAACCAACTATCCGTTGGGGGTGAAATATAATAACTGTTGTAGCTTTTCCTCGGAGCTGAATATGATAATAAGTATTTCGCCGAGCTCCATGAAGAGATGAATATAGAATATGAATCCGAACGGATATATAGAATAATTCGTGCTTGAGCACCTCAAAGCAATAATAAAATATATAGTTCCTTGCTGAGGTGAAATTTCATAATGCTGAGCAATGATAATAGTTTCCAGATTGTTTCCGAGCATTCGTCGGCGTTGAGTCTTGTACCTGTAAAAATTAATATCTTGCTCTACCATTTGTGTAGGCTGAATTGATTAGTCGTGAGAATAATTTACTCATCCAATCAATATATGATATGTATGCTTGAGAAAAAATATTAATTTCAAAAAATGAAATAATATATGTTGGCTGATATGTCGAGGCACATTTGCCTGATGTCGAGCAATACTACTTTTCCAGAGGTTTACGAGAGCTTTCATCGGGATTGAATCTCGTCCCTATGAAATTTTAATAATCTTCCCGAGCACCTGTCGAGACTAGAGAAAATAATTATTATCATGAGAATAATTATTCAGCCAAACAATATGTGATGTGTATCAGCATAAAATAATAAAAATTTCAAAATATGAAATAATATTTTTATGCCAAATGTGTGTGAGATGGACAAATTATTATTAGATATGCGCCATAAATAAGACGTAGAGTTTTTTGTAAAGTTATTTAATCTCCAACAACTAATCAGGTATAAGTTGTTGTTTGAAAATTATTTATCACTTGGTTTTAAAAATATTTTTGGGGTGATCACAAGTTAAAAAAGACTTAAGCCCCTATTTGTCCCCGAGCTGAACTCGTGTTTAAAGAAATATCTGGGGTGCTTCGCATTTTTTAATACCCCAAGATTCTACTGCTGCCGACAAACGGCATGGATGTTGCCGACCAACATTTAAGGATATCTCAAGTTATAGAATATATGGTGCCGACCAAGAAGCAAATGGTCCCCGACCAGCTGAGCAATTTCGCCGATCAACAAAAATGGTGCATTGAGAGCACCGAACAACATTAGATGTCACCGACCAAAAAGTGGATGGTTGGATAGTTTCCGACCAGTAAATTGAACCCTCCGAACAAGACTGAGATGTCGCCGATCAAGAAGTAGATGATCGTCGACCTGCAATTGGTTCCACCGAGCTACAATATGGGGCTCCGACCAATAATAAGATACCTCGTAGTTGGATAAAATTATTTCAACGTTGCTGATGGATCTTCACATCTTATCTCCGACAAACAAAAATGGTCTGGTTAAGCTTCTCTTTAATAAAATATGGCCCAAGATGATGCCGACTAACAATATGTATGGCTGACCAGAATATCTCGAATCCTTAGATCAGAAAAATAACATTCGATGTAAAATTTAAGCATTAAGAATGTTAATTAAATGAATAATTATCTAATCCACTATATCGTGTGATTCCGATAAAGAAACCCTGTGATGTGATGAATGAGGGGCCAACATATCAAATTTGTGCCCAGAGTCTTGATATGGTCATGATTTGTTTTACTGATCCTCTTTTACAAGAGGTGGGTAATGATTTTTCAGGTGAGAGAAAATTATTTTTTATATTGATCCTTTCCTATTCCCTATTTGGAGAGATAAAAATATGTTGAATGATCGAAGTTATTACCAAATTTATATCAAAAATCAGTCAATGAGACTTTATTGACATAGATGGAAGATGAACCAAATTAAGTATATAGTTCATAAAAATGAATGCAAAGAGACTCAAACTTTGAAGAGAGAGAAAATAGATCTGGGTCATGATTTCCATGAGAAAACTTTTTATTGTCTTTAACCTTTTCACATTCTCTGATTAAAAATATGATGGGAATTTGAATAGACATCAAAGATCTTACAAAATTTATAATGAAAATTATCAAATCTTACCACCGTCATATATATTAGTATATGTAATCATTTAAAATATTTATTCCATGATATAAAATTGAAACTTGAGAATCAAGCAAAAAGTTATGATTTATGAAATCCACTATTTTTCAGAATTCTAAATAAGAATTAATCTAACAGTTATGATTTTAAAATCATGATATGCAATATTTTGCAGATAAAAATTGGACAATTAATTTATGTATATAAACATAAAAATCATGATTGAATCAAAAGATGTATGTAGAATATATAATTAATTGTACGAAGAGAAAATAAAAACTTAGCTTTTGATGGAGAACAATGCTTGTAACACGTTCCCACAGATGGCGCCAATCTGTTGATGTAAAAAATTAGATTATATCTAATTATTCAATCACAGATAAATAAATGAGACAAAGAATTTTAAAGTGGTTCAGCCTTATAAGAATGGCCTACGTCCACTGTTATGTTATTGCTGATTGTTTGGGAATTCTTGATTACAAGTTCTATCCAGAAATTCCGGTCCCCTTCAATGAGGATTGTACAATGTATTTATAGCCCTGAGGCTGTAATGTGAAAGGGTAATACATTAAATGATGTACATATGAAAGGGTGATACATTCAATGCTCCTTAAGCGTGTGCATCTGAATGATAAGCATTTAATGAATAGTCAAATTGTTGGTTATCCCGCTATTAATGCTTTTTTCGAGGTGCAGCTCGGACCGCCTGAGTTTCTCGGACCGCCTAAACTTCTCTGTGCTCAAGAGTTCCTCAGAGAGTTCTCATTCCTCGGAGCGTATGAGTTCCTCGGGGAAACAGTTTTCCTCGTTGTAGTATGGTTCCTCGGAGCGTGTGATTTCCTCGGAAGTGTTTGTTGTTGCCACGTAGACTGCCACGTGTCTTCACTTTATTGATCCATGTCAGCAGACTAAATTTGGTATCAACAACTTCCATTCTTTAATAAACAGTAAACCTATTTGAGAGTTAAAAAAATGTCTTGGGTTTATGAAGTTAAGTTGTTGCTGAATTCTGGATTTATTTGAAGACCTCTTCAAATAATATATCTCTCTAAAAAACCATCTAGTACACTGAATAATTTTTTAGGATTCTTTATTTTATCTTGGATCGGTATTATATTTGTTGTTGAATTCTAGAATATAGTTTCAAATAAATTTGAAACACAAGACTTCTTATTGTGCATATTTTCAGATTTGATAAATACTTTTCTGGTTTCAAAAATTAATTTCACAAATTGGTGAAATAAAATTGAGCATAAATAATTTTGAAACTAGTTTTGATTTGAAATTTTTTATTCCAAATCTGAATTTTTTTGAAGTCTTGTATTCAAAGATATTTGGGATTATTTGCATTACATATAGAAGTGGCTTGTAATTCATAGGATATTGCTTGTATTATTGATAGAGAGGGTGAGAAGCATTTATGTATTTAGTTTAATTCACAAACACTCCCACTCTCACTCTCACATGAAGACTTGGGATTTGTGATTTTTGGTGAAATATTTTGTTTGTTGGAGCTACTATAATCAAAGAGGACAAGGAAAAAGCAAGGAAGCTGCGGGAAGGAAGACTACATCAAGTCAGAAGCCTTTGAGAGTGGAGTAACTCGTGTAGATAACATTCTGAACTTAGATTTAGCTCTCTTATTGCATGCTTAGTGCTGTAACTTGTGCCGTGTGATTATTAGTGGATTTTTTTTTGTGGCGTAGAGGTCACCGTGAATGTTTCCCTTATTTTAGGGTTTTACCACGTTAAAAATTGTGTGTCCAATTTTCTTGAATCTTCTTAATTCCTTTGGTGAACATTATCGCCCTTAAGACTTAATTGAAGTTTTTAGTTTTAAAAACCTAAGGTAATCAAACTAACGAATCTAGAGATCATATTCAGAAAAACGTTTTAACACATCTAGTGTTGTATTTTGAAAAGAGTTTTGTTCAACGAGTTTATTTCGGAGTTTACTCAACTTATAACTTTTTGTTATTAACTTAGTAAACAAGTTTTTCAAGTGGTATCTCGCTCGAACGACTGCTATGGTCGTTTGAATAACTATACACGAGTGTTTGATTTTAACACAACTCTAAATGATGTTTATCTCAGAATAAACGAAGTGTAAACGTTTTCAAACACTTTTAAAAACATTTTAAAATTATTTCTTAATAAAATAACTTCCTTAAAAATTTTAAAATAAATTATGAGTCCCATTAAAATTACGCATTCATACCTGAGTGATCTCGGAATGCAATTAATCTTGAAGATGAAATATTCATCATAAATCGGCATGATAAATATTTGAAACTTTGCCGCAACGTCTTTAATAAACTCCAATATATCATATTCTCTGTAGGATCGTGACAATAAAAATACTACCATTGACTCAAACGTGTTTCGTTTCGGGAATAAGTCAAATAAACATACAATGGACTTAATTGGAAATTTTTTCCTTACAAATCTCCCACTTTGACTATTCCGGGACAAAACCAACAGTGAAATGCCTAAGTTGGGGCATCAAGCCATATGATGCCTAAATCCCACTCCATAAACCCAAAATCAAAAATACAGGACAAGACTAGTAAATGATGGTCCGGCAAGCATGAACTATCTGAATGTGATGTAGTCTTGAATTCTCAAATATCTTAAGCATGCCTATACACATAAAATAGACAAATACTTAGTGAAGTATGGAGGAAAAATGATATAAACCAATATGTAAAAACAATCCAAATCATTTGTTATGTGAACAAAACATGATGTAAATTTGTTAACAACATCTAAAACAAGATACCAATACCAATTTGTGCAAACTCATTAAGATACCAAAAAATAAGCATGAATGCATATGATATCAATGTGTAATGTAACAAAATCTATGTGCTCAATTAAAAAAATCACCCCTACATCAAATACACCTCTCCCTCTTTTTGTCTCGAATAGACAACCCGATGAAGAGATAATAAGAATATCTGGCATGTGATTATTAATGAACTAAATCCATATATTAAAGAAACAACCAGCTAATAATGATCAAGTATATCAAATTCGTAGCTAGCAAACAATAATCACACAACATGAATCAACAATCCAATCAGGTGTGATTAAACATCCACAATGCACTCAAAGATGTAATCAATATGAATCTTCATATAAAATGTCCCGAAGTAACCCAACAGTACCAAAAAAATATGAAAATATGAGTCAGGGTACTGAAATAGAAGGAAACAATAGAAAAATCCCTCAGCAAGTTGCTAGAACGAGACAGCCTTGTCGTTCAAACGGCAGAGGCTTCTCGCAAGATGACTTCGCGCAATAACAAGTTCTTGCTCAAACGAGAAAACCAAAAAACCAGTTCAATCTCTGAGAAAACATGTAGTTTCGGTCAGCGAAACAATTTCATGAAAAAACAAACTGGAAGGAGCAGAAACTGCAAAACAATAGCAAAACAGAAAACTAACAAATAAAAAAATATGAGTTGCATGCTAACATAGTACCGATGTGCTCAAACATGAACATGGAATGTATAGGTGTGAACTACAACAAATGAATCACAATTCCAACACATAGAAATGACCAAAAACTCTAATTGGTAGCTATAAATCATCAAATTATATTTTAGACTTATGTGACATCTAAAGTGTGAGCTAAATGAACTAGACAATCAAACATGCCCACGAATCCAGAATATTGACGATTCTACAAACAATAGCGTCATGATACGATTTTTCAACCTTAGGATTCATGGTGCAAACCCGTTTAAATTATCCATCCAAACTCCCTCAAATATATCATATTTTTCTTTTGGAATAAACATAAACTAATTGGCCCATATTTTGGCATATGATTATTTTTATTTCCTTGATTTTCTTTTGGTCTCTTCTAAACGGTGGCTTTCACAACAAGACACTTTTGCACTCTCGCAGCCCTTTCCCATGAACAGTCGTCATAATTTCAATAACAATCCTCACGGTAAATGGTTCTTACAGGCACACCTCCTCCTTGAGTATAATTACGCATAGATGACAAGATTGAGATGAAAATATCTCACCAAAATCAAATATGCATGAGATGTCAAACATCTGTATAAACTCGCGCATGTGTGAAAATATGGCATATATACAAAGTTGAATCAAAATGCATATCAACTTCAAAACAACCCCATAATACAATGATTAAGATCATTCTAAGCATCAATAATTATGACCAAATGTCCTAGCCACACAGATAATGAAAGGATGGATTTCCAAGCACACCAATATGCCACATCAAACATTTAAACTCAATATCAAAAACAAATCGAAAAATCTTTTTGGGTTTTTAACATATTTTGACTTCAATAAAATCAAAATAATTTTTCATTTTCTCAAAAATAATATTTAAAAAATCTTTTTGTATTTTTCAAATAAGACTCAATAAATGAACAAAATAATACACAAGATACACATGTCATAACACAGCAAGATATAAATCATAATGCAAAGACTAGCATATAACAAACATGGCAACACGATCATCTTTTAGATCTAGCATGGGAAAAATCAAGTGCAACCAAATGAGAACCATGAAGTTTAAGTCCTAAAGCCTCTAAGTCCGATTTCCTAACCCAATAAGGTGTGAAATTATGCATGGGGGTTTTGGGAACTGAAATGACTTTATTTCTTAACTTCATAGGAGCATTCCTAAGGTCATAGCAAAAACGTCTAAGGTCATATTTCCTACCGCAATGTGTGTAAGTGTAAAGATGGCGGGAATGATTACCAAAATTTTGACATCTCCTCACATTCCTATTGGGCTCTCTCACACGGTTGGTATTGGCTTTGGGAATGGGATACTCATAGCCTATACCACACCTATCACTTTTTGACATGGATTGTGCCTAACATCCTATCCAACTTTTTTGACCTAGCTTCCAAGACAAACTTAACCTTACTCGAGTCTTTCAACTTCTCCTCTAACTCACAAATCCTAAACTCAAGCACGCGCCTAGACTCCTCAAACTCTAGAATATCCTTTTTCAAAGCCTTCATCACACCTTGAAGACTACCTCTCTTTTTGTCCATATGTTCTATCTTTTCCCTAAACATCTTCTCCCGTGCCCTAAGATCCTCAATCAAAATATCGTTATTTTCTACGACACTCTCATTCAACCTATCTTGCAATTTAGAGTTTGCCTTTTTCACTCTCATCGCTTTCGCATACAATTCATTAAAGGCAACTTGTAACTTTTTCACATCAACTTCGTCTTCCTCACTCACTTCACCCTCGCTCACTTAGGATTCAATGGTCTCAGAAGTGTGATGCATATGAGAATCTTCATAGGAAGATTTATCATCGTCTCTCACATGACATGCCAAGAAAGCAACAAACTTGCTCTCATTGGGGGAACTCTCTCCCTCTTCCAGATCACTATCACTTAAGGAGGAACTATAGGCTATCTATTTATTTCCCTCTTTCTTAAGTTTAGTGGAACACTCGATAACTTTGTGACCAGACCCCTCACACCCCTCACACCTATCTGACTCAACCCTATTAAATTTCTCACTCTTATCTTTAAGGGTGAAATATACCTAGTTTTTCTTGAATTTCTCAAAATTTTTGGCATCTTTTGATTGCTTTAGAAATTAAAAAAAAAATTGAACTTCTTTGATAACAAGGCGACATCCTCAAAATCGGAATCGAAATCTTCATCGGAAACTTTAGTTTCCTCCTTTAGGGGTTTCAAAGCAATGCCCTTTTCTTTCTTTGGCACTTGATTGGAGGTAAATATATCGAGTTAATAGGTTTGTAGGTCATGTGCAATCTCTTCAAGTTTCGTCGAATCAAGCATACCTAAGGTTTATAAAATATCCACTTTTAAATTAAATCTACACGACAAAGATCTCAAAATTTTCTTTATCACAAGATTGTCGGGAATCTTCTCTCCTAAGTTGAATGAGGAGTTGAAAATATTGAACAATCTAATGTAAAACTCATTAAATGTCTCACTCTCTAACATCTTAATAGTCTCAAACTGTCTAGTGAGGTTTTGTAGATTAGATGTCCTAACCGTGCTAATAACCTCGTGAGTAAGTGCAAGTGTATCCCAAGCCTCTTTTTTTGTTTCACACGTCATGACTCTATTGTACTCTTCATATGTTAAATGTGAGGAAATTACGTGCAGACCCTTAGAGTTGTAAAGTGCAAGCCTATGTTAGGCTTCGGTCCATGACTCAACGGGTTTCAAACTAGTGACCTCACCTTCTCGTCTGACTGGTGGAGACCAACACTTTTTAACCGCTAAGAATACCAACTCATCAACGGCTTTTAAATTACTTCTCATTCTCATCTTCTAATAAGAAAAATTTGTGCCATCAAAAATAGGAGCACGAAAACTTTCAAAATAACCAAAATTCATCCTGAAAAATATAAGGGATCAACACAATAAAAAAATATATTTCTAGATCTAAAACCAATTTGTAGGCCCCTTTTTCAATGCGAAATGTGTTTTAAGGATGACAAATAATTTCTCTTTTTATGAAAAGTCATTTTCCTATTTTTAATTCACACCAAGTTATGAACCAATTTTAACTTAACAAAATTTTATCTTGATTAATCCTACAAATTCATCTAGTGATTAAAGCAAGTAAAGTAAGGAAAATAATTCTCTGTACGAGAAAACCACTAAAGGAAAAATCTCGGACGGCCCAAGACAGACAATCACTATGATGTGGAATTACAAGGAACAAACACAAGTCTTACTCAACGACTCAATTCCCATGAGACATGATGCTCTTCTGATCTTTAACCACTCCTCCACAGTGCCCACATAGAAAGTCCTTCTTCCACTATGCTTATCCATAACACACGCATCTATGTATGTCTCGGTGTCCACCAATATGGCTTGTAACGTCTACAATGTTGAACACGGATCTCCACCGCAAAACCAAGAAATTTTCTATGTAGAATAAAATCCGAATGGTTCCAACAAATATCACTATAGTATATAGTAATGAAAGCTCGGATCTTTGAAACTCTAAGGATGTTTTGGACTAAGAAAACCTTAAAAAACTTTGTGCAAAAAATGTACTGGTTTGTAAAGTATTTTTCAAACTACACACTTGACGAAATTATGAGAAAACATGCCTTAAATAATTTTTCTTAAGTTGGAATCTCGCTTGAACGATATAAGCATGTCACTCGAACGACTGCTATGGTCAGTTGAACAACTGTACACGAGCGTTTGATTTTAACACAACTCTAAATGATGTTCATCTCAGAATAAACGAAGTGTAAATGTTTTCAAACACATTTTAAAACATTTTAAAATTATCTATTTACTAAAATAACATCCTTAAATATTTTAAAATAAATTTCAAGTCCTATTAAAATCACGCATTCATACCTGAGTGATCTCATAATGAAAGTAATCTAGAGGAATAAATATGGACCATAAATCGGCATGATAAATCTTTAAAGCTTTACTGCAATGTCTTTAATAAATTTCAATACGTCATAGTCCATGTGGGATCGTGACAATAAAATATGACATATGATTCAAACGTGTTTTGTTTCGGGAATAAGTCAAATAAACATACAAGGGACTCAATTGAAAATTTTGTCCTTACTGATATTCCAATGGGAAGTACCATCCTTGTCTCCTAACGCCCACACATATGTTACTGAAATAAATTTTAGGGGTAAAACTGAGTAAATGTTCATAAGTGCGGGTAATACTTCTCCTTTTTCTATCTCACTATCCATCTGGAAGGAGAATAATTAAGAATATATGCCAAGTAGATAATTTTATTTCTATACAAGGTGTGAGTAAAATGTGTTGTCAGGGTATTAACGAGATTATAATGCATATATTATAACACAGATTATAACAATTGGAAACGAAATGAAATATCAAAGAATTGACAGGGGTATACTAGAGTCTAAGATATGTAAAAGAATAACATGATGAACTGGATATATTATGTATCGAGTTACACGGATAATGAATCAGACTCTAATAATATAACCTATAAATTATCAGTTTTAGGGCGTCAGCGGTGTAGCAATAACATTACAATATTGTCCAAAACCTGTGATGAGGTAATCCAAAATAATTGAAAAATAATAAATGGCTTGGTGCACTTAGCTAAAGTGTCACTCATGTGTATGTAGCAAATAACAAACTAGGCACTCACCATCTGAGTCCTCTAGGCCGATTAGAACTGTCGTGGTATATAGGGGTCTAATCCTTAAATCGTAGGATATGCTAATAGGGGATCACTGATAATGGTTAAAAATAGTAGGATTTACTGCGATAAAGTTTCATAGGATGCAGGACTATACCACATTTATGGGTTTAATGGAATTTAGTGGTTTGTAATGAATTCATAGATTGTAGAAGTTTAACGGGTTCGGGAAATAACTTGGATATCGAGACAATCAACATTCATGGTAAATAGGAACTACACAAAAGACTTCATAAATGAGAACATGAGTTCAAGATTATCACATAGTGATACAGCAGTACAATATTGCAAGGAAATAAGCTCAATTATTTAATACTGAAATAGAATCACCTACTTTGTAAGTACGAGTTGAAGTTTTGTGCTTCTAATTCATGGATGTTGACTGGATATTTTTAAATAAAAGTAAATATAAGTAGGTAGGATATGTTTATAAGTTGTGTTATTTGATTCTTATAGGATGCAATTTAGTGAAAATTTAAGTAAGTATTCAGTGTAAAATAACTGGTAGGGTGTACATGTATAATTACCAAAAGTTTAAAGTATAATTTTTTCCCTGATTTCCAGTTGGATTTAGGTTTAGTGGGAAGAGAAAAAATGGAGATATTTAACCTAAGGGATTTATGAAAAAAATTGGGGAAATTTTTTAATACTACTTGGAAAAATTTCCAGGGTAATGTAATATACCATTTTGTTTAGAATTAAAAAATAGATTTTTTGTAAAAAAAATCATATTTTTCTGATTGAGGACACACCCTCACACGCTGGGTCAAACCTTATATGCACTTGGTTTGAACCCTACTCACATGCGTGTATCCCACATCATCTTCAACCCTCGTCTTGTTCACTTTAGGGTTTGGAAATTTTGACCCTATATTCGAACCATTTAGAATACCATTTGAGTTGGTTCCTAAAAAAAGTTGTGGAAATTTTTGAGAGGATATTGGTTTTAAAGATTTTGGTGGATTGGTTTGAAATATTGGATTTTGTAAAAAAAAAAGGGAAATATTTGATCTGGATATATGTGATTGTAGGCTATTATTTGGGTTCTGTCATGGTGATGGTTGTGTTCTATGTTAAAAATGCGATTAAACAGGTTTGGTTTGAAGGATTTTGGTTGAGTATAGCCTCTGAATTTGTGTTTTGAAAATCTCAGGGGCGAATTTTTCAAACTTCGATTTGGGGCATTAAAACTTGGTTTTGGATCAATCAAACATTGAACCTAGGTTCCTTAGAACCAGAGCCTAAGTTCTCTCACTTTGAAACTGGTTCAGAGTCAAGAGTATAGAATCCACCTTTGAAGCTCAAGCTTCAATGAAGTTTTCTGGTTTTTAAGCTTGTTTAGTGCCATACACATGTTAAAGCTTACATGTAACTACATAATTTCATTCTAAAAAAGTGAATAAACATAACCAAATGGTAAGAAACAAAATTCATTCATAAAATAATAAATATACATAAAATATGGAAATTTTACTTTGAAAGTACACTAAGTTTGGTGTGTTTTTCACAAAGGTAACTTGGGCTTTAATAGGGTTCGTATGGGATTGTTTTTTGGTTGAAAAAAGGTGCTTTGTATCTTTGGTTTGTGCAAGTTTCAACCATGTTCCATGTGAGGGTAAATGGGTACCATTGGTACACTATGTGGTACACTGCCATGTAGACAGCCACCTGGCCCACATCACCAAGGCAAAAATGAGAAAAAGTTTGGGTTTGAGTTTTGGTTCGTGGATGATTTTAGTTTAGTTTTTAGGGCTTATATGTTACTTTTTGGAAGTTTTAGGGGCTTAAGTGAAATTTCTTAGACTTAGGGGTTTAGTTCATGATATAACTATTAAATTTATGTCATTTGGTTAAAATTTGGGTTTAAGTTTTGATTTAATTGGTATAGTAAGGTACATATTAGCATGATTCTTTATTTAAGGGTATTTTGGTAATTTGGAAAAATATGAGGGTTCTTTAGGAATTTTAAGGTTTTGAAGGGACTAATTTCCTATATTTGGGTGATTTGTTACTTTCTACCGTCCAAAAAAAGATCTTATCCTCGTAATTACCTGAGAAAAGTGTGGGTTAGTTTCTAAAGTTTCTTTTTTAGTTCCTTGGTGTTGCCAAAGGACTTTGACTAGTGGAATTGCTTTATGTCGGAGAACCTTATATTGTCGATCGAGGATTTGCATAGTGATTTCCTCGAATTCATGTATGGGGTTGACGGTTATGCCTTTCCAGATGATGATGTGACTTGGATCAGGGGTGTATTTCCACAGTTGCAAAACATGAAACGCATCATGTGTATTAGATAATTCGGGAGGTAAATCCAAATGATAGGCTTTCGATCTTATATGTTCGATGATTCTAAAGGGACTAATATAACAGGATGCTAACTTCCCACTTTCCCAAATCATATTACACCATTCCCGAGACATACCTAGGAATACTTGGTTATCAATTCAAAACTCTAAAGGATTTTTTTTTGTGTGAGCAAAACTCTTATGTTGACTTTACGCTGAATGCAATCTTTTTCGAATGAGGCGTATATTTTTCATGGTTTTAGTTATAATTTTGGGTCCAAGCATATGATTATCTCTTGATTCATTCCAACATAAGGGTGAGTGACATGGTCTCCCATAAAGAGCTTCATAGGGAGTGGCCTGAATGCTGGTTTGGTAGTTGTTATTGAAAGACAATTCAATTAACGCATGGTGATTATTCCATGAACCTAAGAAATATAACGTGAAGGCTCATAACATATCTTCAAGAGTTTTTATTACTCGTTCATATTGACCATTGGTTTAAGGGTGAAAGTCAGTACTGAGATACAGTTTGGTTACCATTGAGGCTTATGCAGCTTTCTAGAATCTTCTTATGAATCGGGGGTCTCAGTCTGAAATAATGGAAAGAGGTACACCATGAAGTCTAAAAATTTCCTTGATGTAGATCTCACTAAGTCATTGAAAGAAATCAGTTAATTGGGTTGGTAGAAAATGGGCAGATTTAGTAAGGCAGTCAATAATGACCCATATCGAATTGTATTCGTGAGAGATTTGGGGTAATCTAATGACAAAATTCATGGTAATGTGATCCCATTTCCATTCTGGGATGGGGAGTGGTTGGAGTAATCATCTGGGTCTTGATGCTCAATCTATACTTATTGGAAAGTTAAACATTTTTCTACAAAATGGATGATATCTGTGACACCCCGCCTAATTAAATACCGGGCGATCACTCCTTTATTAAATTAAATGAAGGTAAACAGTTGGTTCATTCTCAGCATCACTGTCGATAGAAATACATTTTCCAATTTAACACCCTAAATAATTAAGCTAAGTGTCAAAAACCATTTTCATACATGCTTTCCAAATTTTAATTTAAGAAAAAGATTTATTTATTTAAAAACAACATTTCCACAACTTAGAATCACATCACAGTAATACATACATCACAGTAATACATTCGTCAATCGAATGTCAACATAAGAAAACTAAAGTCACCAATACAAACTGAAATAAAACCCATAGTAACAATACTGAAAACAACTGATATACAAATGTCCCAATAACAACGGGATAATGGAGAGAGCTACACATGCTCAACTGGTGAAAGTACTAAGAGTAGATCCGAATGAATGAAGTCGTCTAATCCAGAGACCTGCAACTCCCACCTAAGCTGCAGCGCGTTCCTTCCAAGAGATCCTAATCAAGACGCCCCTGTGGCTGGGCACCTGTAATACATACATATATATACAAGAGAGAGAGAGAGAGAGAGGAAACGGGTCAGAGACCGAAAGTGTGTTTGATTTTAAAATACGTTAAGCAAGTATTTAAATTGATACAGGTCAATGCAACAATATATTAGTGCGTCACTCTATTGAGAATTACTCACCTCTCTTCTAATGTGCACACCTATCGCACTAACCTTCCCAACGGTTTATCTTAGCATTTTATTATACTAACCTTCCCAATAATTTAGCGTATCTACTTACTCGTAAGATTTCAAAACCAAACTATATTTTTATTTACAAAGAATACTTCCAATTAGAAGCACAACTCTCGTTTTAGCTTTTTATTAATATATAAAGTTCATCGGTGACATATTGTTTTTCACAAACAAGTATTTACTATAAGAGTCATCAACCATGTCCTACTTATCAAATCACAGTAGGCAGTTTCAAATTTCAAAATCTCATATTTATATTACATACTCGTATAATATATATAAATTAACAGCACCCCTCATAAAACTATGGTGCGTGCATACTCTACTATCCAGAACCCCATATCACTCATATTAAGGGGAATACAATCGGAATCACTCTCGAATTGTATTAACATGAATACACAAACAATATTGAGGCGAAACATAGATTCCAAGTCTCTAAGAGGATGGCACATACCTGCGTCTCTTAGGACCGTCTGAACTATCACATCGATAGCCTGTACCAAGGATATCTATCTCCTAGGGTACAAGTCAATATCCCCCATAAAGGTCCCATCGAGATAAGACTTGCCCCAGCGCGGTAACCTCAGGGATAGCAAGTAGCGTGGGCATGAATTTTCACAAGTATATAATATATGTACACACAATCATATAAATATACCACTTTATCATATTAATATAGGTTCTTCTCGTCACCCATTATTATACTATTTATCCTTAATTTCACATTTATAGAATTACGTATAAGGTTTCATTCCTAACCTTAACTCGAAGGGTTTTCTCACTTATTACCTAACACTCGTGGGTTATATCCTCACAAATCTGAAATTCAGTAAGTGACTTTATTATAATCCAACGTAACTCTCTAACGCACCTCACCCTTTAAATTTATAAATCTACCAACCTAAAGTAATTATCCCATAAATGCCATTCTCGCTGAATATTAAAGGTTCCAACATTATTTCATATACCCTACTGGTCCTCAATGTCTCCCAAATCATTTTATTTAAAATGCCCAAAAATTATTTCACGATAAACTTAATTTAACTAATTAAACAAGGGAAATATGAGTCTGCCAGGAGGGGTCGATCGATCGAAGCTTGGGGCTCGATCGATCGAACCTTCGATCGATCGATGCTCTAGGCTCGATCGATCGATCAAGCAGGTCTGGACAAAATTCTGCAGAATGCAGTTACGGGATTCATCAAACTTCTTCATCCAAAACTATGTTTTTCCATTCTAATCGTCCCAAAAATCCTATTATCATCATCATAACATTACACCAGGTGTTTATAACGTAAAGCATGTGTATAACTATCATTAAACATGGATTTTCAACCTAAAATCATGTCCAATCATCAAGAACCCTAGAATTTTCTTAAACAGATTTCTAATGAATCTTTCTCCAATATTTATTTATTATGATCACCAAATTTCGTGGATTATTACCTCTACATGGCAAGGGTTTCCAGAATTAACATATACATCACTACTACATGGGCTCTCCTATCAAAAATGGGGTTTTCTTCCATAGTTTTTATCACAATTCATTCCTAAACTAACATGAAGATTGCATCAACGAAAATAGCAAGTTTAAACACTTTCCTGGGATTTTGGTATGCAGATTCACGGCTGATTTTGGTATGGCTGCGTTCCTTGACTCGTGATCTACGCGGTGGTGTTGGTGGCGGTGCAAACCGGTGGCTTTTTGGCCTTGGATTGCCTTGGAGCTCTCTCCTCTCTTATCCAATGGCCGTCACTTGATTTGTGAATGTTCTAACCCTAAGAGGTTGACCTAATGGCTGATATAGGTTGGCTGAAATTCGTGGGTTTAATTACCCACTTATGTAAAATGACTAAAATGCCCTCCCGGGGTACTAATTAAGCCTAAAATTGCCCCGAGACCCAAACTACACCCCCGGGTACACTTTTCTGACTATCTCGACCCTACCGGACGCGTTGGCGCATTCAAAATGACCATACGGACAACTTATAAAATATTCACTTTTTATTTAACCAAATTAGTCCCGACGTGACACGAGCACGTTCCGACTTAAATTTCTGAAATCGTCATTTAATTCACTCATGACAACATTATAAAAATAAATCTCATATATTACTATACTCATCCAGTAATATGCAACAAATAACAAATTTCCAATAATTGCTAACTTTCGTCACGCTAGTAAATATTCAAAGCAACATTCCGGATTAAAAATTAAATTAATAAATCCCATAATTTAAAAGCTATAAAGCTATAAAAATACGGGGTATTACAATATCTTTCTTTATACCTGGCCACTAATAATGTTGCTTGAGAGTTTGATACATTTTAGTGCTTCTGGGATAAATCATGAATTTGGAATGGTGGTCTTCTAATAGGATTTCTTCTCATAATGAAGATATGAGGGGAACACACACTCGATTATTAAATTTTAACCCTCTCTCAGGATCTAAGGTACAGTACTTTTCAGGGAGGTTACTTTGGAGTTTTTGCTTTTAGGTTTTTAGAAATTCATCTTCATCTCGGAGTTCAATGATTTTCTTATGCATGGTGTGGCAAGCTATGATGTTTCCTAGAATAATTTGGTCTTCATAGGATTCCCTCTGTAAATTGTATTCTCCTATGTCGTTTAAGAATTCAAACATACTGTGGAGGGTTCCCTGGGATTTTTGGCTTAAGGCATCGACAACTATGTTACCTTTTCTGGGATTAGAGCTGGCAATTTTTTACCCGATAACCCATTTATGGTAATAACCCAAAATGACCCGAACATGACCCGATTATCTTGTATATATTTAAGAGTACCCAAAACTTATACTAGAATAAAAATCAACGCGACTCGAAAATGACACGACTAACCCGAATTGCCACCCCTATCTGGGATGGTAGAGTAAATTAAATTTGTTATCTTTTAAGAATTCTATCCGTCGTCCTTTCCAAAGGTTCAAATCTTTCTGAGTAAATATGTATTTAAGGCTTTTATGCTCAGAGAATACCTGAAATTCTTCTTTTTATAGATAACATCTCTAAATTTTTAGGGCAAAAACTATTTCTATTAATTCCAAGTAATCCACCAAATAATTGCCTTCATGAATTTTTAATTTTCGTGACCCATATTTGATCAGTTTTCCTTATTACATTAACACACAACCAAGTCCCTGTAGATAAGTGTTGGTATAAACATCATAACCAGCATTACTGGAAGGAATAGTAAGGATAGGGGTAGTGATAAACTTTTCCTTTATAGTAAGGAAGGCTTGTTTATAATCGGAGGTCCATATAAATTGGACATCCTTTGTGGTCAACTTCATTAGTGGTAAAGGGATCTTGGAAAATTCTTCCACGAAGCGATAATAATGTCCGACGAGCCCTAGAAAACTGTGCAATTCTTTAATGGTGGTAGGTTGAGTCCATTCAAGTACTACGGTTGTTTTGGTTGGATCTACTTGTAAACCTACTTAGATGACTACATGTTCGAGGAATATCACCTCTTACATGAGAAATTCGTGTTTATTTTTTTAGCATAAATTTGATGTTTACGAAGGGTTTATAATATTATGTGTAAATGTATTTTGTGATCTGCTCAGGTTTTGGAATAAATTAATATATCATCTATGAAGATGATTGAGCATTAATCCAGGAAATGGCAAAATTCTATATGGATTAAGTCCATGAAAGTGGAGGGTGTGTTTGTCAATCCAAAAGACATGACTAAGATCTCAAAATGACCATACTGAGTTCGAAAAGAAGTTTTGGGTATATCTTTTTCCCTGATGCGAAGTGTGGGTACCCGAAATTAGAATGGTGGGCCTGGACGAGTAGCCCAATTATGGCTGCCCAAAGTCCAGACCCTCCATGTCTTAACCGATTATGATTTAGTCTCTTCCCATGTTCCCATTAAGAGAGGTTCTAGGAAGAGATGGAAAACATGGGGGAGTCCAACACCTCCACTAACTGAAATAAACATGTATATAATAAACCCTAGGTTCGAGGCAAGGGACACATTGTATTCTCTGTAATCACTCTCCGGAGAACATAGAAATAATACTAACTGCACCACCATGGAGTAGGCATCTTTACTAAACTACGTACATCTCTTGTTGTGTGATTGGCATTTTGTATTTCGTTTTTCTGCTTGGTGATTGTGCTTCTCTTATCTCTTTGTTTTGAACAATAATTGTCACCACAATTGGCGCCGTCTGTGGGAACGTTTATCTTCCCTGAGAAAGCCCACACCCAGAAAAAAGCTCGAAATGTCTGGTCATAGTAGCAATGCTCCCCAGGCAGGGGATATTCAAGAACCGCCTGATCCTCGCAGGATTAGATCTGAAGTTCGACGTTCAGATCAGAGGGCTTGCGTGGAGAGGCCAACCTCAGAAGAAATCCAAGGACCAGCGAGGTCCACGCAGATATCCAGGCTGATTGATGCATATGAGGTAAGGCTCCACGAGCAAAGGGAGTCTTCTCGCAGACACGAGGCTGAGAATGCTCGCCTGAAAAGAAGATTAGAGAGACTAGAGAAATAGCTCCATCATGATACCAGGAGACGTTCGTACCGCACTCCTAGCCTTCAGGCGAGCAAGTCTCGCAGCCGAGGAATGAGCCCTAGGAGAGGATCCCAAAAAATTGAGGGAAACGAGTCAGAGGACGACCTACGCGAGCAGCTGTGAAAAGCTCACCGCTACCAGAGCCCTGCTCGCAGCAACGAAAACATACGAAGTCTGGTTCGAAGAGAGATGAACCAACACCTTGCACATCACGGTACTAGATCGGCCCGAGAACTCACGAGATGAGCTCTCTAAACTCAAATGAAATCACCTTTCTCGAGGGAAATAGAGGAGGAGGAAGCCCCCAAGAAGTTTGCTATTCTAAGGTTCAAGATTTATGACGGTAAGACTGATCCTATTGATCACATCAGGCAATACCGGCAGGCCATGACCCTCTGGAACCATCGAGAAGCACTAATGTGCTAAATTTTCCCCTCGAGCCTGCATGACGTGGCACAGAAATAGTTCGAAAGGCTCCCCCACCGGTCCGTCAGGAGTTTCAAATCCCTAGCCGAGCTCTTTACGTCCCGATTCATTACTAGTAGCTCCCATCCCAAAAGGATAGATGCTCTGCTGACAATGAAAAAGACGCCCCAAGAGACCCTCCGAGACTACGCGAAGAGGTACTGGGAATTGTTCAACGAGGTCGAGGACTGTTCGGAGCAAGTGGCAGTTGCCTCTTTCAAAATTGGGCTACCTAACTCTTCCCTTTTGTACCAATCCCTGACAAAGAAAGAGGCCATGACCATCGACGAACTAATGGCCCGCATCGAGAAGTATTCCAAGGTGGAAGATGTGACCCGCCTCAGCATAGGGGAAAACGGTCGAACTAAGCTCGCTGCCAAGGGCAGTGACAAGATTGAGAACCAGAAAAAAGGAGGAAAGAATGGGGCAAAAATGGCTCAAAAAACGGAGGCAATAATGATGTGTTGAAAGCATTTCAGACAGTCAACACCGTCTTCAAAGAACCAATTTACAAAATTCTCGCCAAAATCAAAGACGAGCCATTCATCAAGTGGCCCAGGAAGATTGGAGGAGATTCCTCAAAGAGAAACAACGCGCTGAGATACGCTTTTCATAAAGAGGGGGGACATAAGACCAAGCATTGCAAGGCCCTTAAGTCTCATCTCGAGGAGCTATCCCAATTCAGGCATTTAAGCGAGTTTATGGAGAAGAAGGCAGAGAAAGCGGCTACCAATAGAGAGGCGAGACCTGACAACGTGCTAGAAGATGATGTTGGACATGAGTTCGCGATAATTCATGGGGCATATGATGCCAAGCAGATCCAAGGAAATTCAACTCGAATGGAGATGAAGAAGCTTACAGCGGTGATGCAGGCTTTTCAGATCGATCCAGCAAAGTCACATTCCGGAAAGCGTCGACGAGCAGATGACGTCAACTATATTAAGCATATTGTTTTCACAGATGAAGATCTGGTGGGAGTGAGAATCCCACATCACGATGCTTTGGTCATTACCCTGAGGATAGCTAACTTTGACGTCGACAAGTTGCTCGTCGACCAAGGAATCTCGTCTGAGGTAATGTATCTCGACCTATTCAGAAAATTGAAGTTAAGCGTCGCCGACCTAAAGGAATCTAATGTCCCTTTAGTTGGCTTCGCTGGAAAAATAACTATGCCCCTAGGAGAGATTGTACTGCCAGTACGCACGGGAAACGTCTCCAGGATGATTGAGTTTTTGGTGGTTGACATCTACTCGCCATACCAAGCCATCCTCGGTAGGGGATGGTTACATGAGATGAAGGCAGTCTCCTTGACCTACAATCAGAAACTTAAGTATGTAATCGAGCGAGGAGTAATGGAGATCCACGGCGATCAAGCAATGGTAAGAAAGTGATTCATAGAAGCCATCCGACCAAGGCCATAGAAGAAGGCCGATCAACCCAGCGAGAAGGTTGAAGAACAAGAAGGTCTGACACCTTCTAAATAGCAATTAAAGTATAGAAGACCTGGAGTAGAGGTGACCAGGTTCCTCCCCTCTCAACGGGTCATCGAAGACCTGGCAGAGGTTACAGTTGGAGATAGCGACAGTGACAGAGTTTTCTTAATTGGAGCCTCTCTCACTGACCAGGAACAGAAGGAATTGACAACTCTGCTGAGATGCAACGTAGATGTTTATGCTTGGGAACCATACGAGCTGCCTGGAATTGATCCTAGTATGGTTTGTCATCAGTTGCATGTCGATCCCACCTTCAAATCGATCACGCAGAAGGCACGGCGAACTGCACTCGAGAAGGTAAAAGTCGTGGAAAAAGAAGTAGAAAAACTACTGGATGCAGGATCCATACGGGAGGTACAATTCCCCGAATGGTTATCCAACCCAGTAGTAGTTCCAAAAAGCAATGAAAACTGGAGAGTTTGCATCGACTTCACCGACCTCAATAAATCATGCCCTAAGGATAGTTTCCCCCTCCCAAAAATTGATCAACTAGTAGAGGCTACTTCAGCTCACGAGAGAATGAGTTTTCTGGACGCATACTCCGGGTATCATCAGATCCCTCTGTATGCCCCAGACAAGAACAAAACGGCATTCATCACCACAGTTGGATTATACTGCTACAAGGTCATGCCCTTCGAGCTTAAAAATGCAGGGGCAACCTACCAGCGGCTGGTCACCAAGATGTTCAAGGGTCAAATGGGAGACACTATGGATGTCTACATCGATGATATGCTCGTTAAAATCAAGAAGAAAGAAGACCACCTCTCAGACCTGTCAAACACCTTCGAAATCCTCAGGAAATACCGAATGAAACTTAATGCGAGCAAGTGTTCTTTCGGTGTCCAGTCAGGAAAATTTCTTGGGTACTTGGTCAGTAAGAGAGGCTAACCCAGACCAGATCGATGCAATAAACAGGGTACAACCTCCTCGAACAACCCGAGACGTATAGAAGCTCACTGGTATGCTCGCTGCCTTAAATTGCTTTATCTCTAAATCCTTCGAGAAGTGCAAGCCTTTCTTCCAGCTTCTAAAGGGGAACAAAACGGTAGAATGGGACCCAGATTGCTCTCAGGCATTGGATGAGCTCAAGGCTTACCTAAGCTCCCCACCACTGCTCGTCATACCACAGCATACAGATTCTTTATATCTATACCTCTCTGTTTCCAACCACACTGTCAGCTCCGCATTAATGTGCGAAATTGCAGGGATCCAGCACCCCGTTTACTACACGAGCAAAACCCTACTTGAGGCCGAGAAGAGGTACCTACCACTGGAAAAGCTCGCTTTTACACTAGTAGTGGCTTCAAGAAAGCTGAAGCACTATTTCGATGCCCACACTATCATCGTCCTTACATCACACCCCCTTAAAGAAATCCTAAGGAAGGCGGATTTATCGGGCAGACTGTCTAAATGGTGAGTCGAGCTCGGACGATTTGATATCCAATTTCAACCAAAGAACGCAATCAAGGGGCAGGTCCTTGCTAATTTAATAGCCGAATTCACAGGCGAGCAGCCTTGCGACCAACCACATCCAGTAAAATAAAAAAGGAACCACACGCCGGAGGGAATTTGGAAATTATTCGTTAATGGAGCCTCCAATTCAAAGGGGACAGGCGTAGGCATCGTACTTGTCACTCCGGAAAATGCGATCCTCGAGCAGGGAATTAGGCTTGGATTTGAAGCCTCCAATAATGAAGCAGAATACGAGACCCTAATAGCCTTCCTCCAGAAAGCACACGCTTTGGGAGCAAAGCAATTGCAGCTGTTTGGCGACTCACAGCTAGTCTCCAATCAGATAAGCGGAGACTACAATGCAAAAGATGAAAGGATGGTAGCCTACCTCACCTTGGCAAAGAGGCTATTGGATAACTTTGAGGAAGTCAATGTCCAGCAGTTCCCCAGGGGACAGAACATCCATTCTGACGCCCTAACAGCCCTAAGCTCAGCAATCAATTCCGACTTAAAAAGGACAATCCCCATCGATTTCCTTGCTCACCCAAGCATTAACCGTAACGGTGAGCTACCAAGCGTGGAGCAGGTGCTCCGAATTGAGTTTGCACCCAGCTGGATGGACCCATTAAGGGACTATCTGAAGGATGGCACACTTTCGGATGATAAGAAGACTGCTCACCAGATAAGAGTCAAAGATGCTCACTTTCACTTATCTCCTGAGGGCATGCTGTACAAGAGATCGTTTTCCGGTCCCTACCTCAAATGCCTTCACCCAAAGGATGTCGAGCAAGTTCTACATGAGCTTCACGAAGGAATCTGTGGAAACCATATTGGAGGAAGATCTCTAGCTTTTCGAGAAATGAAGAAGGGCTATTGGTGGCCTTATATGCAAATGGACTCTGCGGTGTATGTCTGCAAGTTCTTGAAATGCCAGCTTCACGCTCCTATGGTCCACCAACCTGCTAGCGACCTAAAATCATTATCCAGCCCATGGTCGTTCGCCCAATGGGGATGGACATCGTAGGAGTGCTTCCTACCACCACCGGTAATCGTAACTATTTATTGGTCGCGACTGACTACTTCACCAAATGGATCAAGGCAGAACCCCTAGCGAACATCCGAGATGCAGATATGATACGATTCATATGGAGAAGTATAATCACCCGTTTTGTCATCCCCAGAACCATCATCACCGATAGTGGAACGCAGTTCGAGAGCGGCTCTTTTCAGAGTTTCTGTAACGAACATGAAATCAGACACCATTTCAGCTCGGTGGCCTATCCTTAGAGCAATGGCCAAGACGAGGCTTCCAATAAAACTGTGATTGATGAATTAAAGAAACGATTAGAGAGAGCCAAAGGCACATGGGTAAATGAATTACCACATATTCTATGGGCTTACCGAACCACTCCACGACGAGCAACAGGGGAAACCCCATTTTCGCTAACATATGGGATGGAAACAGTCATCCCATTAGAACCAGGCTTGCCAACAATGAGGTCCAGCCTTGTCGACCAGGGCCATAATGATGCAGCATTACTCGCTGAGCTCGACCTAGCCGACGAGCGCCGATAGCTAGCCCTAGTGAAACTAGTGAGCTATCAGCAACATCTCGCAAGGCATTATAATAAGAAGGTCAACCCAAGGACATTCCGAGCTGGGGACTATGTCCTAAGGAAGGTCCTGAGCAGCGTAGTGAAACCATCAGATGGAAAGCTAGGGTCAAACTGGGAAGGACCATTCAAGATAACAAGAGATAATCTGTAAGGCGTCTATCACTTAGAAACGATGGAAGGCAGAGAGATACCCCGAGCATGGAACGCAGCCAATCTCAAGAAATTATATTTATAGATTCTTCTTTTATGATTTTGTTATGTAACTTGAAATTCATTTTCCTTGTCATTAATGAAAAACGTTTAACGACTGCGTTCTAATAAGTAACAGTTATACAAGCTTTATCACACACCTTTTCCAAATGACAGGCACGTTGATCATTACACCATAGAAGGGAAATGCCCCTCCTCAGGTTTTCGTTATGAAACACGAAAGACCTCTTAGCATTACCCTTGGAAATATATAAAGCCCTACAGGAGATTCTTTGGCAATATGGCCAAATTAAAACTGGTCACCAAACCATCTTTGGTTGAATAAAATCTTGATCGGATAGAGCATCTAACACCAGGTGTGTCCTCGCCAATTTCCACACTTAGGCCTAAGGGAGTGTGACGACACGACCTAAAAGGTAAAGTGGTGCACAATGGTATCTCAATAGTATACTGGGAAGGACACTTACGTAATAATACAAATTTAGAGATCATAAAGGAGCGAGAATATGGAGAATATAATACACTTGTTTAGTCGGCTAAATTAGCCCAAAACATAAATTTTTTATTAATCCACCATATCTACAACAAGTACAATACATGTTTAGTCGGCGAGCTCGCCCAAAATATTGACATAACATCACTTCAATACAAAATACATAGAGTAGCTACTGGCAAAATCTTAGTGGGGGTGAGGCCTCTGAACGGGATAATCAGCCACTTGAGCTCTTCGACCATCATCAGGAGCAGGAACTAACTCTTCCTCGACTTCATTAGCATTCGACTCCAATAGCTGCCGTGGGATGGCATCGATGGGTATCCACTGATCATCTCTCTGGAAGGGATTGGGTGTCCGAGTGGAAGG
Source organism: Sambucus nigra (assembly GCA_949130495.1). Taxonomy (NCBI): domain Eukaryota; kingdom Viridiplantae; phylum Streptophyta; class Magnoliopsida; order Dipsacales; family Adoxaceae; genus Sambucus; species Sambucus nigra. The sequence continues at coordinate 402,218,832 of OX422209.1, read as the reverse complement.
GAATATTCCATGGCGACACCAGAGCATTAAGTTCCTTGGAACTTGCATCTCCCTCAAGGCACTCAACCACCCCCTGATGAAGGCGAGCTCTTCAAACTCTGTCAACCTCGTTGGAGCATCTTGCCAACCCTGGTCATAATCGTCGGCCCATACTCACCGAGGTCCTTTTTTAAACAGGTGTCGCAGCCGAGTAACATCCCTTTGAAGCCCAGCAGCGATCATATATTCTCGCTGAACATCACCACGAAGCTCTTCCATTTCCCTATCTGAACTCCTGGTGCTCCTGCTAGCTCGTGGAACGGATGGACCAGTAGAACCTCGAAGCAGAGGAGGAACGTCGCTCGAGCCACCCCTAGATCGCGACGAAGAAGAGCCTCACAATACTGTAGGAGCGGTGCTCGGCGCATGCTCCCTAAGATGCGAGACCTCCCTCCGTAAAGCTTCATTTTCTTGCTGAAGTATTTCCCCAACTTGGTTGATCTCAAAAGCGTCTAGAAGCTTTGCTCTTAGTGTATTCACCTCCTCCTGGACCGAGGAGCCAACTTCCTCCATCTCTTGGAGCCTGTCCTTCAGCTTAATGACGGGCTCAGTTTGCTCTATAAAGATCTTGTTCCTCAATCGCAGAGATTTGTAAATCCTCACAAAAGTATGACGAACCTCAGAGCTTACATCAGGCCCAATCATTCTTCCCAATTGAGAAGTGGAAGGGATATAATCATCAACATCAATCGACTACAGGAAATAAAAGAGCAATGAAGAACAAAATCATTCAGTACACTAAGAAAAACCTTCTCATTTCATTAAAATAAAGAGAGACAGAATACATCGAGGAGTCAAAAGGGAAAATTACAAACAGAAGAAACAAAGCTATAAGGTAGTCCTAGAAGTAAAAATTAACTAGCAACCTTAGGGTGCCCAGAAGTCGATGGTTGTTTCCCTTTATCAGCATCAACAGGAGCACCACTCTCAATAGGGATAACCTCTATCGCCAGAACAGGGTGAACGTCAGCAAAAATTCTCTGGGAGACAGGGTCAGCACCTTCGATGGTTGGGGCAAGGACTTCATCCACAATTGGCCTTGGGCCTGGGTCGTGCTCATCGAACAGAGGAGATGCAACATCCACTCCGATAGCTAAGAGGGCCTTGTTACAGCCCTTCTTGAAGTTTAAACGGCTAATGTAGCCTATCTGAACCTCGACATCCTCGTATGCGACAGCCCAACCAGAATTATATGAGTCTTCCTTGGCAGTGACTGCCTCAGACTAATTCTTCTTCAGCTCCTCGGATAGCACTTTGTTCTCTTCCACGACAGCTAGCTTGCTAGAGCAGCCCAGGTCATATGCTTGTCGCAGCTCATTCAATTCTTTACCTATTGCATCCCTCTCCCGATTGGCATTAGCAAGAGCCAGATCGGATGATATCCGAGCAGCATCAACGGCCTTGAAACCAGCCTCCAGCTCTGTGCCCCTCAACCTCAAGGCAGCATTTTGCTTCTCCAGCTCGCTATTCTTCTTCACCAGCTCATCACGAGAATGATAGAGCACGACGAAGTCGATCACAAACTGCCAGAAACAAAGAAGAAATCAGGAAGGAGGAATAACTAAAACTTATTAAAGTGTTAGAAAATGGAAAAGATCTTACCAAGGCTAGCCTGTGGCTAGCTTGTAGGGCCAATTGATCAAACCCCAGTGCACTCTGGCGATCTGCAGGAAGAACTTCCCTCTCGAGCAGCGCAGGAGCCAGTTAAGGAGAAATGGCAACTGAGGCTCCCTCGGGCAAAGCAGACACCGGGACTAAGGCTTGCCCATCCTTGGTCCTTGACTCCATCTTTCTCTTCTCTTCCTCTTTCTCCTTCTCCATTCTCCTCCTTTCCTCCATCCTCTTCTTCTCCTCCATCTTATTTCTTTCCTCTTCCTTTTTTCTCTCCCTCTCTTTCATCTGCTCTTTCTCTCTCCTCTTCCTCTCCTGCTCTTGAGTAGAAGACCGAGAGCTAGTAGCTATAGCCCCAATACTGGACTTCTACTTCTTTGACCTTTGAGCGAGGAGCATGTGATCGTCATCATCATCATCCCGAATCAAGTTTTTCCTTGGAGGAACCATCTCCTCACTTGAACTGCTGGATGTGCTAGAAGATTATCGAACTCCAGAAGCTTCCTTTGAATTAGAAGAGCTACTACCACTGGAGCTCCTTTCACCAAAGTTGCCTTCAGTACCACCTGCGATATCACTCTCAGAACAGCTCTCCTCCTCGTCCAACTGAATAGGATCAGCAGCAGTCTCTTCAGAGATATCAAACTCAGGGATACTATCTACCGGCCTCGCTATAAAACTAGAACCAACGTTCTTGTATTCTAGCAAAAAAGCAGCGGATCGGGGATGCTCGTCGTCAGCTAAGGGCTCCCTGATATTTCAGGCCTTGACCAATTCAAAGAGACGAACCTCGCTGAGAGCAGGTTCCTAGTTCTTCGACCTCTCTGAAGAAAAAATAGGGAAAATAAAAAAGATCACAAATCAAGAAAAATTGAAAGGCCAGAGCAAAGTCTACCTATGTATTCTTCACCATAAAAGGGAACTGAAAACCTATCTGACCTCGACCCCTAAGACTGGGGAGAAAACTGTCAGTTTCTAGAAAGGAAGCCCTCTTGCCAATAGTCTTTGTGGGAATCAGGTAAGTTTACTACCAATACCCTATCAGGGCTCCTGACTTTGAGATAGAGAACACCAGAACTAGTTCGAGAAAAAGAGTAGAAAAAACATACCTTGATAAGCCCTAACTTGGTACCATATAACTGATTTATTCTATGGACACCATTAATTATCTTCCACACATTGGGTAAACACTGTGCAGGAACAATATTGAAGTAACCAAAGAAGTGCAAGAACAGGTCGTTTGGAGGAAAAGTAAGTCCCCCTTGGGAAAGCATCAAAACATGGATCCAATGGGCATCCTCTATCTCTCTAACATTTCTAGGGAGAGGAACACACTCAATTTGTACCCACTCTGGGATATTATAAAACTTCATAAACTCAAACACCGACCTATTACCAATCTTTACCATTGGGAAACCGTAGAAAACTACAAATTCAAAGAGAAAATACAAAGAGAAGGCACAGGAGACTTACAAGATGAAAGTTTGACTCGAACGATGAAGAATCACGAGCCCAAATAACAAGGAAGAAACAAGAATGGAGACTGAGAGAAGAGAGCGTAAATCGCTAGAGCTCACAGACAATAGGAGAGTACTGGGAAGCTTGAAATAACGACTGCTCTGAATAAAACCTTTAAGTATTGCTAATCATAGTGCACAGACCATGAAGCGGGTGTCGCCAGAATCAGTCCTCAAACTTTGGGAAGAGTTTCACGATGTACAAAGGAGCTATTATGACAAATCATTTAAATTTATTGAGACCAAAGCACGACCCAACAAACTTAGGGGCTATTGTGGGTACCCAAAATTAGAATGGTGGGCCTGGACGAGTAGCCCTATTGTGGCGTCCCAAAGTCCAGACCCTCCATGTCTTAACCGATTATGATTTAGTCTCTTCCCATGTTCCCATTAAGAGAGGTTCTAGGAAGAGATGGAAAACGTGGGGGAGTCCAACACCCCCACTTACTAAAATAAACATGTATATAATAAACCCTAGGTCCGGGGTAAGGGACACATTGTATTCTCTGTAATCACTCTCCGGAGAGCATAGAAATAATACTGACTGCACCACCGTGGACGTAGGCATCTTTGCTAAACCACGTACATCTCTTGTTGTGTGATTGGCATTTTGTATTTCGTTTTTCTACTTGGTGATTGTTCTTATCTTATCTCTTTGTGTTGAACAATAATTGTCACCACACGAAGTTACTAATAGCTGGATTTTAAGTTAATCTTTGAAAATATTTTTTACCCTCGTAATTGGTCAAACATATCTCCTCTCCTGGGCAAGGGGTATTTGTTTTGATGGTCACTTGGTTTAACTCTCGATAATCGATACATAATCGAAAGGTTTCATCTTTCTTTCACACTAATAGAACTGGGGCTCCCCAAGGTGACATATTAGGGAATATTAATCCTTTCTTAAACAAATCATCCAGTTGTGTTCTGAGTTCTCGTAGATTTACAGGTGTCATATGGTAAAGGGGTATTGAAATAGGGGAGGAACTTGGTAACAAGTTGATGAAAAATTCAATTTCTCGAGGCGGAGGTAGTCCTGGTAAGTCTTCAGGAAATACGTCCTTATATCTAGCTAAGATAGCTTAAAGAGAGGAGGGTTTATTTTCACATATTTGAAAAAGTAATGGTGAATGGATATTTCTTCCTTGGAAATAGAATGACGGATGATGGGGTGGCATAAATGTTACCATCTTTTCATTGCAGTTAATGTGAAAAAAATGAGAGGATAAAATGTCCATCCCTATAATCAATTTGAATTTTTCTAGATCAAGAACTTTCAAATCTACGGTTATCATTCCAGTTCTAAAGCGTAAAATGTGATGCTTACAAACCATATTAGTGATGGCCATTTTTTCGGTTGGCATTCCTATGGTGAAAAGATGGGCTAAAGTACTACAAGGCATTTGCAGGCGAGTCATATATGCATGAGTAATGAAGGAGTGTGTTAATTCTGAGTCAAATAATATGTGTACTTAGATGTTATAAAAAGGAAGATTACCTTATACCACACCGTGATAATTTGGATTTTTTGTTGGGAGAAGGGAGAAATTTCAACCTCGGGTCCTATTAAGTGGCTCCTGCTTCTTCTCACAGGGACTTTACTGCAGTGGACGGTTAGAGTTATTTATTGGATTCTTCAAGGGAGGTTTGATAAAATTAGGGGAGGTAGAAGGAGGAAGCATTTGTAGAAGTGGGCATTGGGGCCTAAGGTGTCCCACTTAGTTGCATTCGTGATAGCATATAAAAGGTTTGTTGTTACTATAATGGATTTAACTGAAAGCTCGACCATCCTAGGACTTGGTATAGGGATGCCTCGTTGATTCAGTTGGCTCCTAATGACATAGGGTTTCAGTAAGGAGTAGAGATGCATATTGTATTACTAGATTTCGGGTTCTATTTTATGAGGGAGGATACTTCGACTATTCGGTTGAATTCATGGATCTACAAATGGATGATGGAGGAGTTAATGTTCATACAGAACCCTTATTCGATATGATTGCACTTTTTAGTTTCAGTATCAACATACTCCTGGTCATATCGTGATAATTCTACGAACTTAGCGTCATATTGGGCTACAGTCAACTATTGCTATTATAGGCTTAAAAAATCCACAATCATTTAATCCCTTGCTTATTCTAAAAAGTAATTATTGAAAAAGATTTCTTCGAACTTCTCCCAGGTTAATTCATTTACATTTCAAAAATGTAAAACATATTGCCACTAGAAAATCGCCTCACCTTTAAATAAATACAATGCCAAGCTTTCCTGAGTTCTAAACTAATACCTACTCCTTCAAGCACTTTGAATGTTTGATGAATCCACCTCTAAGCTATGCCCGCAGAAGGCTTCCCAAAAAATAATGGGGATTTTTATCTCTGGAATTCCTTAAGGGCACTCATCCTTCGAGTTTCTTCTGGTACCTCATTATTAACTAGTCACGGGGGAGATATGTTATGTTTCCTTTTGGTTAATATAGTCAATTCCCACACTCAATGTAGAATCCCCTCATTGGTTGCTAGTGAATTAGTCACATGTGGAATTGATTATTTTTATTGGGTCCCACTAGAAGTTGCACGAGTGTTAACCATCTTATATAAGAAATATGTTGATAGATAAATTACAAACAAAGATAAGGAAAACATACATGTTATAATATATTACATTCGATTATAAGAGATATCATACAGTTAAACTTTCAGGAAAGGAAAGTACATGTTCGTAAGATCTCATTTTGTAATAAAAGAATGATTATTTACTACAAAAGACCGATCAACTCATCAACTATTATCCCATTATTCTACTTGCACGAACATGCTTGACGCAACTTACTAGTTCTTTCGCAGATTTATTTATATACAATCATATTCCATAGGAGGTCTATAAGTTAAATGGGGTATAATGTGATCAAACTCCAAGTCGGGATCAGAAGGATCAGAATCATCTGAGAAGGTGTTAGTGGTAGAGTTATTCAAATAAGTGGTGTTTGATGATATGGGGTCATAATCTATAGGATAATTGAGAGGATTAATAGTGAGTATGTTCGGTGTAACTATATCCCAAGCAAAGTGAATGGAGTGCTATAGGGTATCAGGATCTATAGAGAATCGTTTTTCTAATCGAGTCGCTTGGGCTTCCCCCATCATGTATTCGATGAGCAAAATGTACTTGATTTCAGGGGTAGCGATGGCCTAGTCACGATCTATGCTTCATATATGCTGACACAACTTTGCGTAACCTACATTCTTGATGGCTTATTCAAATATTTCATGGGTAGTACCATGTATATCAAGGTAGATGTCATCCCAGATATTCATGACTGCAAAAAAGTATGACTTCCAGAATATAACAAAGGAAATTTTATGATAATAATCTTGTAAGTCGTATGCAGAAAGAAGATTCTTATGCTTAATCCCGTATAGGCATATGACCTGGCCAAGCTCTGATACCATGTTATCACATCCACGATTTTACGCTTTAATGGTAACCAAGGAACAATGGTAATTACAATGAATAAATTGAAGGAAAGAGGAATTTAAATTGTTTTATTATAAGAGATGCTCAACTTTTTATTACATAAATGAGTGTACATAAAGTGGAAATACATTTATTTAGACACGCCACTCATAACAAGAAATTATAGAGAACAATAGGGAATTATAGGAGCTAATAAATTACAGTATAGATATTCCATCGGGAACTACCATCCTTGTTTGCTACCGCCCACACGTATGTTATTGAAATTAATTTTGGGGGTAAAATTGAATAAAAGTCCATATGTACGAGTGATATTTCTCCTTCTTCTAGCTCACTGTCCATATGGAATGAAAATAATACATCATAAATACTAAGTAGATAATTGTATTTCTATATAAGGTGTGAGTAAAATGTGTTGTCAGAGTATAAACGGGATTAATAATACAAATGTTATAACACAAATTATAACAATTGGAAATGAAATGAAATATCATAGAACTAAAAGGGGTATATTGGAGTCTAATGATATGTAAAAGAATAATATGGTGAACCGTAACTGGATATGTTTTGTATCAAGTAACAAGGATACGGGATTAAACTATAATATGATAACCCATAAATTATCGATTATAGGGATTCAACTATGTAGCAATACCGTTACAATATTTTCCAAAACCTTTGGACAAGAAATCCCAAATAATTGGGGAATAATAAAATATCTTGGCACACGTAGCTAGAGTGACACTCATACGTATGTAGCAAATAACAAACTAGTCACTCACCATCTGAGTCATATAGGCCAATTATAACTGCCCTAGTATACCGGGGTCTAATCCCTGAAACGTAAGTATGCTACTGGGGGTTTCACTGATAATGTTTATAAATCATAGAGTTTACTGCGATTAAGTTTCATAGGTGTGACACCCCGCCTAATTAACCCCGGGTGATCAGTCCTAAATTAAGTTAGAACAGGTTTCTCAGTTGGATCATTCTTAGCATAACTGTTACCTTCTTAAATTACTAGCCACCGAAGTGAGAAAATTAGACTGGTGCCAAGTCTTATCTTTCATTAACTTAAATAAAAATCTCATGCGGAAATAACACTACACAATAATCACAATTAACTGAAACAACCATTCACAATTAATTAACTGACCAAATAAACCATCGGCCCAAACTCTAACAAATATGGAATAAAGACAAGTAATCAATCTCAACAAGTCTGACAAAACTAAATGAACTGTGAGCTACATGCTCGAAATAACTGATAAGATGTCTCTATAATAGGAATGAAAGAGTGAGGCGTTTATCAAAACTCCCGCAACACCCACATATGCTGCAGCAACAGATCCCTGAAATTGAGTCAAGCCTGGCGTCCCTGTGGCTGGACACCTAAAAGGTTTTTAAAAAGTTTTTATAGCAAGGGTTAATACCCAAAACATTTGAAAAACATTTAGCAAATGATTAACTTGCAGTAATAAATAAATATGCATGCTCTCCATATTTTAGTTAGTGTCGCACTCCCTTGAGGACATCCTCACCCCTCCTCTAATGTGCACTACTAACACCTTAATTAAATTTACCTAGTTCTTATTCTCATGACTAGATAAATTATATAACCCTTGTCAACACCCTACTCCAACCGAATATGCCTTAATTATGATTTTTAAGTTATTATCAACATCAGACTTAATTAAATCATTTTCCTTTTAAATTTCATATAACTTCCACATATGTTATACATATAATACAACTCATGCTTTGTATTATTTAGCCCGTATATAATTATTTACTTAATTATATACTTACTCATATCACAGTATTCATAAATATACTGAAATAATATTTAATAATAATATCCCCCGAGTAAAGTCTCACCGGGTATAAATTCTCTAAAGTGCTATCCCACTAGGTATATTCACATAACCTAGTTACCCCAAGTCAGAATCGCTCACTAACTTGGTTAATACATACATGTTGGAGGCGGTCATATTCCTTCCCTAAAAGTGAGATGCCCCTCACCCATATAACGGACACTATGACCTGGGATTATACTCGCCCTACTCCTCAAGCTAGGGGATTCATCCACTACGCGCAACCTCCCCCTATAGCACTAGAGTATATAATAATAATAATATCTATCCACTGATATAAATGCACACACCATATATACACTATCACACACTGTATATATATAAATATAAAACATCCCGGCTACACCGTGTACTAAGTCCTTGACACAAGCCTATTCCATTTTTATTATGAGTTTATGGCCCAACTCTAATGACTAATTAATTTGCACATTAATTTCTTTTGGTATTGCCCCAACCAATATATTCGGACTTACTCTCGTGGCCCGAAATAACATCACCCGAGTCTAAATCCCCGACTCTAAATTATTTAGCCTTCACCTAAATAAAATTTGCATTTCGTTATCGCTCAACCATTATCCCCAGACTTGTCCACTAAATCCGTATTGAATCATTTTGAAACAAAGTTTCCAAAATTTAACCTTAGTGTGTCACATCTAATTTCCTCCAAATCCCAATCAATTTTAATCATGATGTCACACCAAGTCGCCCTCAAATCCTAATTAATTTTTATTCACAATTAATTAGATTTAAACCCATGTATTAATTTCTCAAAGATTAAGGCATGGAAGAAATTTTATTTAATTTCCCTATATATTAAAAACTAGGCGAATTGTCAAAGTTTCCGGACCATCGATCGATCGATGGTCCACCTTCGATTGATCGATCGATCAGGTCCTTGTCTTCCCCGAGTTGGTTGTTTCAGCCATGGATGCACACATCCAAACCCTAGCTTCTTCTACACTGAAAACTAAGCTTTCCCATCGACAATAAACATCAACACCTTAAATGGAACCTCCCTAAAGTCCAAAAACATCAATTAATTTACTTTCTCTCCTGTTTCCACGAGTTTGGGGTAAAATTCAATTTAATCTTTAACCCAATTAAACATCAGTTTCGTATCACCAATTTGTTTCTAATTCATCCGGGTTTACACATCTTACCAGATACAAATACAAAACTCAAATTGCATATGAATTTATACTCTATTTAGATATCAGATTCATGGTTTACAAAACCCCATGTTTATCCCCTTTAAATCCCAAAACAAATTTCTTTGATTATCCACATCACATGAATATGAATTGAAATACACTTTAAATGCTACAGAAAGTTAACCACTTGCCTTAGGGTTCGTAGCGTCTGATTTTGGAGTTGTGAATGCCCAAGGTTGAAGATGACTCTTTTTGACTCTCTTGTGATCCCCAACTTTGCCTTTGACTGCTATTAGGGTTTCCTAAACCACTAAGTTTTTTCTAAACTCAATTCAACCGTTCCCTTATCTCTTATAATTGTATAATTTGTCTTAATCCCATTTTTTTCCTAATGGGCCAAACCCAAGTGACCCAAATGCCCCCGCGTGGGCCCGGCTATGCCTAAAAATGTCCCGTGACTCGTTTACTACCCCCGGGTACACTTTTCCGACTATCTCAGCCCATTCAGACTCAACCATACACTCAGAATTGACATCTGAATTAATTTATAAAAATACTTATTTCACACCCAAATTAGTCTATACCGACTCCCGATTGAAATAAGTACATATCTCGTCATTAATACCCGAAATGACGTAAATACATTATTACTGTTCACTTAGTAAATAAGTTTCTCTAAATATTAACCATTCATTCCTGTAATACCCCGCATTTTTATCGATATTTATTTATGGGATTAATTAAATTAAATGTGAATTAATTGAGAATTAATCCGGATAAAATACTAACGAGATGTGAGTTGGTATTTGATTATAATGTGTATACATATGATGTTATATGAATATTGAAACTATTGAAATTGTCGCGAGATGAAAATACGGCAATTTGGGAAATTTTGTTGGGACGCGCGTGACAGTCGCGTCAGGAATATAATTTTTAATTAAAAAGTTGATTTTATTTTTATCAACCGTATGGTCATTTTGAGTGCGCCAACGTGTCCGGAAGGGTCGAAATAGTCAGAAAATACTAGCCGGGGGTTTAGTTTGGGTCCCGGGGCATTTTCGGGCCATACCGACAACTTAAAAAAGTATTTTGGTAATTTTGAAATTTTGGGAATAATAACCAACGAATTTTGGGACTTAATATTAGGTTATTTTGTAAACCACTAAACCATTACCAGCACTTAACCAACTAAAGGGCTACGGGAGTTATAGGAAGAAGTGGAGAAAGAAGTTAGAAGAGGTTCCCAAAGAGAAAACCACCATCTTCAACCTTGGGAGGAAATCCATAGAGAAAGGGGAGAATCAACCCATTCACCAACACCAAATTCAGAGAACTATCTAAGGCAAGTGGTTTAATTATGTTAATTTCAAGCGAATGCTTCTTCCATGCTTAGACATTTATGAAAATTTCATTGTATTGGGAGACTTGTAAAAACCCATGTAATTTGGAGTTATAAATTCAGATTTTGATATAGGTTTGCATGTAGAATTGTTGTTGGGTGATTGAAATAAAAGAATTACTACTTTTTATGTTACAAAAACGGATTTATTTATGGAAATTGAAGACTTTAAATTTCTAGGGTTCATGTTCATGAGATTTGGGGAAAATTGGGGAGATTTGATGATTAGATGTGGTTTAGGATGAATTGATCCCATATATATGTTAATACACGACCAAAGTATGTTCATGAATGATTAGAAATCTTAAAACACTATTGGGATAATGTTTGGATGAGTTTTGAGAAGAGAAAGTTGGAGGAAAAATGAATTTAGAAATTCTGGGCTCGAACTGTCACCTCGTTAGAAGACCTGCCCAGGTCGTTCGAACAAGCTCGTTCGAACGAGCTTCTAACGAGTTGACAGTTTGCCTTCTAACGAGTGGGATGTTCGTTCGATGCCTTTCGTTCGAACGAGATCTCGTTAGATGCCCACTTCGTTCGAACGAGACTTTTAACGAGTTGACAGTTTGGCCTTTTTGGCCTGGTTTGATTTCTAGTGTCCCGTAACCTTGGTTAATGGTAGAGATAACCTTACCTTGATGACTAATTGATATAGTTGGGATATTCGGGATATATTGGGGAGTAAAATATAGAAGAATGATTTGAACCAAATAGAAATTGTGGGTTAGGACGCGAATAACTAATTACGACGTGAGGATAATGGATGATGTGTATATATAAACCGGGGACACGTGTATTGGTATAAGAATGAGAAGTATACCACTAATAAATTATGGTAATTACTAAGATGTGTGTACCTACCATACTTGCTATCACGGGAGGTTTACGTTCGCTTAGGGCCATCTAATCCTTGTGTGCCCGGATTTAGAGTGGTACCTAGAGGACATAGTTCAAGGGAATGACTTAATTGTGAGTTATTAAGTCAGCTGACTATGGAGCGTAGGTATGTACGTGACCATGGATATGTTGAATTATGTTCGCCTCCATTTTTGTGTGTGGTGTTTATTCTAAAAAAATTCCTGAGAGATTCGGAATTTGTAATCCTTATGTACGTGATGTACCGGGATGGATAGTAGAGTATGTGTGCACCACAGCTTAGCCTCGGGGTGCTTGTATTGTATATTTATGATGTGAATAATATACGGTTCAATGAAAAGGAATTTGTTATGTTTAAATTGCGAGAATAATTTATAGTAACTCCTTAAGAAGTTAAAAAGGGATAACATGTCGTGAATTGTAATGTTAACAATTGAGAATCCGAGTTTAATTAAAGCTATCTGTTTAAGTGATAATATTGAGAATTCATATTGTGAATCGAGTGAAAAGGTTAGAACTTATGTCGGTTAGTTAGATATGAGAATCACTTGAATGGGTACGGTACGTTAGGAGTGCACAATTAGTCGAGAGGTGAGTATTTCATGTGAGAGCACGTCCTAACATGTACTTTGCATTCATTGTTTTAATGTTATTAAAGCACTTGTTGTTTTTAAAATACTCTCCACATTCGGGCTCTGACCCGTTTGCTTTCAAATCTATCTTTTTGTAAAAACCATTTTAGGTGCCCAGCCACAAGGACACCATGCATAGGAATTCTATACAGGTGACGAGCTGTAGCTGTTGTGGAAGTTACAGGGCCTTGACAGTAGACGCCTCCTTTTCTTGTCTTGATTCCATATTCAGATTCATCATTTGTAGGGCATGTCGCCCATTTCTTTTAGAGACACTTTACATTTCAGTTATTCAGACTTTGGTTTGTAATTAATTCAGGTTACATGCTATGGTTCTTATTTCAGTTCTGTATTTGTATTGTTGTGAGGAGTATTTCCTCCAGACTTATTATTATTCGATAATTACTATAGTTGGACTTTATTGTGAATGGTTATGTTATTCTTTATATTTCACTTATTGCATGTTAATCATAGTTAACTTAAAATTTGGCAACTCACTTTTTAAATACAAGGTGGTTAGAAATTATTAAAATGTTTTCGACAGTGATGCTATTAACTGAACCAACTTGCATTTTGTATTAATTTAATAAAGGAGTATCTACCCGGTATTTAATTAGTCGGGGTGTCACAATTCCCCGATTAATATTTAAATATAAATTGCCATAATTAATTCAATTAAAATTACGACACACAAGTAATTTTGAATTTCTGAATTAATTAAATATTAAATGCATGAAAATACGGGGTGTTACAATAGGATGCAGGGCTATACCACATTTAAAGGTTTAATTGAATTCAATGATTCTAACTGAATTCATAGGTTGTAGTAGTTTATTGAGTTTAGGGAGTAAAATGGATATCGAGAGAATCAACATTCACGATAAATATAAGCTACATAAAAGAGTTCGTAAATGAGAACATGCGTTCAGGTTTATCACATAGTTATACAACAATATAGTAATGTCAAGTACATAAGCTCAATTGTTTAATACTAAAAATAGAATCATCTACTTTGTAAGTACAGATTGAAGTTATGTGCTTCTAATTCATGGATGTTGAGTGGATATTCTGAAACCAGGGATAATATAAGTAGGTAGGATAAGTATAAAAGTAGTGTTATATTATGCTTATAGGATGTAATTGAGTGAAAATTTAACTAAGTTTTCAGTGTAAAATAACTGGTAGGGTGTACATGTATAATTTCCAAAAGTTTAAATTATAATTTTTTTCCTAATTTCCATTTGGATCGAGGGTAGTGGGAAGAGACAAAGTGGTTATATATTTAACCCAAGGTGTGGAAAAAATTTAGGGATGTTTTAAAATGCTTAAAAAAGCTACCGGGGGTTATGTGAAAATTAAAAGTTTTAATTTTTTTTACTTAAACATGTTTTCTCGAGATTGTGCTTTTTAAGACTACAAATAGGGTGATGTAATATACCATTTTATTCGGACTTAAAAATTGAATTTTTGGTAAAAAAAAAGTCAGATTTTTCGGATTGGGGATGCGCCCTCAGAAGTTAGGTCAACCTTTACACGGGTATAGTTTGACCCCCACTCGCGTGTATGTAATCCACTTCATCTTAAACCCTCAAATTATTGACTTTAGGGCTTAAAAACTTTGGCCCTATGTTTGAACCATATTAAAAACCATTTGAGTTGGTTCCTAAATAAAAGTAGTGTAATTGTTTTTTAGAGGAATCCAACCTATAAGTTTCAAACATTTTGGTGGACTGGTTCGAGCTATCGGATTTCTGTAAAGATGGAAAAAATTTGACGTGGATATATGTGATAGTAGGCTACATTTGGATTCCGACGTGGTGATGGTCGCATTCTACGTTAAAAATGCAATCAAAAAGGTTTGGTTTGAAGGATTTGGTTGAGTATAGCCTCTGAATTTGTGTTCTGAAAATCTCAGGGGTAAATTTTTAAAACTTCGATTTAGGGCATTAAAACTTGGTTTTGGCTTAATCAAACATTGAACCTGGGTTCCTAGAACCAAAGATTAAGTTCACTCACTTTGAAACTCGTTCAAATTCAAGGGTATAAAATCCACCATTGAAGCTTAAGCTTCAACGGAGTTTTCTGGGTTTTAAGCTAATTCAGTGCCATACACACGTTAAAACTTACATGTAACTACATAATTTGATTCTAATAAAGTGAGAAAACATAATGAAATGCTAAGAAATGAAATTCATGCATAAAACAATAAAGATATATAAAAGCTAAAAAAATTACTTTGAAAGTGCACTAAGCTAGGTGGGTTTTTCAAAAAGATAACTTGGACTTTATATAGGGTTCGCGGGGGAGAATTTATTGGCTGAAAGGTGGTTTTTATAATTTGTTTGTGCAGGTTTCAATCGTGTTCCATGTGAGGGTAAATGGATTCCACTGGTACACCATGTGGTACACTTCCATATAGGTTGTCTACCGGCCCACATCAATAGGGACAAAAATAAGAACAAGATTGGGTTTGAGTTTTGGTCTTTGGATGGGTTTAGTTTAGTTTTTAGGTCTTATATGTTACTTTTTGGAAGTTTTAGGTGCTTAAGTTAAATTTCTCAAACTTAGGGGATTTGTTCATCATATTACTATTAAAGATATGTCATTTGGTCAAACTTTGGGTTCAAGTTTGGATTTAATTGGTATAGTAAGGTACATATTATCATGATTCGTTGTTTAAGGCTATTTTGATCATTTTGAAAAAATTTAGGGTTCCTTAGGAATTTTAGGGTTTTAAAGGGACTAATTTCCTACGTTGGGTGAGTTGTTACAATATAACAATGACATATATATATATATATATATATATATGTGTGTGTGTGTGTGTGTGTGTGTGTGTGTGTGTGTGTGTGTGTGTGTGTGTCTAAACACTACAAAAATCCACAAAACACATAAATTTTCCACACTAGCATAGTATCGATGTGTCTAAACAAGGTTCGTATGAAGTGAAGGGTTTGAACTTTAAACAAAAGAAATATGACCCATTCACTCAAAATATGTCCAGGGAGTTATATTTGATCACAAAAACTCATCAAATTCGGTTTAAACTCACAATATGAGCAACCATACACAATGCTCACTAGCATATAAATTCGGATGATTCTTAAATCAATAGTGTCAAACAATTAAGCTCAACTCGGACTCATTGTGCAAACTAATTGACCTTCAACTTAAAACCCTCAAAAATAGATATTTATCATTTTTGTCTCTTTTTCTTTTAAAGATACTAAATTTTGAAGCATCAATAAAAAAATTTGGCCTTGGAAATATTTCCTTTACTTTGCCACTATTTTTAGGCTCTTACCTGTAAAGGAGAATTCTCATTCTGTAACCCTATCCCATTGCACACTCAATTTTTTATCAAATAAGCTTAAACTCATGTAGTGATTCTTACATGCACAAACCCCTCATAGTAAAAATTATTATGTATATGCCAAGATTGATAGGAAAACACTTTACTTTGCTTATGCAACATAGGCAGTAATATACAAAAGAGCTCGTGCTAGGTGGGTGCAGAGGCATGTAAAAAGTGAATCCATAAAATCAAATCAATTTTAAACTACTCCATGCAAAGCATAATTAAGAACAATACATGCATTGAAAATCATAGTCAAATGTCTTAGTCACATTGATACATGGAAGGAATGGGATTCAAAAACACCAATATGCCATACGAAATGTGTAAAACTAAACTAAACATAAACAAAAAGATTTTTAAATTTTTTTATAATATATTTTTTCAAAAATGACACCACTTTGAAAACTAAACTCGAATGGAAAACAATATCTTTTTGTAATTTTCACAATAAGACTTAAAAACAAAAATTAATATATAAAAGACTCAAACATCATAAAACTAACAAACACATATAACATGAAGTACAAAAGCTAGTGTATGAAAACATGCATACTCAATCAACCATTATATTAAGCATGAGAACCATCATGTGGAAGCATTCAACAATAAACAAGTCTTTCCTGTAAAGACTTCAAATTTGATTTTTCTAACCCACATAGATGTAATGCGACGCTTTTGGGTTTTGGGAGCCTCGGTGACTCTAATCATAGATTTCTTAGGACCTTTTCTAAAATTAAAGAAAAAATGTCTAAGGTCATCTTTCCTACCAGAATGTGTGCTTATATAGATAGAATGAGGAATTTTATCTAATATCCCTAAAGTGGTTGAACCTCTCAAAATGTTGGTATTGGCTTTATCAGTGGGAGAAACATGATCATCGACCAATTCAAAAAAATTCCTTTTTGATTTGAATAGTGCCTAACATATTATCTAACTTTTAAGAACTATAATACAAATTAAATTATAAGTGACCCAAGTCTCTAAATTTCTCTTCTAAATTTTCTATCATAGACTCGAGGAAATGACGAGACTCATAAAAAACTAGGGAGTCCTTATTCAAAATCTCCATTCATCATCTAAGGTTATCATGTCCCCCTCAACAAACGCAAGCTTCTCCCTAGGTGCCCAAAGATCCTCAATCAATTTCAACTCATCATTCCTAAGGGTACATTCTTTGAACTTAGCTTCCAACTTTAAGTTAACCTTTTCTTAACTTCAAAGACTTAGCATATAACTCCCGAAAGGCAACTCGAAGTGTACCTCCTCCCCCTTCTTCTTCTTCTCCTTAATCACCACTCACATGGAATTCGCACACTTTGGCCTTGGAATCGTCATGCACATCATCAGAATAATTTTCATTTAGGCACACATGGCTGGTCGTGAAAGAGATGTAGTTACATTCAATGGGGGAATCAGGTTCCTCTTTCAATTCATTATTGTTAAGGGTATCATTGTATGCCTTCATCTTCTTATCCTCCTTTCCTTAATTTAGAGGGACACTCAACTGTCCTATGGAGATAATCCTCACACCTAAAGCATCTATCGGGTTTATCCCCTTTAAAACCATTCTTACGATTTTTAGGGAATTTTACGGCCTTTTTAAACTTATATTTCTCAAACTTCTTCCCATAAACTTTCTATTGTTTCTTAAAATTGATAAATTTTCTAAACTTCTTAGCAAATATGGTCATATCATCAGAATCAATGTCAAACTCATCATCCGAAAAAGTGTTTCCTTTTTTCGGGTTTTCAAAGAAATTCCCTTATCTTTATTCATCCTTTTGGAAGAAAACATGTTCATTTCATAGGTTTGAAAATCACTCACAAGCTCTTTGAGTTTTGTAGAGACCAAAGTTCCAAAACAATTAAAAACTGTGACTTTGGAATTAAATCTTCCACGTAAGATCCTTGAGATTTTCTTGACAACTCTGATTTTAGGTATTCTCTTTCCTAAGTTAAAAGATGAGTTAACCATATTAGACAATCTCACATAAAAATCATCAAAGGATTCAATCTCCTCCATCCTAATGGTTTCAAACCAAGTGGTGAGGTTCTGGAGTTTGGATTTCTTACTAGAACTAGTAACCTCATGAGTTAATTGGAATATATACCAAGGCTCGTTAGATGTTTCATATGTCATAATATAGTGAAACTCCTCAAGTGTGACGGCACAAAACAAAGCATTCAGGCCATATGAATTATAGTTTGAAAGTTTATGATCATCCTCACTCCAGGTCTCAAATGGTTTAGGAGTTATATATTAACCTCCTATAGTTATGGGTGGGGACCATACCTTAATAATGGCTAACCATACTCACTCACCTATCACCTTAAGTGTTGATTTCATACGTGTTTTTCAATCCGTGTAGTTAGACCCATCAAACAATGGTGGTATAGAAAATGGCAGGCCTTCCACATAAAAACATTCCTAAACAACTTATAAACACCCGATTTAATATAACTTGAAAACCATGCAAGGGTTTATATGGAAAGGCAAAACACACACACCACTATTTTTAAAAAAAATCAAATTTAAATTAAACTTAGCACCTATTAAAAGAAATTTATCGTTATCATCTAAAAGTAGTATATTAATTTAGTTTTAGCAAGAATACACTAATTATAAATAATAGCAGATAAAGAGATATAAACTATCGCATATGTTAATCTAGAGAAAACAATAAAGAGATTAGAGAGAGAAATAAGATCGAATGTATGTGGGTCGACCCAAAGCGGTGTCCACTTCCACATGTGCAAGTGTTTAATGTATTAATTATTGAGAAAGATCCATGGATGAGTATAAGATACAAGCTCTCAAGTTCTCTCTAGAGTTTGATAGGATAACACTGTAGAATATATCTCGAGTGCCTTTAATGTGAGTGTGTGTGTTTTATTGATAAGTTGTTGGAAGAGAGAGAATAAATAGGTATATGTGGTATGCCTTTGTAGGTAGGCATGTACACATTTTGCATGTCAGTGATAGAGCTTTCATAAAGTTAGCTATAGGAACATAGGGGGAATATTTGCATATCTCCCCTATGTGTGTGTACTACGTATGTCACACTTTCACACACCACATGCTTGCCTTGGTAGTGTTAGACTACTATGAGGCAACGAGGTTAACTGATCTATCAGGAATACTAGGCCGACTATATTGTCTAGACCGAACAGATGAGTATTTGAGCCGATCTCATCAGTAGCTAGGCCAATCTCATTTTTGTAGTTGGTGAGTCTAGGTATCCTCTACTGATTGGTCAATGAGGCATACCATATTAATGGTATGGTAAATGCCCCCAAGACATCCCTTATGATTGTAGCTTGTAACAGATTATCAGAAATATCATGTCTTTTGGGTATGTGCCAAGCATATTAAGTGAGTGAATTGTTAATTGAGATGTCATACTTCATATTCTTGTCAGATTATAAAGATCTTCTTGTCTTGGTATGTCTTCATCTAAGGTCGAGAATATTTACTGTTGATATCTTTTGATTTTTTTTCCTTAAGATTAAGATTGGCACGTGTCAGACGCTTAGAGTGATGATCGGCACATTTTAATCGTCTGTGTTTGGGTAAGTGTGTACATTTTTCCAAGGCGTCAATTATATTTTCAATGTCTGATATCAACCTCTTATTAAAAAATTAATCATTACCACCTTAAAAGGTATAAAAACCCATTCCAAACATCATTTTATCTTTTTCAAAATCATTTTCTTCGCACGAGCTTTGTTAGAGATAAAAACTTCCTTTTCTAAAACTCTTCCTTCTTCTTCGGCAAACCATTCCCTCTTTCTTCCATTTTTGACTGATTCCTAGCTTGGAAACTCTTATTTGGAAAGGGTTTTATCTTTCTAACTTTTTGTTGTTAAAGCTTAGGCGAATTCCAAGTCATCTCTTGCAACCTAGGGTTTTAGGTAAGCCTATTCACACCATATATGTTTTAAGAATAAAACCTCAACAAATCTAATTTGATCCAAAAAGGTTGATGTTCAAGATTACCAGACCGGACTTCTTTATGTTCATCTGAGAGTTGCCTCATTCTATAACTAATAATAATGTCAATTGAGGAAAAAGGTAAAGAACATAGAAAACTTAGATTCACCCTTGGTTAAACATAACTAAAATATAACTTTTCTTAAATTGTAAAACGTGTTGAACTTGTGTGTTAATATTTTGATGAATTGTTAAATACACTATGCAATATATTTTAGATATAGAATAGACTACTTTCCTAGAATATTCATCTTTATGTGTGTATTTTAAGTATGAGTGTTTTAGGTTGAGAATAAACATAGTTAGAGTTTTTTCAAAATTATATATAAAACTTGAATAGAAAATATAGGACGAGCATGCGATCTTCATCGTTGCAATGAACGTTTCATTTGCTTCAGTGAACAAGATTTGAATTGTTACTTGTTCTGTGCTCAAAATCCATGGTATTTCCAATTACCTTGCTTCTCTACAGGTTTGTTACAACGAGGAATATATTTTCTATGACAAAGCTTCAACAAAGGTTCCAGATTCGGAGAAAAAGGAAATATTTCCTAAATATTGGTTTGAAAAATATGTCAATTCTCTTTTTCTAGCCACGTCTTTTATTTTATTGGGGAAGAAACCTATTTTATGTGGAAAATAATGACCTGACTTAGAGGCTCTGAAAGATTATGGCCATAATCGTAAAATGCTTATTTAGTTCAACTTCTTCTCTAAGAAAAATAAGTTTAAGTTTAAGGTTTTTATTATTTTATCTAGCTAAAGAAATCATATTTTCTTAACATCAAAAACCTTTTTTTTACTTTTTTAGATATACGTTGTTGTCATTAGTATTTTTAAGTTATTTGAAGTTTTATTAATTCTTCTCAAGACTTGAACAAGCTTTTGCAAAATTTGTTCTTGAGAAAACTTTAAATATTTTTTATATCTCAAAAATACTTTATGAGTTTATTTTCTTTAGCCAAACACTTTTAAAATTTCCATGAACTTATAGGAATATCACATCCGAGGAAGTAGAAATAAACTTGTGGATTTTTACTTGTTCCATTGGAACAAAAAATTTCTTCATCTTTAAATAAGATTTGTAAGATCAATGCAAACACAGCACTATCAACGAAAGTTGACACCTGCTATGTGGTGAGTGGTCGGAGAGCGATTCGTGGTTTCTCTTCCTACTAGAAGGTGAACAAAGTATCACGCGGAGGTTTTTTATTATTGATTCTAGGAAAGTTTCTAGTTTAATAGTCATTTCTCCCTTTTATAAATATTTACCGATATAACAGAAGGTGGCGATTTGGCTCGAGCTTTTTCTCATATGGATTTTTCCCCTCATATAAATCCTCGTATAAAGTGAATGATTTACTATTTTTTCATTTTGATTCTCTTTGTATGCTTCATGACCTATATTGTTAAGTTGAATCAATTTATAGATCACATTTTTTCACTTAGACGCCAGCATTAAGTGTTGTCCGAATTCGGATTATAGACAAACATTACCTTCATTTGGTAATATTTTTTTCTTATTTATCACATTCTTTCATCCTATATTTAATCTCATATATCTAGTTTATGTTTATTTATTTTTATAACATGATAAATCGAAGATCGTTGGTCAAGAAATATTAAATATTAATTGCAACATTCACAAGGGTAGAAAATATAGTATAACCTAAGGGTAGTTTCGATAAATCTGGGTTTAAGTAAGCGTGTACGAAATTATTTGTGTGGTTTGAAATATGAAGGACTGTGTGGGTCATGTATACGTACTTGTATATTTTTAGGTGTATGAACTTTCCCTTATAAGGGTGAGTTAAGGAGTTGGATTAATCCATTGATTAATCTCTCTCTCTCTCTCTCTCTATATATATATATATATATATATATATATATATATATATATATATATATGTGTGTGTGTGTGTGTGTGTGTATGTGTGTGTGAAAATATAAACATTTGTAATTCTATATAAGTTGGATAAATTTTGTGTCAAAGCATTGAGTCGTTAGTCATTCATGCTACATAAGCTTGATATGTGGTGAGACTCTTGAGTAGATCCAGACTCATTCATTTAGACTACATGATTAGTGGAACATTTAATATAGGCAAAGCTCTTGTACTTCACAAGACTTTCGTTGCCGAATTATTTTATGGTTTTGTGATTGAACGTAGTTGGCATACATGCACGTTTTTACAAAAATGTGCTTTTACGGGTTGAACAAGTGACTTTTGAATCATGAGATGTGTGTGTATACCTTTGGGAATAAATAAATTTTTCAAAAGTGCATTTATTTTTAGTTTTACTCGAAATTGCTCCAAATCATTTGCACTGTTATTTTGCAACTCGCGCGCATAGTTACCATTCCCGCCGTCTCTTTTTTACCTATGCATATGGACATGCACGATTTTTACTTAGGTTGCATATTACCAAAAACCATTTACATGATAACCTTTTATCCGTGCACATGATGGGGATTAATTTTCAAAAACTCTATAAATAGGTCTTGATTCCCACCTTTTCAAAATATTTGAAACCATCATTATTCATCTTCATATCAGAGAGTATTTTTTAGGTGAGAGTTTTTACTTTTTATCTCTTTTCAAATTCACTTGTTCCCTACAAATTGAGTGCAAAACCTAGATCTATACTCGATCTATGTATTAAGAGGAAAGTGAGAAAGATTTGATTCATATCCATATAGCCAAAGTTTAATTCATATCATTCATCATTTTAATTGTTTGATCAACACTTTTAGATCTAAAAAGGGAGGTGTTTTTTTTCTATTGGAGAGATCGATACATGACGTAATTTTAAGGAGGAAATTGTACTTCCTTATTCATTTGAGTCTTCAAATGAACTCAGTTACCCAATATCGAACGCATAAGACTGTGAGAGCAAGACAGTGTCTGCAAAGTCAACATGTATGTACTTCGGATTAGATTCTTGATCCGTAAAGACCATTTTAAGACTTGGATGATTTCCAGTCATGATGTCTTCCATTGGTAATGGTATCTTCTCTTGACTATCTCACAACTCTGTCGATGAGCTACTCCCTACACTTCTTGGAGAAGGCTTTCCCTAGCTTATGGGCTTTGGAATTTGAACCTAGTAAACACCTAATATTCTAAAAAATGGGACTCAAAGAACTTCCAGTTCATGAACTCAATTTTGGTAACTCTACTGGTCTCGTATCGCCCCAGAAAGAAATTTCCTGCTGCTCTGGTAATTTCACTCGCATACTCAGGTATAAACTCTTCGAGTCTAGAAGCATTATATTATGGATAGACCATTATTATGATTCCTCATTAAAGACAACATGTGGTGAGATATAGGCCTTATTAGTTGAGGGATAAACACATATCCACCCTCCTTCTACTCTACTCATGGTTGCATGAGTGAGACGTACTTTCTTGCATTGTATAAAACCTTTTCTAGTTGAATAAGATATTAAGAAGCATCAAGGTTTCTTACCCATCAGTGGGGTTTTTTTTTCATAAAATATGCATTATGGATTGCTTGTATGTTTTTCTTTTTATTTTATTCACTTCTATCACACACTACACCTAGATCTCGCATATATCGTGTTTAATCCATAAAATTTGATTTTGGATTTTTAATCTAGCAATTTGACCTATATTTCCCAAGTTGCTACTTTTATTTGTTGATCCATGCCTAATATTACTTAAACTAGTTGATACATGTGCTAAATTTCTTAAAATTGATAATAATTTTGAAATTGTCCAAAATTGGGTAAAATTGTGTTTAAACCGATTCAACCTCTGAAGGTTTATTTAGATCCAAACACCTATATTGAACATACACATCCTTAATTGGTATCATATATATTGCTCTTGTTTACATTCACGTACTAAGAGTTTGATCTTGCATTATTGTTTATTTAATTGTGTTGATTACTCATAGATCTTTTTAGCTTGTGAGTAGATCTTGTTTTGTGATTGATGATAGATTTTTACTGTCCCAACTTGCATATTATTGATACTCCTACTCCTTTGATTCCTAGTGAGAGGAAAAAACTTTTGAAATCTAAATCAAAAAAGAAAAAAAAATAGAAATCTTCTCACTTTTTCAAAAATTCAAAGTCTATTAAAGTTGACTTTGATGAATGTGATGAAATTTAAAGTGTCGAATCATTTAGTCAAGAGAATGATTAGTTATTGTTTCAACTTCTCAAAATGAAAAGGTTAAATGTCAAATAGGCTATGAAAATCAAACAATTTGAACAAGAAAAAGAATCCTTTGAAAGTGAGTTTGAAAATCTTAATCAAATTACCAATCAAAAGTTGAAATTGACTGAAAATGAGAATGGTGGGTTGTTAGACATGACTTGTTCTTTAAAATAATATTTTAATGCCTTGAGAGAAAAAAAATCAGATTTGAGAAAATTGAATATTTAAAAAGTTTTTAAGTCAATAAGTCAAAGTTATTGAAGAAGAGAAAAGTAATTTCACTCTTGAACTTGAAAAGGATAATAAAGAGTTTTGCTTGTCAAATCCAAGTCATCTTCTTCTCAAGTTCGCACTTAGAGTGAATGTTCATCTTTATCACATGCATCGACGAATACCGATCATTTGATCTTGAAGAAAAATGAGAAGAAACAAGCAGTGAAATAGAACTTGAATGATTATAAGGAAAAGGGAAATGATAAAAAAAAAGTTTAAAAAGATCATTCAAAATCATCCTCTTTGAATCTTTTATGACAAGGAATGTCATTTGAGTTTTTTTCTATAAATGAAAAAAGTTAACAGGAGACAAAAACATCATGCCTTGATGTTAAAAACAAAAGAGAAATTTGTTGCAAGAGATTTAAACAAAAGAATTTTGTTAGACATCATGATGGTAAATCAATACCTTTTCCATATGTTCCTCCACATTTGATATGGAATTTGTCTTTTTGCACAGTTTTCAAGTTGTAAGGTCACACCAATCAATCTTGTAGGTGTTTGATGGAGACAAATTAAAATTTCATCGGAAATAAGAGGCAAGTATTCCATATGGATCCTATGAGTGAACTAAAGGGGGGGGGTAGATTAATGGATTTAAATAGTGGATTTCCATTCAAAAGTAGATGTAAGTATATAAGGGAAGGTTCTAGACTTATACCATTTGTTCAAATTCTAAGGAATAGGCATATGTTTCTATGAGGAATGCGAGATAGATGCCAAAGAATGTGATAGGCATATATAGTAACACTTCAAGGAATAGAGTTGAGGCCAAAGTTCTTCAAAAGAAGTTTCTCGAGAGGAAAGTTATTTTTTACCTCCCATCGATATAGGAAATGTAACAGCCATCGCTGTCTTGGAGATAGTTTGTTTAGGATGTCTAGGGTCTTGTCATTCTAGGTCCCCTCCTAAGTACTCCTTGAATTTTTGGGGTAAATCATTATGGGTGAGATCTCAAAAATCACATTTGGATTATATTTCATGTTTGGTGAGGAATTTCATGCATTTGCGCATGCTTTGTTCTCTATATAACATTCTGTAAATATTTCATTATTCATTTTATCAAAAATTCCAAAAAGATTTCTCACTTTATTTCTTTTTATGATTAATTTATTTAGTTCTTGAGATTTGATGACTATACTTAACTTGAAGTATGATTAAAACATGGATTTGTAACCTTTTGATTGAGAATGTTGATAATATCAATGTTAGTTTAGAATTTACTTAATAAATTAGGATAGTCAAATTTGTTGAAATCTTTGGTGTTTATTTCACACTACTTTTGCACTTGCATATCAATTGCTGCGTATGACTAGATTTATGTGTTTTTCTCAGATTGCTTGACTTAATTATGATCAAATCTCGAGATCTCTTATTGGTTTTGAATTTTTTTACGGTCCATGTGTGATAATTGCGTGTCTTTTATATTTGTTGGAGTTAAACAATGACATTTTTATATGCCTTGATAAGGGATACCATTAGAGTCGTTACACCGGATTTAAATTTGAGTATCATTGGATAGGTATCATCTAGGTGTGTGAAAAACTAATAAATGTCAAAAGGAAATTTGTTGGAAAGATCCACAAGCCAAGTGCTTAACCAGTAATAAAAAAAAAAGTAGAGCCGTAGCTTTTCAAAAGAAACTGTTATTCTGGTTTGGCATTGAAAATATTCAAACAACTTACGTTTGAGCTATTTCAATCATTATAAACTACCATTTGTTGAGATCTTGAAAGGATATTGATGTAACGATAAACTTAATCATAATTTGTAATTCTTATGAGTTGGTTACGTGTATTCATTTGATGTTTTAAACCATATTTGTCACGAATCATACCTTGATTGAAATACAAAGTTGTTTGATATAATTTATAGGAATTTTGAAACTTATTATTGAATTGATTGATATTCGATTTTAATGTGTTATCAAACTGTGGTATTAATAAATATTCAAAGTAAATTTTCTTGTCAAATCATGTTTGTTATGTTTAACTAATCACTATTATGCATTTTGAGTTTAGATATTACATTTATATATATGTGTGTGTGTGTGTGATTATTTGATTTTATGCATTTTCCCTCACATTGTGATTTACAAGTCACGTAATAATGATATCACATGATTGTGAATTCATTCCTATCACATTTTTTAGAGACTAGATTTTGGGTTCCTATACTTAGTCTTTTGTAGTTGTTTTTCCGTGACAGTATACATGATGATTTTATTTGCACGATTGAAATTTGGGTCGTTTTCACAGTAGTTCACTCACATTGTAGAACTTGCCCCATGGGAACGATTTTAGGCATATGAAATATGGTTCTTTACTTATTTGTTCATTTCACAATTTAAAACACTATAGAGCACAAACCTTAGCCGATTTTCATCCAAGACTAAATTAATCATTTATAATGAAAGTATCTTTCTAGTTTCTTTTTAGACATAATTTATCTCCATGTCGCCTTTATGTCCCTAGTGACATTTTTTGTGTTTATTTTGGGTAGCGTTTGAGACTTTATCTTACTGATTATCTTTTGTGAGAATATGTGATCTGAGATAGTTATTTGTGATACCTTATGTTGTTTTTTGTAAGGATGGTGATCTATGGAATGCATATACTTGCTTATTCAGCTTATACTATGTTTCTTGGGTATCACATCTCATTTGTGCTGGCATATCTGATTTTCATATATTTCACATGATAATCGTTTTGATTTTGGTCAACTCTCTAAGCCTAAATTTTGGTCAACTCTCAAATTCGAGAGTCCCTCAAAACAAAATCTTAGAGCTCTGAATCCTCTTTCCAAGGGTCCCAATAGTGCACGAATCGGACTTATGATTTGAATTTATGGCCAAAAAAATTATGTATGACTACAGGTAGGAAGTACACCTCAACTGTCTTTTTTCTACTTTTTCCTATTTAAGGAAACCCTGACCTCATTTGAAAGGGACCTCGTCCTCGATTTCAGTGCAATGGCTTTCCTCAAATTAGCATACATCTTTGTCTCCACATTCCTTTACATCACCCTTACGTGACCTTTATCCACCACTCCACCACCATCATATAAACTCCAAAATCAGTCCAGAAAAACCAAAAAATATAATTCAAAAGAGCTCATAGGTTCAAACCTACTTCCATTTCATTCTCTTAATAAATTCCATTTCACAAATTTTAGTGTTCTTAGTAAATTTTTAATTTTTTTTACTCATGTTTAGACAAATTCCACCTATTTGTTGTTGTTGTTGTTGTTGGTGGTGGTGGTGGTGGTGGTGGTGGTGGTGGTGTTGTTGTTGTTGTTGTTGTTGTTGTTGTTGTTATTATTATTATTATTATTATTATTATTATTATTATTATTATTATTATTATTATTATTATTATTATTATATAGGGTCAATTAACATATAGTCCCCAACATAAATACATATTTTATAAAATAGACACTTATTTGTAATCTAACCCATTTAGTCCATTAAACACCCATTTACCAAATATTCTCTTATTTTTAAAGGTCTGCACTAGTGGCAGCCGACCTCCACCCTAACCCACGCACCCCACTGACAGAGCTCCAGCAGCCCTTATCGGAGCTCGGGCAGCCCCACCGAAGCTTTGATAGCCTCTTCGGAGCTCCGATGATGGTCATTAGATCTCCGATGAGGGATGTCGAAGCTCCAGTAATGGGGAGAAGGGGGGGAAGGTGGATAAATGGGTTTATTTGTGTCATTATTTTGAGTGTTTTTATGTGGTAAGGGACTTTTTGGAACAAAATAAAAGGCGCGGACTAAATGTTTATTAAAAAAATGTTCGAGGGACTATTCACCGATTGACCCCTCCCCCCCCCCCCCCCCCCATATATATATATATATATATATAAACCCAAAGATCATAAAAAAAAAGGGGTTTATACCATAATTACCAGTATAGAGTTTTCTCATATTTTCTACACTTTTTTATCACATTTCACTCACCTTTTCATAAATTAAAGAAGAAACTTTAATTTTGAATTATTGGTGAGACCCCAACCTTAACCTTATTCCGTGCTACATGGACTTTGATTCCATTTTGGCTACGTAAGCAACCTGATGTTATTTTGAGATTCAAGACTCTTTACTTATTTTAAAAGTTTACATCCACATATTAGCCTTTTATTCGTTTAGTAAGCATGCTTTAGTCAGGCAATTAGTCTCCTTGAATTTAGCTATTTAGCGGTCCCATATATTTATTTTCACTTTTTCCAAGTAATTTTATGATTTTGGTACATCGCTCATATTTTAGCCTCTTTTTCACCACTATCACTTTATTTATGTTTAGCCAATTTATCTCCTTAAAAGGAATCACTCCCATATTTTCTTGATGTGGATACGATGATTTATCTCCTCACACACATAAACACACTTGCACATTCATATATATATATATATATCCACTTTTTACACTTCGCACACAAGACACATTTTAGATATATACACATGCTCACACTTTTGGTAGAAGGAGAACACTTTGTTGCCCATGGGAGACTGAAAGGGTAGAGTGGGTTCCTAACAACTTCCCATTTCGTATCATAATCACTCAACCCATGTCTTATTTGGTGTCACATGTATTAGTTGTCTTTAATCCTATCTCTTTGGAGGTGGCTATTTCTGTTGCCGATTTTGAGTAAAATAGGTCGACGAATCTAATCTCTACACATTCACACATCTCACATTATTGGCGACAGCTGTTTATGTCATTTTTAGCCCATTCATCATGAGCGAGCATATGAGAGCACTGATGCCTTGTTCGGATTCAGGAATGGCCACAGTGGTGACTTTCATGGGGATGGTTCTGAGGACTAAACTCTATTTACATGGGTTTGGTTTTTTATTTCTCCATCATAATTCTCTACATGTGTAAATATCTTCTCAATTGTATATTTACTTCTCTCATTTTCTCTTGTGTATTCGCACATGTTCTTTTTGCCATACTCATATTATGTAATCCATGTATATTTTATCTTCATCTCATCTGCATACTTATTTCTTCATCACGTATATGTCTTACTTTTTGCTATCACATGCTTCATATCACTTGTATATTCCCATGCTTCACTACACACTACACCAAATATGCCTAATTATCACGGTCATTGACCTTAACAAGTTTAACTTGTCAAGGTCAATGACCATGACAATTTGGGGCGAGACAACTTTTTTTGTCACGTTCGTGTCACGGTTAATGACCGTGACAAGTTCGTTAGAATTGTCACGGTCGTGTCATAGTCCATGACCATGAAAAGTTTAGTCACGGTCCATGACCGTGACAAAGCCTTGACCCTTTTTAAAAACATTATCACAGTCAATGACCGTGACAATTCTGGGCAGAGTTAAAAAAAAATCTGTTGGGCAATATGGCCACTGCCACTGCCTAGCAGTATATTTGTACCTGTTATAGCAACGTTGTACCTGTTCAAACATCATATATCCAAATAAACTAAAGATAATGCAAATATATATTCAAAATAGAAACAATATACATGACGATATAATCCAAATATAATTCAAATGTACCAACTTAAAAATAATGTCACTACATGTCTGGTGTAAATGTGAGGAGGTGAGTACGCCACACGATATACGAATTGACACACCCACTAATATACATCGTGCTGCATTGTTTGCACAACCACAATAGGGAGTTCTCCTTCCTGGGTATCACATGCGTGACGAGCACTTTGGACTCGATCTCTTGAAGCTCACGTCCATGAACTATTCCATCCTGGATGATATTTGGGTCCCTTAACCTCCGCCCTATCCGCTGGCCATCAAATACGTCCAATATGAACACGCTCGACCAACCAAGTGTTGACATTGATCTGTTGAAGGGAGCCAAATAGGAAAGTGGATCATCGAAGTACGCACGTGTCGGTGATGAAGCAGCGAGGTCCACATCCTCGTTATCCTGCGCCTCGTCCTCCCGCACCTCCTCCTCCACCGTCTTCTCCTTACCTTTCCCCTTATGGTCTCCGCCCAACTTACGCTTCATGAATGAGTACATATCTTGGACCGTCGCCTCCAAACGGGATAACTTCGTGTCATGTGAATCCACCGTTCGAGCCAACCCGGTGTCGCTCGTCTCCAATCTGATGATCCTAGATTTGGCCACCCGCGAGCTCACCCCCTTGTCCTCCCCTTGCAATCAGAGCCAAGCACTTCGCTGAGTGCGTCTGTGGACAAAGACGCCTTGTCGGCATCAAACTGCGACTCATGCACTTCCTTAAGCTTTGCCTGAAATGACAAAAAGTACATGATTAGTAAAATAAGTAGACTAAAAAATTATAACGTAATTAACAAAAAGTAAACTTTCGGATTACTTACAATCGTGGCCGCGACGCTCGGGGACACCTCCTTGTCCTTCCCCTCTTCGTTCAAAGAGCCACATAAGTATCGAGCCTATGTGGCTTATCCCCAGGGCCACTCCCTATCCCCTGAAATAAAATAAAGTAAAATTAGTATCGGCCCCGCAAAGTAAAATAATGCGGAATAATATATTTCTGTAGTTATAGAAAAATTAAATCTTACCATCATCCTATGCTCCACCTCGGTGTAAGACGTCCGGACGGAGTAGTGTAAGTCCGTCTTTTTTGCTCGATTTTCCCTCCCCGATTGACGAGTTGCCAATTGTCGCTCCCCGATCTCATTGTCAATGAACTTTTGCCATTGGCCAATGAGATCGGCTCCTTCGGCGGGACAGATTCACGCCTTTGGATAATGGACTCTCGTGTTTTCTCAAAGTACCGTGTCCGCATATTTTTCTTCCACGTCTTGTGTTGCTCCCTCAACTGCGCCAAGACGGAATCGCGTAGCTTTGGGTCCAAGTTGAATTGTTCCTGTCCAACAAATACAATGTTAGTTGCGAATAAATATAAATATAAAATGAAATTAAAATTGAAATCGAAATTGAAATTGAAATTGAAATTGAAATTGAAATTGAAATATTCATATAAATATAAATATATTACATGTAGTGCCGCCCAAACAACTAAATTAAGCTCATATGGCACCTCCTTCCAACTCATAAACCCCGGGCCGATGACCGTCTTTATTAATTTACTAAAAAAATTAATAATCAATCAATTGTTTTACAAGGGACACTACGCACATACACACACATAGACACACACGCAGCCCCCCACCCCTACCCCACCACTCACCCCCCATCCTGCCCCCTCCCCCCCACCTTGCCCCACCCCCATCCCCCACCCTGACCCCACCCCCACCCCACCCCCTCCCCCACCACACACACGCACACGTACACGCACACACACCACCCCCTGCCCCCACCACACACACAATAATTATTAATAATACAACCATTTTCAGCCATACCAAAAGATCCCTACTTATCTTTATTAATAATATCTAGAATTAACCACTAAAGAATACCCACCAGATACACCTAAAAACCCACATTGGCCAACACCCATATGGACAATAATCCAATAATTATTAATAATTATATATTGTTCGATATACAAAGTAATTTTCAAAAAAAGTTAAAAAATCCCACCCCCATATGGACAATAATCCAGTGGTAATGCCACTTTTACTGTTAATCAACCCAACATCGATCCACTATATTCCAACAGCAATACCAACAACAAATGTGTATCCCGTATTCCTTCTAATTCATCTACTCAATTAATCCATTTCATCAATTAAAGTACACAATTATTAATTTACTAATTTACAATGAGGGACAATCCTACTTTCATATGAAATGGGCACTAATTATTAATTTACTTTCATATAAAACTATACAATTAAAATTACAATTAAAGCTATACATTAAGTAAAATATAAAATAATTTGTTTCTTCTCTCTTAACAAATCATACCACTTATAGGCCTACAATAACTTAAATTTAATTAATTTCAACTTCTTGCAACACATAAATAATTTATCATCCAATTCTCCATGAGTTTTATAGAATGTCTATCAAGATATATAAATTATCTAATATATTCTTCATAAAATACGAGATAAACGGATTTATTCGTGTCATTTTTTAGTTATACATGTTTGACACTAACCCAACCCATTTATTATTCGTGTTGGCGGGTCGTGTCATATTCGGGTTCGTGTCACGAAATCGTCAACCCTAACCCGCTAACTTTATGTCGAGTTTGTGTCGGGTTATCGCGTCGTGTAAAAAATTATCACCCCTACACACACCTGCACACGCACACATACCCCACCACACCACCACCACACCCCCTGCCCCCCCCCCCTCACCCCACCCCCACCACACCTGCACACACACACACACATGTACACACACAGCCCACCCCACCCCCACCACCCCCCTCCCCCACCACACACCACCATACACATATATACACACACATACACACACATATATACACACACATATAGAAATGAAAGAGAAAGAGAGGAAAAAACATACCTTAGAGAGAGAGAGAGAGAGAGAGAGAGAGAGAGAGAGAGACCTCGAAATCGCTTAGAGAGAGAAAGAGGGGGAAAAATCAAAAACGGTGGGAAAAAAATAAAGCCTAGGGCTTTTTTTGCTGAAGACATTGTCACGGTCGTGTCAAGGTCCTTGACCGTGATAATTATTTTAAGTATTGTCATGGACCATGACAAGTCCGTGATAAAAACATTTATCACGGTCGTGTCACGGTCCATGACCGTGACACAAAATGCGTGTTTGTTGTCACGGTCATTGACCGTGACAAAGGTGGCCGACTGAAAGGTGATAATTTGGTCATTTTGATGTAGTGACACTTGTAAATATTTCCATGCTCCATTTCACTTGTACATTCAATGCTTTACTTCACTAATAGTAGATCTTTATCACATGCCACTTGTATATACTTCTCATTTTACTTCATGCTTACTAGTTGTACATATCTCTCTTATCAAACACAATACTTTGTATAAAGATACTAATTAAGACCCATGAATTTGCACACCACCTCATACGAACATTGAGTATTGACCATACATTGCACACCACATTGCATGTACACAACTACACTAAGGGACTTTTCCCTTTTTCCCTTTTCCTCAAAAATACCAAAAATATAAAAAAAAATCCAAAAAAATAAAAATACCCTTTCTCTATCAGGTGTGATTGCATCCCCACTACACCCAAATGGCCAAATTATCACCTTTGAGCCGATCAATCTTGTCACGGTCATTGATCGTGACAAAAAAAATACGCATTTTTTTGTCACGGTCAAAGATCTTGACAGGTCTGTGACAACTTTGTTAGTAAAAAACCCTACCCCCTCTTTTTTTCCCCACTGTTTTCAATTCCCCCCCCCCCCCCTTTTCCCCCTTTCTCTTGCGCGACTGCTCTCTTTCTCTCTAAGGCACATTTTTCTCTCCCTCTCTCTTTCCATTGTATATGTGTATATGTGTGTGTACAATTACTGGTGGGTGTGTGCAGGTGGGTGGGTAGTGGGTGCATGTGTGCGTGTGTGTATCTGCGTGTGTGTAGAGGGGGAGGGCAGGGGGCAGGGGGCAAGGGTGGGGGGGAGGGAAGTCGTGGTTTTACTGTGTGTGTGCATGTGTGTGTCTGCGTGAGTATGGGGGGGAGGGCAGTGGGGGGAGGGCACTGGCGGTGTTGGTGCGTGTGTGTACATGCGTGTGTCTACGTATAGGAGGGGGAGGGGGGAGGGTAGTGGTGGGGCAGGGTGGGGGTGGGCAAGGATGGGAGTAGGGCAGTGGTGTTGAACTCTAAAATATGAGTAATCTAGAATAAATTGGCACAAAATTAATAGTTAGGATCTTGTTATATGTATATTTTATAATTTGGGATCTTGTTAAAATTCAAATATTTGTATATGAATGATAGAATTCATCACTTATAATTTAAAGAATTTACGATAATATGATTCGTGCTAGAATATTATGACTTGAGTACTTGACTAATTATCTCCTACATTCTTACAATGAGATTTTCTGTTAAATCCTGAATTCTATGAATTCTATATGTTAGAAATCAAGATAGTAAATTATACTCATGTTGTACTACGTTGCTTTATGATTAGAATTCATGCATTAAAGTAATAAATATTTGTTATGAATTATGCACAATTGTATGGTTTATTTTATGAGACAAATAGATTAGGGGATGTGTTTTGCAGAGGTGCTAATGAGTTTGTGAAATACGCAAAGAGATGCCGTGATGATGAAGAGTTTTCGTGTCTGTTTGCTAGGTGTAAGAATGATAAGGTGTTTGAGTAGAAAACAGTTGAACTACATTTGTTAAGATCGGGTATGGAAGATAGTTATCGAAGTTGGATTTTTCACGGGGTTGTGGGCGGTCGATAGTGAGGGGGTTGAGGGATCCGAGCTTCCTCCTGGGTATGTTGGTTCATGGACGTCCCCTCCAAGACATTGAGGCAAGAGTGTGTGTCACGCATGTGTTGGAGGTAAAGGAGAACTCACATTTGTGGTTATGCAAACAATGTGGCGTTCAACATATTGCAGGATGTCTCAATTCATATGTCGTGTGGCCTTCCTTCCACTTATGACCTGCTAAAGATTGACATTATTTCTATCTTTTTATTTGAATATTGGATTGTATTTGTATTTTTTTGATTTTGGTACATGTTGGTTTAGATATGGATGTTTTCATTTCTATTTTATTTGGATATGGATTATATATACCAAGATTTCATATATTATTTGTATTTTATTTGGATATATGCTATTTGGACAGATGCAATTTTGCTATAACAGGTACAAATATACTGCTAGGCAGTGGCAGTAGCCATACTGCCCAACAGTTTTTTTATTTCTGCCCAGAACTGTCACGGTAAAAAACCGTGACAAGTTCGTGACAAAGAAACTTGTCATGGTCACCGTAATAATTTTTTTTGTCATGGACTTATTACGGTCAAAGATCATGATAAAAACTTGTCAAGGTGAAAGACCGTGACAAGTCTAATGAACTTATCACGGTCTTTGACCTTGAAAAGTCCGTTACAATAGAAGTTGTCACCCCCATACTTATCACGGTCATTGACCTTGAAAAGTTGAACTTGTCACGGTCAGTGACGGTAACAACTTGACAGTTTTGGTGTAGTGCTACCTAGCTTGGACTAGCTCCCTAATGGTTACGATCTGCAATCCCCACCACAGAGTTTTACTTCATATTCACCCCCACCCACTTCAGTAAAAACATAACAATCTTACCGCATTTACCTCATGGAGAACCCTAATCAGGAAGTCATTGTTCATCCCACTTCCAATATTTGATGATCTTGGTCGCTCAGTTCATTGCCAAGATTGACAACCTACAGTCAGATATCCATGAATTACAGAGAAAAAATGCTTATATCCTAAAATCCATAAACTATAACCCATGACAAATCAAAATGTTGCCTTTACTTATACTACGAAACATGTAATGCCCAAGCCTATATGGGCCCCTGAAGAGTATCAACACATTCAACACATCAGAATGCCTTCACGTGTCCTTCCTATCAACGGAATACTCCGTACTCATCTACCTATCCCAAATATGCCTCAACTTGGGGATAACTTGACTATGCCCATTCCAGAAAATCTAAAGACGAAGAACACAATAATGTGAAGGTATATCTCAAGATGTCCTTGTATAAGTTTTATTAAGTAAAACTCTTTGGAAATTATGGCTACACACACATGTATCCTTACCCAAAGTCTCATCTACATATGAAATTCAAAATTTCATATTTAGAGAAGTTCAAATAAAATGTTCCTCCCATTGTGCATTTATGCAACTATCATCGAACCATGAGTCTACTAGGGGCTATGGAAGAAATTATGGCCCAAATGTTTCAATAAACCTTTAAAGAGAGCGTCCTCCATTAGTTCTTATCTATAGAAGAATTCGGAATTTAGATTTTAGAGGATGTCTCCAGGGGATTCATAGCTCAATATAAGTACAATGAAGAGTTGAGAGTAACCCAACGTGAAATGGATCTTCTCAAACAAGGCCTAAGAGAATTTGTCAACAACTTAATAGCTAGGTCGAGAGAAAAAACTACCACCATGACCAGCCACTCATCAAAGGAATAACAAGTTAATATTGCGAAGATGAAGTAGCATTGCTACCCTAATTTTTGAGCCTTTTTAGAAGATGAAGTAGAGATCGAAGAAAGTGTCACCAGTCAGAAGACGAAGATAAAATCAGAAGAAAAGAAATAAGATAATTATTTTACTCCTTGAAAATATGAAAAACCCATTGTTTCTACCATCAACAACATTTTCTCCCATCCTATCACTTCTAGGCATCAGAAACCTGCCCTTCTGATGTCCTAAAAATTTCCACCAAACATTATGCTCCCTTTTCTAAAGTATACTAAGGCTTTTTTTCCTGTTACATTATCTAACATTTGGACCTTACCCATTTCCTAATCCTCTTACCAGATACTTCAGACATGATTCCCATTATGACTTCCATCAAATTAATGGCCATACCATCAGTCAATGCCACCACCTCAAGAATAGTGTACAAGGGCTCATTGATAAATGCATCATCATTGCTCTTGCAGGACCAAAACCAAACACTACCCAAAGCCCTTTGCATCTGCATTAAGTTAACATGAAAACCATACTTATTGATTTTGATTATGATTCTGATTTCGACCCCTTAACTAAAATCCCGTTTATAAATAACCCTACCTCATCCATAAACTCATGATAATTCTAAATGTTGCCAATCTATCTATTGCATCTTTAAACTCCTTATGACTAAGCCCTCTAGTTGATGACAAGAGCTTGTATTTGTCCATACCAAGTTAGATACATAGAGAATGAATTATCAGCAATCCTCAAATAATTGAGATACTTTTGGAACAAAATTTCTGCGAAGAATAACTCTTTAAGGGGGAGAATGCATGAGAATGAGTGACCTTATCATGCAGGCTCGAAAATAGGCCTTCAAAGAACACAATTATTTTGTGCATGTCAAAGAGTTCAACTTAGATAGCATTTTTTAAGTCCTTATAGAGGAAAGTCTCGAGACATAAGAATATGTGAAGCTCTAGATCTCCTCATTGCAATGAATCTCAATGGATATTCTATCCTTACTCAAAACCATTTATACTTGTATTAGGAGGATTTGTACTTTAAAGCACTCAAAGTCACTGAATATATAGACTCACCAGGGTATAATCAAATAGCCCCCATGGCATGGGTCAGTGACTTTAACATTTAAGAAGATTTAAAAAATGAACATGATAGTTAAGCCACTATACTGACCTCTTTTATGGGTTAATATCCTCTGAGGAACTTCTACAAGAAAATTAACAAAGTTTCTAGCATGCCTTTGATAGATAAAGAAACTGGATTTATATTTTTATCCTCCATTAGTAAATAACATGACCCGAATGGGACGATACTATAAAGATCTAGTTCCTCTCGCAATTAAAGGGAAAAGAGTTGTTTAAGAATCGCCAATGCCTGAAATGGCCATCAAAGATAGCAAAATCCTCACAAAAAACTAAAGAAGACACCAGGAAACATCACCTTATGGGGACTATTCATATCCTCCTAGCTTCATAGAAATTCCCTCATCAAGTTTCTCATACAAGCTGCACCGCTCTTAAAGAGGATATCCATATAGTTAGAACTTTAACCACCAAGAGGCTCATTTCCTTTTATGATGAAGAAATCCTTAAATTCGGCCTTGAACATAATTATACCCTTAATATCTCAGTTGAGTCTTCCCTGAATGTGTGGACCTTTGAATGTTTCGATGCCTAAGGTCATAAACTAGTGACCTCATTCCTATGTCAGTTGTTATTTATGCCTATGACAACACCCAATGAGAACTTATGGGATCAATCCTCCTTACATTTATAGGTGGTTTAATTTTCCCTCAAGTTGATGTCGAAGTGTTCGACATATCAACCTATTTCAATCTCTTTATTAATGACCCATGGCTTTAGAATATTAGAGAAATTTCTTCCTCCCTCTACCAAAAGCTCAAGTTATTTACAGATCATCACGATCATTAGGGATAATGACAATTCAGATTGTGTCAGCACCAGCAACCCGATCTTGGAAATACAACACCGTATCAATTAAATGTTCCTCTCAAACTTCAAATTTGATATGTTTTGTCTCCTAACGGGGGATAATTTCAAAGAAAGGGTAATCCTTTAGAATAGATCACATGGAAATGATGATGTGATTCAGATGATTAAGAAGATGGAACTCATTCCTATAATGGAGCCAGGCTGCAGATAACTAGGTATTCGTGAGCCAATTGCCTAGAAAACTAGTTATCCACTGCACGGTTTAAGTTACCAACGCTACCTAACCAGACTCGTGGATCTCTGTCAACTATATAGAAAGGGTGATAAAAATGATCAAAACATCCAAAATGTTATCCCCGTATGTACAACTGTAACCGTCCACTCCAACATCACTTAAGGAGTTATACAACACGACGCCCTCACTATCACTATTTTTCCTATGATAAATCGATAACGAGCTAAATATCTCCACTCAACTATAAGTTTAATATCCCAAATCATATAAGTACAGTCCCGACACATTGGGGTCAAATATAACGCGACAACTATAACCTTTGAACTCTCCTCCATGATATAATATAAATGCGAGCTCAACTTTCTTCCAGTTGACATATCGCTAATTAACATATCCTGCCCTGGAATAGCGAACACGATAGCCTTTCTGTAAAATCCCACCATCGCTCACACATTGCTAACCAACACATACCCAGGACAACATCATACTCAAATATCATCTCTCGAAATGAGGTAACCCACAATACTACTACTAATAATAATAATACTATAAACACACAATAGTAATACTATATCCACGTATTAAATAGTATAAGTATAGGTACACAATAGTAGTACTAACAATAGACCCACTAAATTCGTCTCCCGTGCGAAGAGTGCTAATGAAATATTATGACTCGCTCGTGTCACACAAACATACCCTATTTACCCTAGGATAAAACTCATATTTTTAATTGTCAATAGCGCTGACAGTGCAAATGCTTTCTAGACATAAAACTATCATCCATATTGATCCAAAAACATTCACAACTATTGCTTCGCTGGGCATCATTCCCCTGTCCCCTAACTCACTGGACAAGGTCGATACATGTGGCCCTACATTCCACACATAGGACATCTCTTGATGTCATTTCCATATCTCTAGCCCTATTAGACATATCATGATTGTCTTTCTCTCGGACCTAGTAGTCTTGGCCCCGATTTTTACCCTCGTTGTTCCTTGGACTTTGTTGGCCTTGTGGAACACACTATCGTTCATAGCGGCCCTAATTAAATCCATCATCACCTGATAGAATTTTCCATTCATTTAAATGGATCCCCTACTAGGCATCCCTCTGTGGTGTATTATTACTATCACCAATTGCCTTTAGTCTTGCCCTTCTCTGGCTATGTCTCCAACTCTCTTGGCTCTATTTCT
This sequence comes from Sambucus nigra, assembly GCA_949130495.1. NCBI lineage: Eukaryota > Viridiplantae > Streptophyta > Magnoliopsida > Dipsacales > Adoxaceae > Sambucus > Sambucus nigra. The sequence goes on along the minus strand of OX422209.1, from coordinate 402,178,988 downwards.
ATGGAAGCGTTAATATGAATTTGTAAAAGTAAGTCGTAAATATCATGTGCATAAGTCGTCCAAAACTGACTTCCCATAAATACTAGGGACTCCTACTTGTAATCCCATCATCACTTTTCAAAACCTTCCTCTCCAATACCCATCTCCCTGGGTATAAAGTTCACTTATATAAGTAATTCTTCATCACACTCAACCTATGTTCATCCCTCTTGTTAAAAATCCATAGACTTCCTTCGCACCTCTGTTTGAGCATAAAATAAAAGAATTTGTGGTTAGATTATGCCCAAAATTTCTCGATTAATTTCGTATCTACTTCCTGATATGTGGTGACTATCTCCCAATATGGCAACCCTGTTCCTACGAGCCCAAATTTTAAGCTAAAAGTTAAATCATGAGTGCCACCGCACCTCATTATGCATATCTACTTTTGGATTTCTCTCCTTCTGTTGGCCCATCACATTTCTCGATTTTACTCGAATCCTTGCATAAGGTTCTTTGAAATAGACCCTCTGACTTCCCCTTGCTACCTACCCCGTGTGAGTCTAAATTTGTATGACTGTTATTTAATATAGTGCTTGGGGATGCTACTACCCTCGAGTGATTATCCCATCGCCATCTGCTTGAGAAATAATCAAGGTAACTTATATTACTATTTTCATTTTTGGTATACCCTATAAGTTCTGCCAAGTTCCTCCTACTGCGATCCTTATAACGACCCTTGCTGGTCATCCTATATTATTCGGTGGACCAAACCCAATCGAACTCTCATATGATTCATATCAATTATGCTCAGTAGTAGGAGAACGTAAACATATGTACGAAGAGGAATACAACAATCCTATAATAGAGATCTACATCAAAGGATGCTATGCTAAAACGCAATAAGCCACACAAATCCTAAAGACACTAGAACCTGATGTTCTGATACTATCTGTGACACCCCACTTAATTAAATATCGGGTGATCAATCCTTTGTTAAATTAAAAACAAAATATCTATTTGGTTCATTCTTAGCATCACTATTTTTTTTTCATATCAACTAACCACCTAGTATTTGACAAGCTGATGCCAAATTTTATCTTATTCATTAATATGCAATGACATAAAACAATTATCTAATTTTTATATCACATTTCACCATTCTAAATTAATCAACACCACAAATAATGAAATACTGAATCAAATAAGATATGGCAGGAGTAAACGTCCCAGCCTGAAATGACAATACAATAATCCATAATTAAAAGTCTAAATCCACAACTGAAATAAAAAGAAGTACAATGTCTCAGAAATAACTACTAATAAAAAAATGGGCAATATTCCCGATTAAGATAAAGTAAGGAGTGCATCAGCTCTGCAAAAAAATGGAGGCATCTATCAAACTAGGACCTACAATCTTCCGTAGCAACTGCAACAACGACAAATGGAAATGAACTCCTAAGGCGGGCCTCCCTGTGGCTGGGCACCTAAAACGGTTCTGTACGAAAAAATAGATTTGGGAAAACGGGTCAGAGCCCGAGTAAGAACATTTAAAAGTATAATAAGTATTTAAAATGCATAATTAGAAAATATTATATGCATGTTAGGTTCATGACTCTCTTTTGAGGTCCTCGCCCCTTATCTAGTGTGCACTCCTAACGTTTACTTCTAACCCGTTCTAGTTATGCTACCCCACCTAACTAGTCCAAGCCGAGTCCATATCTATACCACTAACTCATTACTTCCCCCATATTGCTCATACAGTACGTTACCCAGTAAGTTGTAATTAATGGCCAAGCATAAATTTTTCATTTTATATTTAATCTTTTTACGCACAAAGATTGTTTTAAATGTCATAACATTCCCATATACTAAGCACACACAGTATCATAAATCACAAGTATATATATTTATCACTCGAAATATATATACTACTACAGCATCCCTAGGCAAAGATCTGCGGTGCATCCATACTCTGCTATCATGTCCGGGTACATCACGCACAGTACAAATGACTGTTCGTTCTATATCTCTCTCAAACCATAAATACAAATCACATATATTGGGGGCGAACATAGTCGCCAGCCAAATGGGTCATGCACATACCTACCCACCCATTCAACCGTCGAAACTATCATACTCTCAGATAGCACGTATTCAAGTTCCAATGTTCTAGGTACAAGTTTAAAATTCCCTCAATGGGATCATTAGGATAAGACCATCCACGATGCGAGACCTCCCCCCGATAGCAAGCAACGTAGGTATGTTATACACACAACAAATCATACAATAGGTTTTTCACACAATTTACTTATTTATATCATTAGTATAGGTATATACGCAACCTATCATACATGCCCCATACGTAGTATATTTATATTCCCCAAATATCCTACGTATTGACTAATTCTAATTATACTTTTCACTGTACCTTCCCGAGTATCCCTAGCTACTCGAAATATTCTAACTAATCATCAAACTATTTTAGTAGGTAAATTAACCCTCTATCGCTGATCCGGTCTTTGATTCACTCGTAACCTTCGCATTCATTTAGGTATCTTTAATGTTATTCGCTGTTATATAATTTTCGTAGTTAACTCGCATTCTACGTAAACAATTTAAATTCTCGAGAGGTCAACTACATTTAATCCTTCCCTAAGGTTCTAGGACTCGATTATCTCTAATTGGAAACAAATTATCAACACGAATCCCTAAAATTTAATTAAAAATACATTTTTGAACCGGCCCGGTGTCGCTAGCAAACTAATCCTCCGAACTATCATTGACAACCTTTCGAACCGGTCTGGTGGGTAGCGGCGAACCGGCCTAGTGGACCTAATGTCGTCTTCTTCCTTAGCAGTTACGAAATCTCACCCATTTACACTACCAACTCTATTAATAAATCCCCAAACTCCCAAGCAATCATAGTAAATGTTATACCAACATATATGAACAATTTCTAATGTGAGAGAATCATTAAATCATCAAAGATTACTCATAAAGTTGAATTAATTCAAGAAAATCCCACAAAAAAAACCAGTTCATCTTTTGGTTCAAGAACTCCATTTAAATCCAGATTTATTCACATTACGACATCAAAATTTTGTGAATTTCATTCTACATGCATCAAGAGACTTAACCTAGCATGATTCCTACCCCAAACATGGTTTAAACTCATCCAATTAACATTAATTCTTCATATAAACATGGATTGATTCATCTAACTCTAACATGGATTGAATACATGCTCAAAATTTGCAAGATAAATACTTGCCTTGTTATGGAGGTTTGATTCTCTGCAGAAAGTTAGTATGGTTGCGATCTTCTTCTTCCGATCTACACTATGGTGGTGTTGGTGGTGCAAGAGTGGTGTTTTATGGTCGTGGAACTCTCTCTCAAGGTTCTCCTTATCTCCCTTGATAACCTCTCTAAGTTTGATTCATGTAACCCAAACTTCTCCCATTCCCAATCTGATTTACACCTCATAAATTCGTGGGTCTCCCTACCTCAAAAATATAAATGACTAAAAAACCCTCCGAGGTACCAATTTGGCCTAAAATTGTCCGGGTACACTTTTCTGACTATCTCAACCCTTCTGGATACTTTGGCGCACTTGAAATAACCATTTAAAATACAAAAAGTAAAGTACGTTTTATTTCTCAAATTATGTCATGACATGATTGACACGTGCGTCCCAGCTAAATTAATGTAACTGTCGTATTTTCCACTCGCAATAATTTTAATATATTCATATTCATATATTAATTTATTCAATAAGTAATATTCGATATCAATCACATCAATAAATATAAACCATTGTCTCGCTCATTAATATTTATCATTCCGGATTAATCATTCCAATTTAAATTTCATTAATCTCAAATTAATTCACAATTAATCCAAATAAATAAATATCATTAAAATTACGGGGTGTTATAGTATGATCTAAAGTAAAAGCTAAATTGAGAATTTATATAACTAATGCGAAAATAAAGAAATTTAAAGAGAGAATGATGTTTGGACCTTCTTTGGAGACTTAAAGCTTCACCTTGATCCATGATGAGCTTCCTTGCAAGTTGTGATGGATGTTGGATGAGAGAGAAGGAGATTTTTGCTAAATTGGGTATGAGAGTGATGGGAATAAAAGGTGAAAAAGAATTTCACATAAAAAAAACTTTGTTGATTGTAGATGAATGTTGCTGAGATCACTGATATTGATGGATTTTGGGTGTCTTTCGAAGTGAGCACATGATCTCCTTATATAAGGTAAGGGGACTTTCGATTGACATATTCCTTGCCCTAACAATCAGCAGGTGTCCCAAGACACACTGTTGATAGGCGGGGAAATGGACCTGTCAATCGATAGTCTCGTGCAGATTTAAAAAATGACCTTAAAATGCAATCCGTAAGTCCAAATCGTGCACGGGTCATACCACTAGAAAGTTAATTTAGATACCTTTAAGAAAACTTTTTCCCAGGTCCAGGAGTTGACTTTGCGTCAAATGGAGCTCGAAAGCGCCTATCGTTACTTTGGATGGAAGATCATCGCACGACGATGGATTGTTCGTCTAAATCGTAAGTCCGAATCATACACGGGGTGAACCATTGGAAAGGTTATGTGAGGCACTTCGATGTTCCAATGAGCTTCTCTCGATTCGAAGAGTTAACTTTGGTCAAATGAGGCCCGAAAATGCCAGGTGACCCTTTAGGGTAAAACGAATTATTTATCTTTACCGCAAGGCTGGTTTGCGCACGAGGTGGACTATTAAAAAGTTTTTTTAGTTCCCTTCGAAGATTCATTCAGTGTCATTCGAGATGAAGATTTGGCATTGGTCGAGCAGAGTCTAGGAGCACCCGATGGCCTCTGGATTAATTTTTGATAGTATAATGGACTGTTTGTCCAAACCGTTATGCCGACTCGTGCACAGGATAGATCGTTGGAAAGTGGATTCATATTCCATCTAAGTTTCATTGAGATTTTGCTATGATGATGAAGTTGATCAAAGTTAAATGGAGCTCAAGAACGCCCGATGGCCTCTAGATCGATACTAGGAATATGACGCAGGGTATGTAGTAAATTAGGGAGGTGCTAGGGACATAAGGAGAGACATAGGGGGTCTTAGAATGTGGTGTCTACAATTAGTGATTAAATATTTTCTCTTTCTTGGCTTTGAAACTCATTTTAAGATTTAAAGCACCACATATATGCAAACGCCCCAACACACATATCTACAAGATTCCCTCAAAATCCTATTGGTAGCATTTTGGTTTCTCGAAGGTTCCTTATAGGAACACAAAATTTCTTCAACTTTAAAGAATAAAATTTTGGCAAAAGATTTGATGGCATTAGTTGTGGACCAAAACTTGTCGCGATTATGCAGCGTTCTCTAGCTATTAGCACTCTCTACGAAGATTATGGTGGGAAAGAGTGTCTAGTCAGTTGCATCATCGTGAGGTTTTAAGTTTTATCTCTATTTCTTCTAGTTGTGAAACTCTACCATATTTCATTTTTCGTTCTTATTGGCCCAAGGTTTTTTCGTCAGTGGGTTTTTCCTCATACACCCGGTCTTGTGATTATTTCACTATTTCTGCATCTTTTAAAATCATTGTCTTGATTATTTCACTACTTAGTAAATTTTTTTGTCAAACAAACTTTTAGATTGTTATATCCTTTTTTAATAATAAATTAGCAATCTTTTTTCTTCGAATTAGGGGTATTTATTTTTATTTGGGTAACTACCGTCGAGAGGCACACTCTCAGTATCCATGGCATATATTCATGCTCGGGGATCAACCGGGGCGAATGTCATATCGAAACATATTCCCACTGAGGTGGAGAGCTTAGTGCAGGGTGTAGACTTTGGTGACTTGGCGAGGGTGTTAGATAGCACGCCGCGATCCTCGACAGTGTTGTGTGCTCTTAGAGAGGGATGGTAAGACACTACTCACACCTTCCACTTAGATGTAGGGGAGATGATAGTAATACCAATGAACATCTATCAAATTCTTGGGTTTCCATATAAGGGGACATAGATAGTGGTGGACCAGTCCCTTCTTTTGATGAATGCGAAGATTGAGGCAGCATTGAGGAAGTTAGAGATAGTAGGTTCAGGTAAGTTAGTGATGGTGGATCTTTTGAAGGACACCTTTCTGGGGTGGGTGGTGAATGTGGAGAACGGGAAACATGTGTGGTAGGTAGTATGACTATTCATATTATTTCTTCTTGGGAGCACACTACTGGAGAAGAGCTGTGATGATGTCCATCTATGGTTCCTTCGTTTCTTATGGGACTTCACATGGATCCGCTATTATGGTTAAGGTATATTGACATTAGTAATGTTGTATGTCGCCTTAGATGCCTTCAACCATTTCTGCCAGGCCACTTTTATTGGAGCGTCGAACCTATTGGAAGTATATTTATTTTTGAATTTATCTTCGTATTTTCCTTTTGTGATTTTTTTGATAATTTTTTGAGTGATTTTATCTCTTTTATTTTTAAGTTATGGTTTTATGAGGTGATTTATCACAACACCCAATTGATGCGTCTGATGCAAGCGGAGGCAGATGCATGGCTTAGGATGAATAGGTGGAGAAAGGTAAGCAGTTCCTCCAAGACTTCCTCGTCCTTCAAGGATGTAAGGGTTGTTCTGAATTCCCTAACGAGCGACCAAGTTAACTTTTATTATTTATTTCTGAATTCTTCTTTTTTTTTTCTTTATTGTTTATACTTGAATCTTGTTTTGATGACTGAATTGATTTGGACATGTGACTTCTTCCTTTAGAGTTCGTCAATTGATGTTATGTGGATTACTGGCTTCTATGCTTAGATGTTGAGGTTGTTATCGCACGACTTTGGGTACAGATGGTACCCAGGGGAGCCCATGGCGAGGTATATTATGGAGGGAGATGAGGCGGTTCCTCCAGAGATCTCACCTTTCTTCATGCAAGATCCAAAGAATATGACATAGGAGGCGAGGACGGTCCCGATGATAAAGGAATACTAATCGACCTATACAGATACAGTGGAGAGGCACAAATACTAGGAGTTCATGACGAATTGGTTGATGTCTTAATCTATCTATAACATAGAGTTATATCCACCTCCACCGACGAGTATAGGAGGTAATGGGGTACCGGAGTCATCGACTCAGGTTTCAAAGAGAGGCAACAACGCAATGGAGGTTCCATTGCTTTAGGAATATGGGTTACCTTTAAGGTATGTGTAGCTGGAGGGTATATATGATAAAGATTCCTCATATCCCCCATTCATTTCCAGAGGATCTTCCTCCTATGACAACGAAAGACTTCCGGTTAGGGGCAAGTATCCTTACATTCTTCTTTGATTTTTGCATTCTAATTTTTGTCGTTTTTAGAATTTACTAATTTTGATATTTCTTTTTCTCTTTTTCTTTGCAAATCATATTTGTGCGAACCTCTTGCGTAAGAGATATCTGGGACTGGATATCTTTCGTAGATGAGAAAATTTTGGAAATGTATCATTCTTGTGTTGCTCCTCCAATGACTTCTACTGATGGCGTCCCTTTTACAAACTCCGAGAGTGGGGCCTCTACCTCTCGCCATCATGACAAATGTCCACATCATAGTCACTAATGCCTTTCTTAGCTTTGTTAGGTTTAGGAAGAAATTTAGGTCTATGCCCTAATAAATTTATTTCTTGTTATTATTTTTCTACCATGTACCTAGAAAACAAATTGTATATAAAATGATGCATTTTCATTTAATTATTTGGATTTAATGGCCTATTCTACATGAACTTTTAATTTTTCGTCGATGGTTTTATGAAATTTTAATAAAACAACGTATGAGGTGTATTTTTAAATATTTTAATTATGATTTTGAATATTTTTAAATAAATAAATGCTCGAGTGGTTCTATTGTGAAAAATTACTCATTGAATGGATTATTCAGATAAAAATGTACAAAAAGGGATAAGAGAGTTTTCTCAAACATGGGAGTGCTAATAGACATGGCCTCGGCATGCCTGTCGGTATATCAGTGAAGGTACTTGGCTTATCAACCTTGGTAGCCTCCAACTGCATCCTTGGTCCTTTGATTCCTATATATATGATGATGATTCAGTTGCTTAAACGTTTTGTGGGAGGATCTTACTATAAGGGGGTTAAGGGTGATATTTTGATCACCAACCCTCACTTTCTCTTCTCTCTTTGTATTCAACCCTCTATTTGTCTTCATATAGTTATTGAATCTGTACTGCACTAAGGTGTTAATGATGTAGGATTTAGAGAACTTGTGGTGTTAGGCATGAATATAAAAATGCCCATGGTGATGGGTGGTATGAGTGTAAACATCCAGGCAGTTGTTATAGTTTCGTGGGTGCATTGTCATTGTAATCTAGCAACCATTGTTCTGGAGGAGACACTAAACAACCTTGATGACTGGAAGGAGGATCCCTCTACCTTTCTACCGGAAAGTCTCATAATGCTATACATATGGTTAGTGGAGATGTTCTATTTGGTTTTACCTCCTCCATTTATTTCAACCAGCGTGCATAAATTCTTTCTTAGTCTTGCGTAGACTTTGGTGCAACTATGGATGATTGGTCTGATTGGTTGCTAGCAAATGGTGCAAGTTCTCTTCACTGGTCCATGCCTTAGTGGGGTGAGTTAACACTTGTCTTGTAGCTAGATGATTACTGGTATATTTATGTCGTAGGCCTTTATCGAACCTATTTTTATCTCTTATGGATAATTCTGCATCAATAGGGTTAGGAGAAGATTGTTCCTCCACATATAAGTAATTTCTTCCCCGTATAGGATCTAAACGATTCTCTAAGGATGTCACGGGGGAGTTTATGGCACTGTCTCAGGCTAGCTGCCCTGTTTTTAGGAGAGGCTTATTTTGGGTGATTACTTGAAATAGTTATGGAAGGATTTAATTTTAAAGGTTTGGGCTGAGGAGTTTAGCTAAAGATAATTTATGGAAGTTGAGGTTGTCAAAGAAGGGGCAGTGGTTCTAATCAACCTTTTCAAGATATATCGTCGTGTCGATTGTATGAGGATACATACTTAAAATTAGGATTATTCGGGACATCCAAAATGTGGTGATGGTGATAGTGATGCTGATGATGAAGAGGGCCACTCTGAAAGTTAAGGACGATTTTTATGAAGCTCTGTTGGTTAAATATTTAGTGTAGGTTTAGGTCTGGCTTATCTATTGGTTTAGTAAATGGTACGACTTATCTGTTGGTGTAGTGAATGATATGTCTTATTTTTTGGTATGGGTATGAGTGAAGGTTTGTTTGTGGGTGTCTGGGAAAGATTATTACTAATGCGTCGTGTAAAAGACTGTAATTTGAATAAAAAGTATTTAAATAAATGCCAATTTCATTATATTTTTTTATACCTTTGCGGAATAGTCATTTCAGTTTGAACTGTCTATGCCGATCGTTAAGTCATACATAATCCTTTTTCCCAATTAAGATGATCAGAAAGATTTATGGCTCTTAAGGGGAGAAAAGAAAACCATTTCGTGAAAAAGAAAGGACCGCGCCCAAAGTTACTTTATGGGTTGCCTACATACATCTATGGGGATGAAAAAGTTATTTAGTGTTTAGAAAATATTTTGAGAGGATCAGTTCCTATGTAGTTCTTATAGAGGACAATACGAAGAGATTTGTTTTTTAAATAAAAAAGAGTTGAGAACTGCGTAGCGTGATTAGAGTAGGATTAAGGTTAAAACTTATTGAGACACTTTAGGTTAATTGGGCGTTCCATATCTTCTCCATCAAGACCATTGAGTATAACGATAACTTTGGATAAGATCTTCTTCATAAAAAGATGGCCCACTCTAATTGGGCTTGCACTTCCCTTTAGAGTCCCCGTTAGGTTCTACGATTTCTTTCAAAGTGAGGTTACCTTCTTGCACACTATCGTCCTTGAATTTCTTATTGAACAATCATGCAATGTGGATATGATACCTTTGTATGAGTTATACAAATTTTAGTCTCTTTTTGTCCAAGAGCACTAACTCATCATAGCATTTTTTATTGCCAATTTATTTCTAACACTTGGCTCTCAAGCATAACTCACGAGGAAATGATCTCTAGTTCAACGTGAAACACCGCTTCCATATCATAGACTAAAGAATATGGGGTAGCCTTAGTGGGTGTTCTAATAGACGTGCGATAGACCCAAACCAATATTTGTAACTTTCTATCTTCTTAGTGATAATGAATTTGAGTCTCTTATTTATAGCTTCAATAACCCATTTGTTTATGATCTGTAAGTTGAAGATGATTGTCTATGAATCCCATACTCCTCGACTACTTATGTGTCTTCAACTTTAAAATATAAGCCATTATATAATATGAACTCATGAAGGACCCCGTAGTAGCAGATGATATTCTTTCGAATGAATTTGGTTACCTTTTTCGCATTCAGCTTTGTGTATGAATCAACTTCAACCCATTTAGTGAAATAATCAATAGTGACTAAGATGAACTCATGCTTGTTATATTCCTTTGGAGAAACTTAATGATGCCGACGCCCCAAGTTGAGAAGGGCCATGGGGAGGTCATGTTATATAACTCTCGGGGGAGGTAAATATTATAAATTTGAAAATTACTGGCACTTGAGGCAGCTTTTAGCAAATCACTCGCAGTTCTGAACCATAATATTCCACTAGTATCCCTGTCGAATGATTTTTTTGCAAGCAAATGTCCGATCATGTGGGGTCTGCACTCCTGACAGTGGATCTTCTTCATGGCCTCTTAAGTGTTAACCCTTGCTATGCATTATAAATAGGTTACATCAAAGTTTCTCTCAAACATGGATTTATCACAAATTATTTATTGCGTTGTGAGTTTTATAAGGGCCATGTAGTCTTTCTTATCAGCCCCGTGAGAGTATCGACCGTGTTTAAGAAGATAACAAATATCATAATTGTTGATGTAAAAAACTAGATTACTCTAATTATTTAATCACAGATAAATAAATAAGACAAAAGATTTTAAAGTGGTTCAGCCTTATATGAATGGCCTACGTCCACTGTTATGTTATTGCTGAGTGTTTGAGAATTCTCGATTACCAGTGCTATCAAGAAATTCTGGTCCCTTTGACTGAGGGTGATACAAGGTATTTATAGCCCTTAGGCTGTACATGAAAGGGTGTTACATTAAATGATACACATATGAAAGGGTAATTCATTTAATGTTCTTTAAACGTGCGCGTCAAGATGATAAGCATTCAATGAATAGTTGAACTGTTGATTATCTGGCAATTAATGCTGTGGTCGAGGTGCAGCTCGAACCGCCTTAGTAGCTCGTCGTCCAAGAGTTCCTCGGAGCATTGGAGTTCCTCGGAGGGTTGGTGTTCCTCGGAAGACTGGCGTTCCTCGGAGTGAGTATGTTGGTTGGGGAAACAATCTTCCTCGTTGCTATTGTGCCACGTAGATTGACACGTGTCTTCTTATTATTCGTCCACATCAGCATACTAATTTTGGTATCAACAGAAGCCCCCAATGTTTCATATTTCGAACTTTGAGGAGTATGGAACATTCTTTCTCGGTATATGGCGATATTAAATGACCTTCCTGGGTTTTAGGAGCCTTTTCTTCATATTTGAATTTCCTTCCAAATTCGCAGAATCCGCCTTTTTGCCTTTTTATAGGCGCTTCGATCTTCGTGCCCTTTTTGTCCTTTTAGCCGCCGGTAGCGTAATAGTTTCCTTTTTGTAATCATTTCTTTCGCCGTTTCCCAAGGCAAAGTATTTAAGCTTCAGAGGCAATCCCATCGTCTTCTACCTTTTCAATTTTTGCTTTCGAGTTTTTTATAGCTTTTCTCTCTCCTGTGCGTCCATCATTTTCTTCGTTTGTTTGTCAACAGATCTCCTTTTTTCCCTGTAAGCTCTTCTTCCCTCTTCTTTTATTCATCATGGTTTACATTATTGAGTCTCTTGAGAAATTCCGTTCTGATTTCTCTATTCCATCTTGGGTAATTTTGGAGGTTCTTTCTGAGCCTTCAAGTTATTTTGATTTGGCTGAGGGACATTGGTTCCCTAGCCTCTTTATTGCTGAATGTGGATTTTCTTTTCCACCAAACCCTTTATGCTTAGAGTTCTGTCAGTATTTCGACGTTGTCCCTGCAAAAATAGCCCCCAACACCTGGAGAATAGTTAATGGGGTGTATAGGTTAAATCAAACTCATGGAACTTGTATAGGAATTCCTGAGATTATGTACTGTTATAGATGGGCTGTTTTAGACAATGTTTATTATTTAAAAACTAGAGTTTTGAATAGGGCTCTAGTAGTCAACCTCCCTGATGCCAACAGGGATTATTTTGAACATGGAGTAGTTGTAAAAAATTGGCAACATGCCCCTCTGGTTGGAGACGAAGTATATGAGGGTCCCAAATGCCCTCCATATGGCAATGGGATAGGTTATTTTCATCTTATTTTGTTTTTTGAAATTATGATTTCATTGTGTTTGACAAAATGTATGACTGATATTTCACTATGTCTTTATTTGCAGTTGAGAGCAAGAGAAAAACTCCAAAAGAAACAGAAGTTAATATCAAGCATTTAAAACAGATCTGGAGTTTGCATCAGAAGGTTACAGACGAGCACATTAGGTCTGCTTCATACTTGCTGCAATACAGGAGCTACACATCCTCTTACACTGCTCGTCCTGTGGCTAGCATTAGCGAACCATTGCCAGCTTCTGAAGATTCTTCACCAGACTCTCACATTCCTCTAAGTCAGAAGATGGGCAAGAGAAGAGTTCCTGCTCTCTTTGAAGAGACCTCCTCTGCTGGAGATGGAAAGAGAAGCAAAGCCGATATCCCAAAGGGGACAAAGAAAGTTGATGCTGCCCCTTCTGCTGCTCTTCAGAAGGTCGTCGAGCAGCCCCCTGTGGCTCATGTACAGAAGAATGCGCCAGTGGAAGTAATCACTATCTCTCCAACCAAAAATTCTTCTTTGGTTGAGGTTGTTGAGAAGACACCGAGGAGATTGAAGAAGTCTTCCTCGGTTAGTTTTTCTGAAGTCATTCCTCAGCTCCAAACTAGTGGAGCTGGTGTTCCAACCATTATTCCCCCGAGCTCTGCAATGAGCTCGGTAAAGACTTGGATTATTCCTGAAGTCCAAGGCATCGAGGAAAACATGCCTAGGGATATGCTGACATCCCTAGCTACTCGTCACATCGCTTCAGTAAGTTTCTTCTTATCTTGAATTCTTATTTCCTTCTATCAATATATGTATCTCGGCACTAACTCATCACTACCTTCTTTTTTCAGCTGGTGAGTTGCTTTAACACCATTGTGAAGAAAGATGAAGCACTCAAAGCTTCAAGCTCCTCGTCTGGAGTAGAGGATGCATTCCAGGGTTTGGCTCAATCTCTGAAGGAATCCCGTCAGAAGTACGATGAGGATAAAGGTGAATGGGAGAAGAAGCTGGCTGCTTCTGAAGCAGAGAAGGTGCAGTTGGGAAATAAAGTGAAGGACTTGGAGAGGGAAAATAAGAAATACTCCGAGAAGCTCACCACCGTCGGGGAGCTTGAAAATAAGTTGAAATCAGCTGAGGAAGAGCTGACCCTTCTGTGCGAAGCAAATCGTCAGAAGGAGGAGTTGGAGGCCAAGCTGAAAGCCTCCGAGGACCTTCTATCCGAGAAGCTCTCCTCGGAGAAAACGAAAAGAAAGAAGGCAATAAAGAAGTCTTTCAGCACAGGTTGGGACAAAGGGTTGAACAAGGGAGTAGCTGCTATGATGACTCAAGTGCAATATGGAAGTTTGAAGTACTTCCGAGATGGCTGGGTTGCAGCTTTGCAAGAGTTGAAAGTGAGCGAGGACTCCGAGCTATTTCAACAGCATCTCCCTGGTCCTCCTCCAGCTATCGAGGATGAAGAAGAGGACGAAGCTGCCTCAGAAGAATCTTCATTGGTTGTGGGTGATATCATCCTTACCCAGCCTGCTAACGAGGAGCTTTCCTCTCTGCCAGCTCCTTCAGAACAAGTTCCAGCTCCCGCCGACCAACTCCTTATTTCCACCGAGCAACCAAGCTCCTCGTCCCAGCCTCCCGAGAAAGTCTTGGGAGACAAGGAAAAGGTGTGAAGTTGTCGGTATTCTCTTTCTATTTTTCTTTTACTTGTACTTTGTATCTCAGATCTTTGTAACTTTACCTTATGATCTAATAAAATTTGAGTTCTTTTCTTCCATATGATTGTCTCTTCTTTATCTGCACTCTGTCTTGATCTTCTTTTTCTTTCTCTGTTAGTTTTTGGCCAGGATGGATCTTTTGTCTGCTAACGACACAAAGTTGATGCAGCAATGCCATGAGTATTATAAAGCTGGTCACACAGACCTCAGTGCATCAGAAGTTACCGACATCCTTGGCCATGGTGCTTCAGAGCAGGCAGTAGAAGCTTATCAATATCTGAAGGGCTTACTTGATCGAGCAGTGGCCAATAACGTGGCTTACTATGATATGATTGAGGAACTCCAATATACTCTAGAAGATCTTCAGACTCAGTACAAGAAGTCAAATGCCTTGTTACATGAGGGGTATGAAAAGAAATATCAACAGCTTTCTGCCGAGAAGGGCTATGACAAACTCATTGCTGGGTATGATGTCAGGGAGAGGACCCTAAAAGGAGAAGTTGAAGCCTGTAGACAAATTGCTGAACTGCTGGAGCAAGAAAATAATAATTTGCAGAAAGAACTAGCACAATACATGTCTGCAGCCTCTTCTTCAACAGCGGTGATCCCAGTGACCGATGAGGGATTTTCTTTCTTAGAAGTTGAGATTGCCAAATTAAGGCAAGAGTTGGATGTCCTGCGAAGATCTGGTACTTCTACTTCTACTCGGGGACGAGGAAGAGGTTCTCGTGGGCGAGGAAGAGTTGCTCAAGATGTTGTCGAGGAACGAAGTACTTCAGCTGCTCGGGGTCGATCAAGAACTCCTCGTAGTATTGAAGAAGCTCGTACTCTGTCAACATTGGAAACCCAAGCGTACCAACTGAATGCCAAAGATCAGGCTTTGTCTGAAATGTCCAAGAAAATCCTATCTTTGGAGGATCAACTTACTGCGACGAAGTCTGCTTTAGAGAATAAGGACATTTTTGCAAAAAGCCTTCACGAGCAGTTGGAGAGACTGACATTCCAATTCCATAAGCAGCCCAGGGAATTTTGGATGGCTGGGTACAATGAGGCATTATTCCATTTAGATGCTCGTATCCAGAATGCCACTAATGAGGGCTATAAACAAGGCTGGTTGAATGCCTTATGCGTGTTGAAGCTTGAACAGGGGCATTACTTATGGGACTATTATGACCCCGGGGTGCTTGATTTGCCTGTGACACCGTTTAATTTGGACAAGGAATGGATCCCATCTCGTGCTATTCCTCGGAGCTTAATTGCACAATACCTCGGTGATTACAATCTTCATTCTCAGATCGAGGTATCTCGTCCCGAGCATCTATTGGATACACCTTCAGTAATGAATGTCAGAATATTGAAGGACTTGAATTTTATCAATTCTCCTCAGACCTTAAATGATCCTCCTGCTGACGAGGAACCTATTTCAAAGGCTTAAGGAAAGAAACCAATAGAATAGGGATTTCAATGTAATAGTTAGTATACATGTAATTTGTAATTCGTTTTGAATTTTAATTTTAATGAAAGACTTTCATTTTCTGTTTGCAAATCTGTGTTGCTATTGTTTTGTACTTGTCTAACACTTTTATATTTGTGATTGCATAACAATACTTTGTGGTTCATCGACCAATCTAGTAATAAAAGGTTACAAGTATAAAAAATGTTGCTCGATCACTTAATAATAAAGTAATGAGTATGAAAATGTTTAAAATTTTTCCAACCAACCAAGGTTGTTAAATTGTGCTCGTCGACCAATTATAATTAGTGAGAGTTTTTATCCCCGACTAACCATACTTGGTAATTTTTTTCATAAAATGTGTCCGACCAACCAAGGTCGATAATTTTATCCTCGTCGACCAACTACAATTAGTGAATTTTTATCCCCGACCAACCATACTTGGTTCAGTTTGGAATACTTTGTATTTTCTGGAATAGTTTTACCTTCTGACCAACATAAGTTGGCGTATTTTGTTTCTTAACCAGCCGAAATTGGCATTTTTAAGAATGTTATTCTTGCCCTTTTACCAACCGGAGTTGGTCATGGGTTTGAACTATCATGTCCACTAACTCTTTTACCAACCGAAGTTGATCACATTAGTGTACGCCTCCTATCCAAAGGAGTATAGTTTGTTCTCGCTATTTTACCAACCGAAGTTGATCACGCTCGAACTATCATATCCACTAGTTATTTTACCAACCGGAGTTGATCACACTAGTGTATGCCTCCTAACCAAAGGAGTATAGTTTGTTCTCACTATTTTACCAACCAAAGTTGATCACGCTCGAACTATCATATCCACTAGTTATTTTACCAACCGGAGTTGATCACGCTAGTGTATGCCTCCTAACCAAAGGAGTATAGTTTGTTCTCGCTATTTTACCAACCAAAGTTGATCACGCTCGAACTATCATATCCACTAGTTATTTTACCAACCGGAGTTGATCACGCTAGTGTATGCCTCCTAACCAAAGGAGTATAGTTTGTTCTCGCTATTTTACCAACCAAAGTTGATCACGCTCGAACTATCATATCCACTAGTTATTTTACCAACCGGAGTTGATCACGCTAGTGTATGCCTCCTAACCAAAGGAGTATAGTTTGTTCTCGCCCTTTTACCAACCGGAGTTGGTCGTGGGTCTGAACTATCGTCTTCTTTTTGCTGTCGAGAGTGTAGTGTTGTACATTAGTATTCCCCGAAAAACTTTCAATAAAAGGAGAGAAGATGGTGAAACATCATCGTTTTATTCATATTGATAGATCTGCTTTACATTTTACATTACTGATAATACTTGCGTAGGTGTTCAACATTCCATGCATTCTTGAATTCCTCTCCTTCTAGAGTTGCTATTCGGTAAGTTCCTGGTCGAAAAACTTCTGTAACTCGGTAAGGTCCATGCCAATTTGCTTCCAATTTATTGTGCTTCTGAATGACCTTCTTTATCACGTAATCTCCTTCTTTTAAATCGCATTTCTTCACCCTCTTGTTGTAGAACAGAGCTGTTCGTTGTTGATATGCAGCATTCCTAATGGCTGCTTCTTCTCTAACCTCCTCGAGCATGTCCAAATCTAATCTTCTCATCAAGTCACTGACTGGGGAATTGAAATTCAGCACTCTGTGTGTTGGGAGACCCAACTCAGCAGGTATTACAGCCTCACTTCCAAACGCCAGCATATATAGTGATTCTCCAGTCGCTGCTCGGGGAGTTGTTCGGTAAGCCCACAATACTGATTGTAGCTCCTTAATCCAATTAGCTTTAGCCTCACTTAACCTCTTCTTCAAACCATTTAATAATGTTCTGTTCGTCACTTCAGTCTGTCCATTGCTTTGAGGATGGCCTCGTGCTGAATGAACCTTCAAAATGTTTGACTGATGATAATAGGCGGAAAACTCCTCGTTATCAAACTGTGTTCCATGGTCTGTGATGAAGGCATGAGGGAGACCATATCGGCAGATGATATTCTTCCAAATGAATTGGTATACCTTCTCGTATGTCATATCAATCAGAGGCTCAGCTTCTACCCACTTAGTAAAATAATCCACTGCGACGACGAGGTACTTGAATCTTCCTCGTGTCGTTGGCAGTGGTCCAAACAGATCAATTCCCCACATGGAAAATGGCCAAGGGGAAGTTATGGGTGTCAACAATGCTTGTGGAGTACGTCGGATGGAAGAAAAACGTTGGCATTTATCACATTTCTTAGCATAGGCTATACAATCAGCCCTCATCGTTGGCCAATAGTATCCTTGCGTCATCACCCTTTGCAAAAGTGTTCGACCTGCTACATGGGCTCCACAGGACCCTTCATGGATTTCTTCAATCAATTCTTTCACCTCGGAAGGATGTACACATCTCTGTAAACCTGCCATAATTCCTCGTCTATACAAAACACCATTAGTTAGTACATACCGAGCAGCCTTAAACTTCAATTTCTTGGCAGCGATCTTATCCTCCGGTAATTCTCCTTCCTCGACATATGCCCTGATGGGATCCATCCAAGATGGTCCTAAATCAAGGGAAATAACATTCATCGTCAGGCCTTCATCTATGCTTCGACTTTCTAATACCTTAATTGGTATCGTTCTTCGCAACTCGGTACGAGTAGCTGATGCTAGTCGGGCCAGTGCATCTGCTTGTGCATTCTCCGTTCTTGGTATTCTGATCAACTGAATGGCATCAAATTCTGCCAACAACTCCATCGCCATTGCATGATACTTGACCATTAATTCTCCTTTAACTGCATACGTTCCCATCATCTGATTCACAATTAATTGAGAATCACTGAATACCATCACTTGTTACGCTTCCATAATCTTTGCTAAATTAAGACCTGCTATCAAGGCTTCATACTCAGCCTCATTATTGGAAGCTTTGAATTGGAATCGTAAGGCATATTCCACGTCAATCTCGTCTGGGGTATTCAAAATAATCCCTGCTCCACAACCTGTTATATAAGATGACCCATCTACATACAATCTCCAGGTAGGAAACTCGTCTTCAAAATTCTTATCTGACAGCGTTCCTCGATGAAATATTTGCTGTTTTGTTTCATCCTCCCCTGGTATCTTTCGCTCCTCGTCGACCATCTCTTCTCGCCCTTTTACCAACCGTAGTTGGTCTGGGTTTGAATTTGATGATCTTTCTACATCCACAAGCTCTTTTACCAACCGGAGTTGGTCTGGAATTATGTCTGTTGATCCTGTAACATCCACAGGTTGGTCAACGAGCAACTTTTGTTCCTCGGGGGTATCAGGATATGTAAACTCTGCTATAAAGTCTGCTACAGCTTGCCCTTTTAAGGATGATCTGGGTTCATACACAATATCATATTCACCGAGCTCTATTTCCCAGTACATCAGTCTCCCTGACTTTTCTGGCTTATGAAGGGCTTGTATTAATGGCATGTCGGTATACACGATGATGGTATGGGCCTGGAAATATGGCCTCATTCTTCTACTTGCTTCAATTAATGCTAATGCCAATTTTTCCAACTTTGGGTACCTGATCTCTGCACCTCGGAAAGCCTTACTTGTGTAATAAATTGGCTTCTGGACTCCATTCTCCAATCTGATCAATGCCGAGCTGACCGCATTTTCTGATACTGCTAGGTATAAGTACAACTTTTCTCCCATCACTGGTCTGGACAGCAATGGAGGTGTTCCCAGATATTTCTTCAAGTCTTGAAAGGCTTTTTCACATTCATCATTCCACTCGAAAGTTTTTCGGAGTGTTTTGAAGAATGGAAGGCACCTATCAGTTGCTCGAGATACAAATCTATTGAGCGTTGTAACTCGTCCTGTAAGACTCTGCACTTCTTTCTTCGTCGTTGGAGATCGCAACCCTAAAAGAGCTTTGATCTTTGCTGGATTTGCCTCAATGCCTCGCTGGTTGACGCTGTACTCGAGGAACATTCCTTCTCGTACTCCAAATGTGCACTTCGTCGGATTGAGCTTCATCTGGTATTTATCCAGTTGATCAAAGGTCTGACCTAAGTCAACTAGATGCTCAGCAGCTTTCTTGCTCTTTGTCAGCATATCGTCGACATAGACTTCCATGTTGCAACTGATTTGTTCGGCAAAAACCTTATTCATCAGCCGTTGATACGCCGCTCCTGCATTTTTCAAACCAAAAGGCATAACATTATAACAATAAGTTCCCCTAGGGGTAATAAAAGAAGTGATTTCCCTGTCTTCAGGTTTCATTTTGATCTGGTTGTAACCAGAGTAAGCATCCATGAAGCTGAGCAGCTCGTGCCCCGAGGTAGCATCCACTAGTTGGTCAATTCTGGGCAATGGGAAGTGATCCTTTGGGCAGGCCTTGTTGAGATCAGTGAAATCAACACACATTCTCCATTTATTGTTTTTCTTCTTTACCGTCACCACATTTGCCAACCAGTCCGGATACTTCACATCTTCAATGAATTGGGCTTTCTGGAGCTTGTCGACCTCCTCTTGAATAGCTTGATTCTTCTCGGGGCTAAATACCCTTCTTCTCTGCTTTACAGGCTTGATCTCCTTATTCACATTGAGCTCATGACATAAGAAGTTTGGATCTATTCCTGGCATGTCTTCATGACTCCACGCAAAAGTTTTCTTTCTATTTCTCAAGAAAGTTATCAACTCCTGTTTTATTGAAGCATCCAACGATGAACCTATCTGGGTTACTCGTTCAGGGTGTTCGTCGTCCAGAATAACATTTTCTGTAGATTCTACCACCTGTCCTTTTACAAGTTGGGATTCATCTCTTGGATCAAGTGTTTCAATTTCCGTACTTTCATCCACCTGGTAAGTAGTAGTCTTTTTCCTTGATTCTTCAAGCTCCTCTTGCTCGGCAGATGAATAATAGCATTCTCGAGCTACTTTTTGATCACCTTTCACCACTCCCACTCCGAAATTTGTTGGGAATTTTAAACATTGATGTACTGTAGATGGGACTGCTTCGAACTTCTTCAAACCAACTCTTCCCATGATGATGTTGTAGGCTGACTGCACATTCTTATCCATCATAAAAAAGCGTATTCTCTCTGTTCGACAAGCAGGCCAAGTTCCAATGAATATATCCAACTTGATCGTCCCAAGTGGAAAAACTTTCTCGCCAGCGAAACCCAGAAGAGGTATGTGATAAGGCTCCAATTGAGATAACTTCAAATTTAAACTGTCAAAGCACGAATAGTACATGATGTCTGCCGAACTGCCATTGTCTCCCAGCACCCTTGAAATCACTACTTATTTCATCCTCATTTTGATCACCAAAGGGTCGTCGTGAGGGTAAAGAACACCTGCCAGGTCATTTTTTGAAAAGCCAATAACCAGCTTCTCTTTGTTTACCTTCCTCGGACGATCCTCCTCGGCCAAATTTATTCGCTGAATGTACGAGCAAGCTTGTGCCTCTCCGAGGTAAGCTTTTCTTTCTGCAGTAAGATCTCCTCCTCCTGCATCTCCTCCTGTAATAACATTATAATAAAATGACCCAAAACGTATGGAAAATACCTCTCGTTCTGGCTGCCTTGGTTTCTTGGGAAGATCGGGGTCATCCTCGGCATCATCTTCATGACCTCTTTTCTTTTTCTCCTCTGCTCGACGAGGAGATCTAGATCTCTCTCTAGTTCGATCATTATTTCTTCTTTCACCTCCCCGATCAACATACTTTGCTAGCTTTCCTCTTCGGATGAGTGTTTCAATCTCGTTCTGAAGAGCTATGCAATTTTTAGTCATATGGCCATGATCTTTGTGGAACTCGCAATATTTATCCCCGTTCCTCGCATCAGGATCTGACCTCAGTTTCTTCGGCCACTTTACTTCCTCGCTATTCTTGATTTCTTCCAAGACATGATTAATACCCATTTTTAAGGGAGTATAATTATCGAATTTCTTCAGGACTTCCCATGATGACTTATTATTTCTGGAACGCTTGTCACCGCCATTGCCCTTATACTCTTTATTTTTAAACTTGTCGACGTCCACCTTGGTGTCTTTATCTATATTCTTCTTTGCAGCCATAGCTTCCTCGGCATTCATGATTTTGGCCGCTTTTGCCATCAACTCTGACATAGTTTTAGGTGGATCTTTCGCCAAGGTGTAATACAACTTATTAGGCAACAACCCACTCATCAAGGTAGTGATTGCTGTCTTCTCCTCGTAATCTATGACTTCCAGCTTCTCGTTATTGAAACGAGTTATGTAATCTCTAGTACTCTCACCATATTTTTGTCTAACACTTAACAAGTGTGCTACTCGTTTTACTGGCTTTGCTCCGAAACAGAAATTGCCGATGAACAACTCGGCCAACTGAAAGAAAGTTGAAATCTTACCCCGAGGAAGATTGTTGTACCATATCTGGGCAGCTCCAGTAAGAGTTCCTGAGAACGCTCTGCATCTGATCTCGTCGGGGACAGCATAGATATCGGCGGCAGCTTGATATTGCTCTATATGAAGAACGGGATCTGTCTTTCCATCATATTTAGGGGTCACTACTGGTGCTTTAAACTTTGACGGTGTAGGAAAATTCACAATGGCCTGGAAAAAAAGTGTCCCTTGAACAAAAGTTCGTTGTAGGGGATTCTTCGCCTTAGCCATTTCTCCCAATCTATCCTCCAATCGCTGAAGGGACCCTTTCCACGCTTCATTTCCTTCCTCGGGCCTATTGGTTCGAGCAATAGATCGTTCTGAAGTAGCCTCTTGAGATCTATCTTGACGAGCAACTGGTCGTGATTATGCTGATCCTTCTCTTAGATCTGATGGTTGTCGAAAACTCCTCGACATGGTCTTAGGTGGACTCCTATTCCTCCTAGGGCCTAATCGACTGAAAGGAGACACCCTACTCAGTCTTTCTAAGGCACTGGGTCTTTCTGGAGAGAGAGTGATACGTTGATCAGTATCTGTAGCCCTTATTGACAAAGTTCGCCCAGGTTGATAAGAGAAATCATCAGACTCCTCATTACGATATGTCTCAGTACGCCTGGATCGTGAAGAAAGTAAATAAGTTTGCCTCTGACTACTTCGCTGTCCTGAACGTGCAGGTGCACCGCCATGAAGGGTTTGTATGAGTTGCCTTATTGTGACTTGCATGGCGGTTTGTCCTTGAGCCAGATTCGTCATAATCCCGGCCAGATCTGGAGGTGCAGAGGGATTTGGAGGATTTCTAGTATTTCCAGCGTTTCGATTGCTAGATTCTGGATTATCCGCCATTGATGATGAATGATTTTTGGTGAAAAACGATAATAACAATCGATTCCCACAGACGGCGCCAATCTGTTGATGTAAAAAACTAGATTACTCTAATTATTTAATCACAGATAAATAAATAAGACAAAAGATTTTAAAGTGGTTCAGCCTTATATGAATGGCCTACGTCCACTGTTATGTTATTGCTGAGTGTTTGAGAATTCTCGATTACCAGTGCTATCAAGAAATTCCGGTCCCTTTGACTGAGGGTGATACAAGGTATTTATAGCCCTTAAGCTGTACATGAAAGGGTGTTACATTAAATGATACACATATGAAAGGGTAATTCATTTAATGTTCTTCAAACGTGCGCGTCAAGATGATAAGCATTCAATGAATAGTTGAACTGTTGATTATCTGGCAATTAATGCTGTGGTCGAGGTGCAGCTCGAACCGCCTTAGTAGCTCGTCGTCCAAGAGTTCCTCGGAGCATTGGAGTTCCTCGGAGGGTTGGTGTTCCTCGGAAGACTGGCGTTCCTCGGAGTGAGTATGTTGGTTGGGGAAATAATCTTCCTCGTTGCTATTGTGCCACGTAGATTGACACGTGTCTTCTTATTATTCGTCCACATCAGCATACTAATTTTGGTATCAACAATAATATTACAACCTGATCTTCTTTAAATCTTATTAGGTGGTGAGATCGATGTGGTAGCAGTGAGTTGGCCAAGACTTCTTCTAAACTAGCAAAAGAGCAATTGTTATTCCCCCAGGCATATCGACCATAGAGTTTAATGTCGTCAATATATCGACAAAATTGGTCCTCAAGCGAGAGAGGTAATTGATGGTGATATCTTTAAATTATGAGGCGAACTCTTCAAGATAAGCATAAAAGGGTAAAAGTTTATCATCATTGACTTTGCATTTTCTGGAGTACTTATCCTACCTATGATGATGGTCAAATCTACGTAAACATCAAGATATTGAATTCTCTTATTGAGAGAGATCTAAAGGCCCACAGTGTATGCCACATATTTTTTCATATTTTTTTATATATGGGAAGTCTAGTTTGATGGAGATAGGAGTATGGGAGTTATCAGGGAAATCAGAAGTATCCTAATTACATAGCATTTTTCTTAGTATCCCCATCAAAGAACATCTTCCATCGAAGTTCCTCGAGGGTAGTGCAAAGAATATCTTCGTCCTAGAATTCGAAGACCCACATATCGACTTCTTCTTTTGGGTGATCAACTAAGTAATTAAAAGTAACCCTCCTTTTGATAACCTTTTGCGTGATGTAGAACTCAGCCACTAAAAGCATTTGTCTGTTCTTGCATCTCGATAAATAGGGTTTTCTTATGAGATCCATCTATGACGCTAACTTGATAGGAAAGACTAACATGTAGTGCCAGAGTTTCTCAGTGACCCAAACTAAAGTAACACGCGCATTTTTCAATGATGTGTAGTTTACTTCATATACTACCAGCTTCAAACTAATGTAGTAGATGGCTCTCTCTTTGCGCGACTCCTCTGTATATTAGGTTAGCATAGACCCCAGTTGTAATGTCAGTGATTGTTAAGTACAATAATAGGGGTAGACTAGGTTGTGGCGGCATGAGCATCGGTGGACAAGTAAGGTATTGATTGATCTTGTTGGAGGCTTCTTGGCAGGCCTCATTCCAGACTTTGGTTGAATGCTTTTGGATGATTTTGAATATGGGTTCACAAATGGAAGTGAGTTTGCTGATGAACCTACTAAGACACTAGATCTTGCCCATGAAATCGCATACTTCTTTCTCAGTTTGAGGTAGTGACATTTCGAGGATTGTTTTGAGTTTGACAGGTTGTGCTTCAATTCCTTCTCGCTGACCATGAAGCCTAAGAGTTTTGTTTTTTATGACACTGAATACACATTTTTGCAGATTAAGGCGCATTTGGTATTGTCGTAATCGTTCGAAAAATTTATTAAGAGCAAGGATGTGCCCTTCCCGAGTTTTTAGATTTGATGAGCATTTCATCAACTTAGATTTTGACTTCCTTATGGATGAGATCATGCAGGATAATTGTGGATGCTCTTTGGTATATAGCACCGATATTTTTTAGACAGAAAACATGATAGTGTAGAGAAAAGTTCCCTATGGGGTGGTGAAAGCAGTTTACTCTTGGTGATCGGGAAGCATATTGATCTGATTATATCCGGTTAATCCATCGACCACCAACTTGATATCGTGATTGGTAGTATTATTGATGATCATGTTGATATTGGGCAGAGGATAATCATCTTTTGGAATCTTTGTTTATATCTCGATAGTTGGTGCACATGTGGACTTTATCACCTAACTTTGACACGAAAACTATGTTGGTAAGCCAAGTCGGATATTTGACTACGCAGATAAAACCCACGTTTAGTTGCTTGACCACTTCATTTGTCACTCTGAGAGACCATTCATGTCGAAGTTTTCTCGGTACTTTCTTGACAAGCATGCATCAAAAGTATGTAGGGATTTCGTGTTGCACGATTTTTAGGTCAATATCAGGCATATCACTATAAGACCATGCAAAGATGTCCATGAACTCCTTGACAAGCTCTTTAAATTATGATCACACTTACTCGTTGAGGGTTGATCCTAGCCTAATTTTGTGTTATTAGTCTGAACGTGATTATGTTGTTTTATTTTTTTTCTTATTGAGATGAGTTAAGAATTATATATTAATCCAAAATATAATTAAAAGTAAAAGATTTAATTTTTCATAATGTATTTTAATAAAAAGGTTTAAATTCATTCAAAATACCCTTTGTAATTAAGAAGTATCCTTAACATGTGTGAAATCTTCCACATTTAATATTGCTAGGTCTTTTTACGGGTTTAAACAAAGAATATTTTTCATATTTGGTAGGTCTTTACGAGTAACTCAAAGTACTAAGAGCAACCGTAGTGGTGTTGACATGTGAATGGTAAGTTTACAAAACGAAAAAGGTGGTTTTACCTTTTCTTATGAGTTGCCTCTACACTGGTGGGGATGGACAATTTGTAAAACTACTTCCTACGAACTAATATTGTTCATAGGAAATATAAAAAATATTTTCTACGAACGGACTTCTCTTGGTTATTGGAACCCAAATAAATGATAAAAATGATTATTTATACTTCTTACGAACTTTATTTGTTTGTAGAAATTCTTACGAACTTCAGAAGTTTATAGGAACACTTTACAAATTTAATAAGCAATTTGTATATTTGAAGAACCACTGCAAATCGAGAAATAGAATTTATTAACTTCTTCCCACCAGTATGATAACCGTATTTGTAAACTTACAAATTTTGAATGTGTGTGATTTTGTCAAAAAAATCTTTTAAGTTGATGCATTAAGTCAAATTAAAGTCTGAAATCGATTCTACCTAACAACTCAAATCTTTTTATGATACAAATACACATTTTGACAAAATAATAATTACAAAATGTCACGTGACTTGGATGCAGGTTTCTTTTAAAAGCAAAACAAAATTTAAGAGAAAGAGATCTCACCTGCATAAGTAAAGAATTAACGAGATATGTTTTGGCAATCCCCATCTTTATCCTCTCATTATTAATGCTTTCCTCGGTTTCATTATTTTGGCAGTCAATGTTTGTTACTGGAGGAGAGAGAAAAAGAGAGTGCAAACAAAAAAAAGTGATTTTCCAGTACAGCATCTACTCAGAAATAATAACCGTCGTCCACGATTGATGTACGAATCTCGTCAGCGCCGTTTGACCAAGTTTCCATAGATAAGACAACTCAAGGGCTACTCTTGTAAATAGACAAATATATTTATTGACAGTAAAAAGTAATACCAGCCATGCTTCTACATCTTTACGTTATGTCTATAAATAGAGAAAGAAATAAGAAAGACGGACAGGGTATTGTTTTGCCGTCAAAAAGTGAGAAAATGTGTTTGATGGAGAGAGTTGAGAAGAGAGACAGGGACTCTGAGTCTGAGGTGGACCCAATGAACATCAAACGTTCGAAGGTATCACCGGAGACGGAGACTAGCTTGTTGTTTGATGATTTGTTTGAGAGGTTGCCGGATGATCTTGTTCTTTCCATTCTCACGGCAGTCAGCGACTGCGCTACGTGTCCAGCGGATTTCAGCAACGTTCGAATGACGTAAGTTGTCGGTTTTTTTTTCCTTGTAATTGTTTTTTTATTAATGTTTGTTTTATGAAAACAGATGCAGAAGGCTGAATAAAATGGGGCTTAATCCTATTGTATTGGAAAATGCTTCACCGGATACATTTGAAGTGAAAGCGAGAAACTGGTGTGAGGATGCTCATAAATTCGTGAGATGGTGTGCTCTTGTTGGAAATGTTGAAGCTGCATACTATCTTGGCATGGTAAATAAATACCAAATGTTAATACTTTATTCACGTGTTTGATTAAAAACTGATATCATGTTTTTATTGATGCAGATACATTTCTATTGTTTGGGATACCGAATGAGTGGATTTTCACTGATATGTAAGGCTGCGATGAACGGTTACCCGGCTGCGCTGCACTCTCTGGCGATCATTCATTTTAATGGGAGCGGAGGTTCGAAGCATACTAGGAACCCATCAGGTGGGGTGCGTCTGTGTGTGGAAGCGGCTTCTCGGGGCCACATGGACGCTCTTCGTGAGATAGGACATTGTCTTCAAGACGGGTACGGGGTCAGGAAGAGTGTTCGTGAGGGGCGTAGACTTATCTACTACGCCAACACTCGTGAGCTAGCACTGGCGTTGAACTCTGGGTCGGAGCTGACATGGGAAGAAGGACCGGGGTGTCCGTTGCTGAGTGATTTTGGTTGTGATGTTCCGCCTGTGGATGGTCACCCTGCCAACGAGTTTTTGGTGGAGTGGTTTGGTCTGAGGGGAGGTGAAGTGGGGGAGGGAATGAAGTTATGCGCACATCCAGATTGTGGTAGGTCGGAGACGAGAAAGAACGAGCATCGTCGGTGCTCTGTGTGTACTGTTGCTAGCTATTGTACTCGGTCGTGTCAGGCGCTTCACTGGAAGATAGGCCATAAGAAGGAGTGCGTACCCGTTCCAAGGCAGGAGGGTCACAACGGAGAAGGTAATGGGAACGGAAATGTTAATGTTGGTTTTAATGGAAATGCTATGGAGGTGAATGGTGTCATCGTACTCGAGTAATTAGTAAGCAGAGTGTAACTGTTATATTAGTAATATTAGTTGGCAGTAGTAAATGAGAGAAAAACGGGGTGATATGTAATGATGGGTGGGAAATCCTGTACTTGTATGAGGCTTGCTGTTTGTTAATTTTGCTTTTCTGTTAGTAGACGTCTTTTTGCTTAATATTTTAATGCGAGTACTAACTATTTTAGTAGGCTTATATTGCTATAAACTCACGACGGAAGATCCAAGCTAGAAGTGTGTATTTGGTTTCGGTTAGAAATATTTTCTATGATTTTGAAAAGTAAGAAATGATATCTATATTTCACAAATTTTAAAATAAATATATTTGTTTGAAATTGTGAATAACAGAAACAAGCTATAAAAATTGTTTAAAGTCAATTTGGCTTAATTGTCTAGAATTGTACTAAATATTTCGCAAAACAACTTAGGGTTCATTTAATAGCAATATTTGTCATGGCAAATAAGGAATCTTTCTTATTTTTCAGTTTTTAATTGCATTTGATAGCACTTATTTGCCCTTGAAAATTATTACAACTTACACTAAGGTGCTAATACCTAAAGCACAAAAATCTATTTTGCCATGAAATTCAATTCTTTGAATTACAGGAAATCAATAACTTGAAAACTGATTCCACCCTCTTCAATCAAACAGCGCCTTAAATGTTAATTTGACATGTCACTGGAATTGATCTTTTTTTTTTTCTTATTTTAATTAATACTCAATCAAAGAATAGTAAGAAATTTATAATTTACTTAATCTTCAATAAAAGGGTGACCGACAACTACCTATTGTAGGATATATCGCATGCTAAGCACACTAACCTTGCTATTTAAGGATGGTAATTTAATTCTACTAGTAGGAGTTCCATCTCGTCCTGACCCTAATGGAACAGGTTTTAAAATTCGATTAATGAATTAGTAGTGGGTATAAGTTTTTAAAAAAAAATCATTTATTAAATGAGGTGGGTTAGGAGTTAGTTTAAATAAAGTTGTTTTGCCATGTTTAACTTATGCCTATATAAGTATAATTTATATATATGTTAGTTAGAATTAAACTATGTACATACACACACAAACACACACTAAAAAAATCATTTATATGTATGTTAATTTTGTAAAAGATCTACATGAAAATATGGATTGATAATTGAGGAAATGTCTCACATATTGGAATGTGAACCATTATAGACCTCTAAGACTATAACGTAATATTTTAATTTTACTATTTTTAAAATTAATCTGACCCGTAAGAGCTCTGACTCATTCCGCTTATTAAATGGGGCGGGTTAGGAGTTAACTTAAATAAAAATCGCCGCTCCCCGTTTATTAAATGTGACAGGTTAGGATTTTTGAAAACCCGCCCCGTTGCCATCCCTCTATCATATACAACAAATAATACCTAAAACTCCCTTTAAAGAAACATAGGTTTTTCTACATAAATGTTCATTTGACATTAGCTCCAGAATGGTTAAGCTATCTCTAATCACTTTCGACCCCATTGTACCAAGTAAATGACATGCACAAGAGTCCCTTGATCTTAGTCAATGGCTTGAAGGACCAAAGGCACCAAACAAATTACCACAATTGGTATAAAAAGCTTTATTACATGCAATTTTTTGCTCTTAGTCAATGGATTTATTTTATTCATACCGAATTCTTTAATTCAGAAAAGGATCGGAGCTTGCCTTGACTATTAAGAGCAGGTAATTCATTCTTCGTCTTTCTTGTTATCGCCTTTTATTTCATCGTATCACATTCTATTTTGTGAGATTTGAAAATCACTGTCAATATCTCGATGTAGGTCCGTGATAAATCTTTTACTTCCTTACAATCCATATATGCCATTATCTAACAAATCTTTAAATATTTCATAATGAAACACTAATTTTCATGTCGTTGGATTATGTTTCAAATGAAATTCCAATAGTGTAAAATTATTGTGTTTATTTGAAACCATTGCAATCGCAAATGGACCTAACTTATTCCTTATAGAAAAGTGATTCCATGTGCTTGAACCCCACGTAACCTCCACTAATTATTGCCATCATGATGCACAATGAACTGATCCATTAAAACCCGGAGCCTAGTATCACCCATGTGAAAATTAGAACCATCCAAAATCTCAATAACGTGATCACTAAACGGTTTCCAGTAATATGAGCCTGCAATTGATGACATGTGTGCATGGACACCACAATTGGCATCACGTGGCAGCATAAGCATCACCGCTTAACAACCTTTTTATGCGTGTCATGGATCTGAAATAAAACCCAAATACGATATGAACAACACCGACAATCCACCTTTTTCTTCTGCAACCACCCCACTTACTACCAATGTCCCAATGTTTTACTTAACCATGGATTAAATCCACAAATCAAAATCACCAATAGAAAACTTCATTTGTACATTCATTCAAAAATGAATCAAACAAAAATATATTGGATTTGAACCAATGAGATGTGATAATTGGATTAAAATCATCAAAATAATACAATGAATTAAAGCTTAATATATGTTGATGCGTTTAAAACCCACCCAAACTGATCCATCTATACAATTACAAATGAATCCGGACGACCAAAACAAGAAGCACGTTGAATTAATCCCCAAAATAAGAATGAAATAATTAAAAGAGAGGACAAAAAACTTAGGATTGCCAAATCTCCGCACGCTCTCTCTTTCTCTAGGGCTACTCCTAGTGATCGATAAGTTGAACTTGGTCTTGAAAAATCATTATTAGCATAAATTAATGACTTTTCGCTTCTTGTGAATTATAAAATATCCTTAATTTACTCATTCTTAATCAAGAAACGGGGTCATTAATTACTTAAAAATGTTTGAATTTAATTCCATTTCAGTTCATAATCTTCATTCAGCGTAAACTTTTATTTTATTTTTTTACAGAGTTATTTACCTTTTGGGTATTCGTAGGGGTGTGCAAAAAAACCGACCGGCCCGAAAACCGAACCGAACCGGCCCGAACCGAACCGAAACCGGCGGTTTTTTTTAGCCCGGTTCGGTTTACGGTTTAAGGAATTAAAAAACCGACCATGTCGGTTCGGTTGGCGGTCTAGCCATGGAAAAAACCGAACCGAACCGAACCGATATCAATATTTATATTAAAAAACTTATATTTTTATATGAAAAATCCATTAACCGGCCTTAAAAACCGGCCCAAACCGAAAACCGCCCAAAAAAACCCGACCAAAATCGAAAACTAACCAAAACCGAACCGAAACCGAACCGAACCGAAACCGACATAAACCGAAACCGACGGTTTTTTTCATTGTCGGTTCGGTTTCGGTCTAACCCTTTCTAAAACCGAACCGATCGGTTCGGTTTGGATTGCGGTCCAAAACCGAACCGAACCGACCCGTGCACACCCCTAGGTATTCGTTAGTTTTGTTTGTTTAACCACTTGCCACCTTAATAATTTATTCATTACTGACTTTCAATTTTGACAAAGTCATTCATTGACAAAGGATGACTTTATTTATTCCCCAATTAAATTATAAAAAGACTAACTACTTTAAAAAAGTTAGAAATTTCTTTACAAAATTAAATGTAATTAAATTCAACACTTTAATCTAATGTCGCAATATCTTGAAGTAATATGCAACATTATAAACATAAGACATGCTAAGAGTGAAAGCTATTGCTTGAGTTTTTAATATGGTTCGATGGACTTCACCTAGATCCACGTAACGAGGCATCATTAAACCATTAATATTTGAGTTAATTACACCAAAACCCTTAAATTATTTGGAGTTTACGGTCACACCCATCGATTAAAGTATCGAGCGAACTCACCCCATAAACTATCAATCCGTTACAAATAAGTTCAAAAACCATGTTCCCTCCCTTTTTTGTTGAAATGGATAAAAATACCCCTTAATACAATTTAAAAACCCCAAAATAAAAAAAATAAAAAAGCTACCCTATCTCCCCTCCCCCTCCAAAACCCACCTCCCACCTCCCACTTCTATCAAAATCATTTATGTGATCTACTTAGATGGTAAGATAGAAATTTCTTCTACCAATAACTTTTCCATGAGAACGCCTATATTATACCTCAAAACCCCCATTCTCTCTCCCCCAAATCAATAACGTGTGCAAGAAACTACAAAATTCGATGAGCATAAAAAAATATTAATCATCTTTTCTATTACAATCAGCCTAGTTCATCGCATCTGTTGACGCCACTAAAATGGATGATGAGGATGAGATTGAAGATGAAGATAAACATTCACATCAAACATATAAGAGACAAAGGTTTTAAAAGTGGTTCAGCTATGAATAAAGCCTACGTTCACTGTTATTTTATTTCCAGGGATTTACAATAGCACAATATGGTGTAGAGAGAGAAATAGTATGTATCTTGTGTATGGTCTCTTGATTGTCCGTCCCTTTGGATAAGGAAATACATGTATTTATAGCCTTGAGGCTGTCAATATGAAAAGGCTATGTGTTGTCATCTATTGATACAGTAGAAATGTACATTAAGGCTCATTAAATGCGTTATTATCTTCATTAATGCACATTAAATGCATAATTATCCTTTGATCTTCCTAGTTGGTTGCTCTGCACGCTAAGTAGCTTGGTATGCTATGTGTTGGTTGGTATGCCGACCAACTCTCCTCGGGTGCCGACCAACTCTCATCGGATACCGACTAACTCTCCTAGGGTGTCGATCAACTCTCCTCGGGTACCGAATAAGTATAAATATTGCCACGTAGGATGACATGTGTCCTTTTCTGATTGGTCCTCTTAGATGGAGAATTTTTGCATCAACAGAAGCCCCCAATGCTTCATGCTTAATGGTTCACTGAAAGGATGGAGTATTTATTCTGCAGTGTTGCTCGGTGCTCGTGAAATTCTTGATCTACCTTCTTAATTTGCTCAACATAAAGTGCACTATCTCCTGGACGACATATGATGCAGGCTGATCGGTGGTTGCTAATCTTTCTTTTGAGGAACTTCGTGTGCTATGAATCACCCCTGGGAATTTGGATACAACCATGCCATAGTATACAGCTTGTAGCTTGTCATAATTTTCAAGTATATCGATTGGTTTGTTAGCCAACCAACTGCCTCATGTGCCGAACAATTGAGTATTAACTTCACGTGCTTGATTTTTCTGCTTTATGCTCCTCTGAATACTTTGTCGAGTAACATACTAGCTTTTGAAACCAACTCTTCAATCTGATTAGTACCAAGCTAGTTTCGAAACATTTTCATACAATTTCTTCTTCAATGTTGGTCGGGACAGTAGTAGTAAAGATCTCAGTGATGTAGATGCTGAATCTGACTCCTGAATGTGCATAATATCTCCTGAATATGCCTCCTGAACTTCAATATGCCTCTTGAACCTCAATAGCGTGTGCATAATAACTCCTGAATATGCCTCCTAAACTTCAATATGCCTCCTGAACTTCAATAGCGTGTCCATAATAACTCCTCAATATGCCTCCTGAACTTCAATATGCCTCCTGAACTTCAATATCAAAACTAATTCCTGAGCAAAAGAAATAACTCCTCAATAATACTTCAATAGCGTGTCCATAATAACTCCTGAATATGCCTCCTGAACTTCAATATGCCTCCTGAACTTCAATATCAAAACTAATTCCTGAGCAAAAGAAATAACTCCTGAAAATACATTCTCAGACGGGGCCCCGACCGTGTGAGTTTGTGGAGTTGAATTTGATGCTCGACTGCATGATGTTATGAGAATGTGCCACCGAATGAATAACTAGATCTGTAATAGAAGCCCCCAAGTGTGGAATATGAATTTTGAGTGCTTTTTTGGCCTTGAAGTACAATGGTCTTGCTAGAAAAATAAGACCGAGGAAATGTTCCTTGAAATAACTCCCTGAGATCTTTGCATGTTTGCATTTTCATTTTCTTGGAAATACTTCGTAAGATATTTTCCTCGTTGTTTGCGGATGAATTTATATATGTAAAAGGATAAATTGTCTTATTTTGCATTGATAATGAAACTTGCTCCACCTGTTGTTTAATTATAGTGACTTGTCACTCTTTGGGCCTAAGCCATGGAATGATTTTCATCACATATTCCTGCTTAGTTGTAGTAATCCCGTTAAGATTGCCTGGTTTCCTAGACAGTGGATGCCCCGGGAGGTCACCCATCTTCTTGCCTAGTTTGGTACCAACCAACCGGAGTTGGTGGTATTCTGTTCCCGACCAACCGGAGTTGGTGGTAATTGAATTCTCGACCAACCGGAGTTGGTGGTAATGAGTTCCCGACCAATCGGAGTTGGTGGTAATTGATTTGCTGACCAACCGGAGTTGGTGGTAATGAGTTCCCGACCAATCGGAGTTGGTGGTAATTGATTTGCCAATCAACCGAAGTTGGTGGTAATTGATAATAAATGCTAGAGACTTCCTCGGAGCTGACCAACAGATTGTTGAGAATAAGATATAATAAATGCTGGAGATCTCCTCGGAGCTGACCAACAGATTGTTGGGAATAAGATATAATAAATGCTGGAGATCTCCTCGGAGCTGACCAACAGATTGTTGGGAATAAGATATAACAAATGCTGGAGACCTCCTCAATAGATTGTTGGGAATAACATAATATAAATGCTGGAGACCTCCTTGGAGCTGAATATATGATTATAAATATTTTGCCGAGCTCCATGCTGAAATAAGAATAGAATATGCATCTAAATAGATATAAAGAATAATTCAAAATAATAAAGTGTCTCGTTGATCTGTCGAGGCAGAATTGTATAATGCCGAACAAGAATAATATTTTTCAGAACATAAGAATATAGCCGAGAACGTTGTCAAGTCTGAATATAAATAAGAATTACCCGACCAACTATCCGTTGGAGGTGAAATACAACGAATATTGTAATTCTCCTTAAAGCTGAATAAGTATCTTATCGAGGCACAATTGCATAATGCCGAATAAGAATAATATTTTCAATATAAGAATATGGCTGAGAACCTTGTTGGGCCTGAATATAAATAAGAATTACCCCGACCAACTATCCGTTGGGGGTCAAATATAATAAATGTTATAGTTCTCCTTGGAGCTAAATATGATAATAAGTATTTCGTCGAGCTCCCTGCTGAGATGAATATGGAATGGGTATAGAGAATAATTCCTGCTTGAACATATATCAGAGCAATAATAAAATGAATAGTGCCTCGCTGAGATAAAACTTGATAATGCCGAGCAATGATAATATTTTCCAAAAGTTGAAGATTGTGGCTGAGTAGCTATTATCGGAGTATTAATAAGATTCCCAGGCAATCACGGCCGAATACTTAGTCGAGATCGAAAATGATACTTGTAAAAAGTAATAACTTGCCCTACTATATGTATAGGCTGGATTGATTAGTGATGAGAATAATTTAGTCAACTAATCAATATACATGATATGTATATGCTTGGGTAATAATGATATCAAAAATATAAAATAATATATATCTGACTGATCTGTCGAGGCCAAATTGCCTGATGTCGAGCAATAACAGTTTCCAGAACATAAGAATATGGTCGAGCTTTCGTCGGGATTGAATCTTGTACCTAAGGAATTTCAATAAGCTGCCCGAACACCTATTAAGACTAGATCAGATAATTAGTCATGAGAATAATTTAGTAATCCAATCAATATATGATATGTATTTGCTCAGACAATAATATGTTGTGCCGATTTAACAGAATTTATCAAATATGCACCAGTTATAAGGCATAATTGTTCAATCTAAAATTTTTGCAAAATTATCTGAATTCCAAGAAATACTTAATATAAGTTGGTTTCCAAAATATTTATAAGTTGGTTCACGTGAGGGTGTAAATTGTAGAGAAATGGTGTAATTAACCAAAAGTTTTTTAACAAGTCTTTAATCAGCAAATGGCTTTATTTGGATAAAGTCAAAATGGGATGTGACAAAGCTTTAATTAGAAAATGCTTATAATAGTCTAGTATGAAACCCAAGAAGTTTTGTCCTAGTTTTATCCTTTGTTACCGACTAGTGACGCCGACCACCAGGTCTGATCCCTAGAGTTTTATCTATGTCTTAGCCGAGGAGTATCAGGTGGTGCCGACCTCCTCCGGTACCGACCTTCTTATTTGTCGACCAATAATAGCTACTGCCGACCAGCCAAAGGAGGTCGGGTAGCCTTTCAATCTGCGTGAAACATGTATCCGATCAATAATTAATTTCGCCGACCAACATGTAGGAGATCAGGAACCCGTAATTTGTAAAAATGTTGATTTAAAAGAACTCTTGTCTCGCAACCTCGTTGTCGATCAGTGCAAAACGTTATAAAAATCTAAGCCGACAATCGCCGACCAATATTTTTCATTCGTTGGTCGTCGATCAAGACTGGATATGCCTCCGACCAAGAATGATTACTGCCAACAGTAGCCGACTAAGAATAGATACGTCCTAGTAGGAATAAATGTCGTCGATCAATGAATAGGAGCTCGGGAACTCCTCAATATGCATAATATCTTTAACCGAGCAACAATTGATATTTGGGTACCTCCGACTTCTACAACTGTTGAATCGTCGACCAAGAAAAATGGTGAAATCAACTTGCTGATCAACAAAAGATGTTCAGGTATTACAGTAGTAGCCGACTAACGTATAGTAGCTTCTGACCATGAATAATTGCTTCCAATCTACTCCGATCCATAATAGATCATTGTTAGGTGGTTACCGACCAACATCCCCTGTTATCCATGTGGCACTGACGAACAATAATGCGCCTAGTATCTATATGGCATCGACCAATAACTATAGTCTGGTCGGGAAGCCTCCGACCTAGCGTAGCAAATAGTGGCTACGTATTTGGTGGTCTCCGACCACCCACAATGTTTGCCGAAGGGTGCTTAATTGATTTCTAGATAGTTGGTCTAATATATATACCTTCGTAAGAATTTGTAACTGATTGCGACTGAAATCAGAAGACTTCATGATGGGCTTGATGGAATGTATATCTGATTGCCACTTTGTGCCTATAAAATGTTGGAATCAGAAGGATTGATTGAAATCATATAGTCGTCTCTCACTTTCTGGGTCACCGAAATTCTATGTTGATGGTTAGTGATAGATTTATCAAATGGTGATTTCAAAGTTAATCCCCATGTTGAGATTTCCCTATTGGTTTTGTAAAACTATCGAAGAAATAGCAGAACTCCGAACTTTGGATTATAAACCAAATAGATTCTTTTGTTTGTAATGAATTAATTTTATGACTTCTTCAAACCAGGATTTGATGACTGATATATAGTTGTTGTTTATCTCCCACCATATATATATATATATATGGTGTCTTTACATACCTCCGATAGTGGAAAAGTGTTCAAAATTAACAATTACGACATATATAAATCAAATGGGCGAGGACAATAGATCTGGGTCAGAATTTTCTGGGGAGAGAAAATTTTTCTTGATTTTAACTTTTCCTATTCTCTGATTATGATAGAAATTGTTACCAAATTTATATAAAAAATCAATCAATGAGACTTTATTGACCTGGAAGGCATGCGAATCAAATTAAGTATATAGCTCATAAAAAATGAATGCCAAAAGACTCAAACTTGAAGAGAGAGAAAATAGATCTGGGTCATGATTTCCATGAGAAAACTTTTTATTGTCTTTAAGCTTTTCCCATTCTTTGATTAAAAATATGATGGGAATTTGAATAGTCGTCAAAGATCTTACAACATTTATAATGAAAATTATCAAATCATACCATCGTCGTATATATTGGTATATGTAATCATTCAAAATGTTTATTTCATGATATAGAATTTAAACTAGAGAATCAATCAAAAAGTTATGATTTATTAAATCCACTATTTTACAGATTTCTCAATAAGAATTAATCTAACAGTTATGATTTTAAAATCATGATATACAATATTTTGCAGATAAAAATTGGACAACTAATTTATGTATATAAACATAAAAATCATGATTGAATCAAAAAATGTATGTATAATTGATTATACGTAGAGAAAATAAAAACTTAGCTTTTGATGGAGAACAATGCTTGTAATACGTTCCTACAGACGGCGCCAATCTGTTGAAGACAGAAAATGGCCTCTGCCATTTTAGTGGCGTCAACAACAGATAAATGACGAGGATAAGATTGAAGATGAAGATAAACATTCACATCAAACATATAAGAGACAAAGGTTTTTAAAGTGGTTCGACTATGAATAAAGCCTACGTCCACTGTTATTTTATTCCCAGGGATTTACAATAGCACAATATGGTGTAGAGAGAGAAATAGTATGTATCTTATGTATGGTCTCTTGGTTGTCCGTCCCTTTGTCTAAGGGAATACATATATTTATAACCTTGAGGCTGTCAATATGAAAAAGGCTATGTGTTGTCATCTATTGATACAGTAGAAATGTACATTAAGGCTCATTAAATGTGTTGTTATCTTCATTAATGCACATTAAATGCATAGTTATCCTTTGATCTTAATAATTGGTTGCTCTGCACGCTAAGTAGCTTGGTATGCTATGTGTTGGGTTGTATGCCGACCAACTCTCCTCGGGTGCCGACTAACTCTCCTCGGGTGCCGACCAACTCTCCTCGGGTACCGACTAACTCTCCTCGGATGTCGATCAACTCTCCTCGGGTGCCGAATAAGTATAAATATTGCCATGTAGGATGACATGTGTCCTTTTCTGATTGGTCCTCGTAGATGGAGAATTTTTGCGTCAACAACATCCAAACTCAAAAATATACAAAATTCATTGGATTTGGCGATAAGATAATTTAGCGACAAAAATAATGGGGGTGGATTAGGCTCTAGGTATGGGTATGGGTTTGAATGGGGAATCAAGATGCTTGTACCGATAAAAATTATTTATTTTGAGTTTTGGCATGGATTTTCTCAAAGTGTATAAGACAAAATATATGAGACATTGAATCACTAAATGACTATGGTTTTGGGGAAACTAACAATTAAGGGACTCTCTCCAGATTGTAACAAACAGATCCATTCAACTTCAAATGATAAACAAAGTGGGGGGATATTATTTGAATGGAGTCAATGCAAATTTTATTCACCACAATTATAACTTCATAACTAAGGGAAAACTTCGTTCAATATTTGATTGGTGCCCACACTCATCACTATCAGAGATAACTCTAATAGCGAACGGAGGGAAAAGGGTGGTGGTGGAGGGGGATGGTTTTGATTCTAGGTTTTGGGTTTTGTTTGAAAAGGGTTTGTGGAGAGAGATATTGATTGAGTTTTTTTTTTCTTTATTTATTTGTTTTAGTTTTAGGTTTGTAAATTAGGCTAAGGGATATTTCTGTCCATTCAGATAAAAAGTGAGGGAATCCAATTTTTGAACTTATTTGTAACTCATTGAAAGTTTAGAGGGTGAGTTTTTCAAGTAATTTAATTGAGGAGATGCCGTGTAAACTCGAGATAATTTAGGGCGTTTTGTGTAATTTACCCTTAAATTTTTGTAGGCAAAAATTAAGTACATTTAATATGTAAGAACCTAGTTCTCCTAGTGTTACATTGTACATTTCAAATGAGAAGAGATTTTTCACTTGATAAGCTTAAATAATTCTTTAACTCGTTATGATGATTGTGGAAACTGGATAACATGGAAACTTACAACTCTATAGTGATTTATAAGATAAAGAAAGTTGACACTAATAGGTTGTCGGCTGATATGATTATGATTGTTCAATGGATGAAATATGTATAAATGTCCAAAGATTTCTCTTCAATAAATGCTTCCTTCAAACGACCGGGGCATTCGATTTGATTATTACATAATAATTTGGAAGCCTTTCAAATGTTTTGGATGATTTGAACAATAAATGAGGTTAATAATATTATGTTCATAGAGTTCTTCTCATGAATTAATGAGAAGCAATCAAATTATAAGGTTTGAAAACTCTATGTATTATAACTCAACGACTCTGCTTTTGAATAACTGTCATTTCTTAGAGACCCTAATAATCTCTTGTCGTTCCATATGCACCTATTAAAATTTTCAACAATGAACTGTTATTTTGTAGGATCCTGAACCAAATTCTTTAGAAATTTTAATTTCTTAATGAGTTTGATGAAATTTGTTAAACACGATTAAACAAATCTTTTTAAAAGTTAATCAATTCAAAATATTTTAACAAAACTTTATCAAAGTGTCAATTACTCGTAAATATAAAAATGGTCGTACCTAGTGCATAATGCTCCCACTTCATTGTAGAGGTAGATATATTGACTATAATTTTGACAAGCTAACATTTAACTTTAGACCCAAAAAGTGAAAAAAATGTGGCTTTGACCTTAAAAAAATTTAAAATTAAATTTTAACACTAATGCTTAAGGTAATGAAGATTTTATCCTTAATCAGTCTTTAGAAATAAAGATAATTAACCACCACGTCTTCATCTATTATGTGGATTAAGCTTGAGAAGACTTCTTGAGAGGTATTTTGTTAAGACCCTTGATGAATCTTCGTGGGAGCATAACATTCTTTTATTCGATTCCCTTTGTATATGACCTTAATCTTGAGTTGAAGCTTTGGAACTGGTTCTTCTTGAAAATTTTCTGATAAATTTATACAACTCAACACATAAAACTTTGTTAAATACTCAATACAATATATTGTCATTATCAAATGTTGGAATTTTTCTATAGAAAGAACGAAATATTTAAATTAATCTCTGCAAGGCACGTTCTGGGAACGCTGTCTTTTAGGCAAAATATCTCTCAATCCGGTTGAGACAGAACCGCGTGTACACTATGGGTTTTATAGAATCTTCCTTCAGGATATAATGCAGTATATGAACAGTTGTTTGATTCAAACTATGTATTGTTTGATCAAACCGAGAACACTCTGAATTTGTAATCTGATAATGTCAAAATGTAGAGGGCGAAGAGAGGAGAAATTAGCAATTTTTAGTTTCCAAAACAGAGGCCTAGAACTCTTTTTATAGCCATTTTTATGATTGTTTTTCAACGGTCACAGCTCTTCATATAGTGACTAGTAGCCGTTGGATCGTGCCTGTTTGGAACAACTTCGATGTAACGGTTCAGATTAGGCGTCCCATTATAAACGAATGGACATCCCCTACACGAAACACCACGAGTTCATCTAACGGTTCAGAGCAAGTTGTTTTGAATTTTAAACCCTTTGATCAGACCCTTTAATCACAACCGTTGATCTGTTTTACTTCGTCAAAACTTTAGGCTCCCACGCTCCAAGTGACGATGCGCACGTGCCAAGTGCGTGTCAAAGCGCGCAATGTGTAGGATCATAACCTCTTGTTTGACTTGTCAACCAAGAATCTTAGTTGTCCTTTAGTTGATATACCACTACTTTTTGTAGTAATCTTCCAATGTGGGACAATGTGAAATTTTGAACACTCTCATATCTTTCACACCCATTTGCTCATGTTTCTTCCTTCAAAAAATAAAAGCCAAACTAAATTTAAAATAAAACACCAATTAATATAATAAAATTAACAACTAAAAATTATATAATAATATATAAATGTTGAAATTTATCCAACATCAAAATCTAAAGAAAACCAATGATTTACATATTTTTTATAATGAAAACATATGGATGTGCCAAATAGAAATCAAGAAGACTTGGATTTTATCAAATTTGTTCTAATTTAGAACTCCCGTTCATATAAGTGTAAAAAAAATGTTATTTAATTTAATTTAATTATAAAATATATAAGGAATAAACCTTAATACCTTATAAGTTAATATCATATTAGTTCGATAAAATTCATAATCAATTACAATTCTCCTCATTTGCGATCATCAGTATAGAGGGAGAACGAAAAAAAAAGATATATGGGCCTATGCACGAGATACTTTCACATTTAAGGAAAGATATAATTAATTTCAATGTCATAGATGATGTGACAATAATATTATAGTGATCAATATCATTCATACTAAATATCCCATGTTCCTAGTTTCTCATCAACAATACTATCCATGAATTACCACCTTCATCTATTCACAAAAATATGTTCCAATTTTACGGAGAACACTACGAGTATTTAAGCATTCAAATGAAGACTGTTTTTACTTCTCAAGATTTGTGGGAATATATGGATGAGGCTACAAAATACCAATATCGGCAGCGGTACTTGCAACATGGACAAGAGAAAGGCAAAAGGAGTATAAAGAAAATAAGAACAAATATGCAAAGGCTATACAACTCATTCACCAAGGTGTAAGTAAATCAATTTTTCGAGAATAATGAATGCAATTAAGTCCAAAGAAGCATGGGACATTTTGAAAATTTAATTTGAAGGCTCCAAAAAAGTCACATCTATTAACCTTTAGTCTTTATGGTGAGAATTCGATAATTTAGCTATGAAGGGAAGTGAAAATGTTCGTCAATTCCTTTTTTGAGCTGCTGAAATTGTTAATCAAATTAAAAGTTTTGGTGGAATAAATCAAGACAAGCAAATTGTTGAAAAAATTCTTAGAGTTTTGCCCGAAAAATTTGAACATGTGACTGCTGTAATTGAGGAGTCTAAGGTTGCGTTTGTTTTTTCATCTGAATCTGAAGTCTGAATCTGAAATCTGAAGACTGAATCTGAAGTCTGAAATCTGAATCTGAAAAATATGTTTGTTTTTATGTCTGAATGTACCTCTGAATGAATGTATTTAGACTCATTCAGATTTCAGATTCAGACTTCAGACCTAATTCAACCTCTTAATCATTAAGAGCCAAATATAGCCGTTAGCCTCTTAATCATTTAAAAAAACAAACACTTTTTTGTACCTCTTAAATCTGAATGGTTCAGATTCAGACTTAAGAGGTAAAAACAAACGACCCTAAATATTTGTTAAAACTCTCTCATGAATTAATGGATTATCTTGAGGCACGTGAATAAAGAATGAGTACATTCACAAATCAGCCCCTAGAGCAGGCATTTCAATCCAAACTCAGTGTGGAAGAAAACAAGTCTATAAAAGCAGTACAAGTATCTGGATCAAACTATTTTCATAAAGGATAAGAAAAATGAGCAATTTTTTTTCATTGAAGGGGATAATCTGGAAGAAAAAGATGCAACCAAAGATATTCACAAACTCGAGTCATGTGACAAGGAAGAAAAGGATTTTGTATTCATAAAAACATCGATTATTCTAATTTCTTTTGTTCCATTTGTAAAACATATGGGCGTGAGAACAAAATTTGTCGCTTGAGATGTAGAAGTTGCAGAATCCTTAACCATTCACAAAGGGATTTTCGGTTTCAAAACAAGAAGGACAAAGGGAAAGAAAAGGCTAATTTTTCAAAAGAAAATGAGGTGGAGCAATTATTTTGTTGCATGAATGCTAACTTTGACTCACAAAATACTTCATATTTGGATAGCGGGTGGAGTAATCATATGACATTCAATCATGAATTCTTTATAGAGATGGATAATAAATTCTCTTATCAAATATAGCTTGAATATGGAAAGATGCTGAAAGTTGAAGGAAAGGGAGTCATTGTTGTCCACATAAAAGAAGGTAACAAGAATTTTGTTCATGATGTTCCTTATGTGCCCTGTGTAAGTCAAAATCTCTCGAGTGTTATACAATTGATTTAAAGAGGATATTAATTGGTTTTTGACAAGGTTTTAAAAAATGCGGAGCGTGATCGAGGAGTGGAGGTCAAGCCTTAAGTCTTAGAAGTCAAAGCGGTCCATATGCGTAGAAAGACGTGAAAAAACGTATATTTTAATATTTTTTAATTATGACAAGACTATTAAATATATTAAAACGGTACATATCTTAAAAATATGCCTAAATATTTGTAAATTAAAATACTATTTTTTAAATAATAAAAAAACAAAAACACTCACATTTTTCACGCCTTACTTCTAAAAAACTCGCGTTTTTTTACCCCTTACTCCAAAAAACGTGCGTTTTTTCACGCCTTACCCTAAAAAACGTTGACCACGCCTTAATCCACTCCTAGGACCAAAATTTGACGTATTTAAAAAGCCTCTCGCCTAGGG
Source organism: Sambucus nigra (assembly GCA_949130495.1). Taxonomy (NCBI): domain Eukaryota; kingdom Viridiplantae; phylum Streptophyta; class Magnoliopsida; order Dipsacales; family Adoxaceae; genus Sambucus; species Sambucus nigra. The sequence goes on along the minus strand of OX422209.1, from coordinate 402,135,040 downwards.
GTGTTTTTTAGAACCCTGGTTTTTGATAATGGTTAATGTGATATTTTTTACAAAAAGAATTATACCATAGTGGCAAAAGTGAAAATGGCCACAAATGAAGCTTTTCCTCTCTCTTTATCCGAGGAACTTGCACTCAAAAGTATAGAAGATGATGAAAATTAACTTTGGCACTTGTGGTATGGTCATTTGAATTATATAGGGCTTAGTTTGTTAAAAAAGAAAAATATTGTGAATGGTTTACCTTTTATTAGTAGAAAAACAGAATTTGTGAGGATCGTATTTATGGAAAATTACATAGATTGCCATTTCTAAAGATAGCATGGAGAGCACATGAGCCACTTGAATTAGTGCATACAGATGTTTTTGGGCCAACAAGAACACCATTTTTTAATTACAATATATATTTTCTCTTATTTGTTAATGACTTCACAAGGGTTGCGTTTGTTTTTTTGTCTGAATCTGAAGTCTGAATCTGAAGTCTGAAGTCTGAATCTGAAAAATCTTCTGAATGTATAATGTTTGTTTGCAGATTTATGTCTGGAATCTAAATGCTGATTATTTGGACCATTTTACCCTTATATTTATTTTATATACAAAATGTATATTTAAAACATTATGAAAACAACTTTTTTTATTTAGTAGAAAAAACAGCTTCCTTTTTTTCTGAAAACAGTTTTTTTTTTTTATTTAGTAGAAAAAACATCTTTTATTTTTATTTAGTAGAAAAAACAACTTTTTTTTTTAATAATGAAAACAGCTTTTTTTATTTAGTAGAAAAAACAGCTTTTTTCTTTATGAAAACAGTTTTTTTTATTTAGTAGAAAAAACATTTTTTTTTATTTATGAAAACAGTTTTATTTATTTATTTAGTAGAAAAAACAGTTTTTTTTTATAATAAAAATAGCCTTTTTTTATTTAGTAGAAAAAATGTTTTTTTTTTAATGAAAACAACTTTTTTTTATTCAGTAGAAAAAATAGCTTTTTTTATTCAGTAGAAAAAACAGTTTTTTTTTATTTAGTAGAAAAAACAACTTTTTTTATTTAGTAGACAAAACATCCTTTTTTTATTTAGTAGAAAAAACAGCTTTTTTTTATAATGAAAACAACTTTTTTTTTAATTTAGTAGAAAAAACAGCTTTTTTCTTTATGAAAACAACTATTTTTTATTTAGTAGAAAAAATGTTTTTTTTTAATGAAAACAACTTTTTTTTATTTAGTAGAAAAAATAGATTTTTTCATTCAGTAGAAAAAAACAGCTTTTTTTTATTTAGTAGACAAAACAGTTTTTTTATTATCTATGGATTATTTACACTACTGTCATTTCAAGGATATTACTGTCATTTTCAGGGTATTATTGGAAGCACACTTTCGTTCAGATTTAAGTATTCAGATTCAGAGGGTTTAGAACCTTTGAACCATTAACTCAAAAATATTACCGTTGCTATCTGAATCCTATGAAAAACAATCATATTTTTGCTCCCTCTGAAATCTGAATGGCTTAAGTTCAGACTTCAGAGGTGCAAACAAACAAGACCAAGGATTATGTGGATGCCTTTTCTATTTTTCTTCAGTTCATGGCTTATGCAGAGAGACAAAGCGGCTGCCAAATTAAATCTCTAAGAACCGTCCATAATGGAGAATTTATATACAAGACATTTCAAAATTAGTTTAAGGAAAACGACATTACAAGGAAGCTCATAGTTCGACATACTCCCCAGCAAAACGGAGTGGCCAAGAGGAAGAATTGAACAATTCCTGAAATGGCTAGAAGCATGATGCATGGAAAGTGCCTTCCAAACTCATTTTCATCGGAAGTTGAAACTACAGTAGTGTAAATCCTAAATAGGTCTCCAACTTGAGCAGTTCCAAATAAGACTCTGTATGAACCTTGGTGTTGATGTAAAAAATTATATTAACTCTAATTATTTAATCACAGATAAAAATAAATAAGACAAAAGAAATTTTAAAGTGGTTCAGCTTTGAAAGAATGGCCTACGTCCACTGTTTTGTTATTGTCGACTGTTTAGAATTCTCGATAATAGATTTTTACCAAGAAATTTCGAGTCCCCTGCTAATGAGGAGGTTACAATGTATTTATAGCCTTGAGACTGTACAATCGTGATAATATTACATAGCTGTCCAATAGGCATGTACATCTGTATGATAATAATCTGCATTTAATACGCATTCAGTCCTCTTAATTATCCGGTTATAACTTCTTTATACGAGGTGCAGCTCGGACCGCCAAAGCAGCTCGGTATACATGATTTGATCGGAGAACACTTGTTGCTCGAAGCGCCTGAGTTGGTCGGGGAGGTTGAGTTCCTCGGAGTCAAGGTGTTGTCAAAAAAATGTTCGTGGGTGCCATGTAGATTGACACGTGTCTCCACATAATTGATCCGCGTCAGCAGACTAAATTTAGTATCAACAGAAGCCCCCAATGTTTCGTAGTTTGATGTTGAGGAAAAGTATGGAACATTTATGCTACCTACTGTATGCATTTTTAGACAAATGTTCATTGTACATAACTCCTTTTTTTGAGTACATAGTATCAGGCTTTTAAAGTATTTTGAATTTCCATAACCGCTTCGTTTTTGTGCCACTTTCTCCTTTTTAGCCGCCGGGTACGCAATCGTCATCCTGGTAATCATTGTTCTTCTCTATTCCCGAGGTAAAGTATTTAAACGCTTTAAAAAATTCGATCGCCTTTTACTTTTTCAAATCTGCATCTCAGAACTTATTCCCTTCTTTTTTATCTTGTGCGTTCATTTCCTCCATTGTTCGTTGTCACCTGATCTACCTTTTTCCTGTAAGATCTTCTTCCTTCTCTTTTTCTTTCTTCGTTCATCATGGTTTACCTTGTGGAGTCTCTTAATAAATTTCATTCTGATTTTTCTATTCCTTCATGGGTCATATTGGAGGAACTTGCTGAACCTTCTGACTATTTTCGTTTGGCTGAGGGACATTGGTTCCCCAGTCTCTTTGTGGCTGAATGTGGCTTTTCTTTTCCTCCAAACCCCTTGTGTTTGGAATTCTGTCAATATTTTAACGTGGTACCTGCAAAAATAGCACCAAACACTTGGAGAATAGTTAATGGAGTTTATAGATTAAATCAGATTCATGGAACAACTTAGGGATTCCAGAAATTATGTTTTGCTATAGATGCGCTGTCAGCGATAACACTTTTTATTTGAAAACTAGGTTTTTAAATAGGGCATTAGTTGTCAATTTCCCAGATGCTAACAGGGATTATTTCGAGCATGGGGTTGTTATGAAAAATTGGCAACATGCTCCATTAATTGGAAATGATGTGTATCAGGGTCCTAGATGCCCTTCCTATGACAATGGGATAGGTTGTTTTTATTTTATTTTATTTTTGAAATTATGTTTTCTTTGTGTTTGATAAAATGTGTCACTGATATTTTAATTTTTATTTGTTTGCAGTTGATAGCAAAAGAAGATCTCCAAAGGAGACAGAGGTTAATTTAAAGCATCTAAAACTTATCTGGGGTTTGCACTAAACTGTTGCTGACGAACATATCAGATCAGTCTCGTACTTGTTGCAGTACAAGAGTTACACTTCGTCTTTTACTGCTCGTCCAGTGATAAGTGACATAGAACCAGCACCAGCTTCTGAAGGTTCTTCTCCTGAATCGCATATTCCTCTCAGTGACAGAATAAAGAGAAGAAGAGCTCCTGCCTTCTTTGATAAGTCCGCCTCTACTGCTAGAGAGGCAAAGAAAAGCAAGAAGGATGTCCCAAAAGAAGGGACAAGAAAAATTGATGCACCCCCTCCAGCTGCTACTAAGAAGGTTGCCGAGAAGCCCCCTGTGGCTCCGGGCAAGGTTGTTGCTGTCTCTCCTCCAAGCGAGGTTATAGTTATATCACCGACCAAGACCACATCCTTGGTCGAAAATCTTCCTGCTCCCACGAGGAAGTTGAAGAAAAGCTCCTCGGATAAATTGCCCGAATCCATCTCTCAACCTCTAACTGCTGGAAGTGGTGTTCCCACTTTTGTTGCTCCGAGCTCAGCCATGAGCTCGGTGAAGTCTTGGATTATCCCCGAGATCCAAGGTGTTGAAGAAAATCTTTCTTGGGAGAGGGTTACCACCTTGGCGGCTCAGCATATTTCCTTAGTAAGTATTAATAATCTAAACTTTCATTTTTCAATGTTATGTCCTTGCATTGACTTACAATTGTTTTTCTTTTTCTAGTTGGTAACTTGTTTCAACACCATTTTGAAAAAGGATGAAGCTATTAAAGCTTCGAGCTCCTCGTCAGGGGTGGAAGAGGATTTTGTAGGTCTGACACAGTCCTTAAAGTATTCTCGTCAGAAGTATGACGAAGACAAAATTGCTTGGGGGAAGCAACTAAAAGCCATCGAACAAGAGATAGATAAATCTGTGGAGGCCTCTCAGGAGTTGGAGAGGAAAATAAAAGAATGTAAGAAGAAGAATAATGAGCTTGAGAAAAATCTCAAAAATGCTGGAGAGCTTGAGACCAAGCTAAAAACTGTTGAAGAGGAACTTGGCAGACTTCGTGACATTGATCGTCAGAAGCAGGAGCTGGAAAGAAAGATGAAGGCTGCCGAGGAATTTTTTTCTGAGAAGATTTCCTCGGAGAAGACAAAGAGAAAACTTGTTGTTAAGAAGTCTTTCAGTACTAGCTGGGACAAGGGTTGGAATAAAGTCCTAGCTGCCATGTCCTCTCAGATGGAGTTTGCCAGTCTCAAATACTTCCGAGATGGCTGGGTTGCAGCTCTTCAAGAGCTAAAGGTCTCTGAGGATTCTGAGCTGTTTCAACATCATACTCATGGTCCTGCTCCCTCTCCTGACGAAGAAGAAGATGACGAAGCTTCCTCTGAAGAGTCTTCAATGATAGTTGGGGACCAAGTCCCTACTGTCGAACTTCGCTACGAGCAGCCCCAACCAACCAACATGTCTATCGAGCAGATTTCTCTTCAATCCGAGCAACCTACCTCCTCGTCCAAGCCTCCCGAGGAAATCTTAGGGAGCAAGGAAAAGGTGTAGAGTTGTTCGGGCTCATTGTTTTTTTATTTTTTATTGAATGTAACTTTGGGCCATGTACTTCTTTTCATGATGTAATAAAATTCAAAATTTTGGTTGTGCATCTTAACTCCCTTTTCCTTGCTCTGCTCTTATTATCAATCTATTTTATTCTTCTTGCTCTGTCTGCATTTTTATTGATTCTTTCTATCTCTTTTCTTTACTAGTTTATGGCTAGAATGACGCTCCTGTCAGCCCATGATACTGAGTTGATGAAAAAATGCAACGACTACTTCACGGCTGGCCATGCTAACCTGAACAAAGCTTAAATCATCGATATCCTCGGTTCAGATACTTCTGAGCGAGCAGTAGAAGCCTACCAGTATCTGAAATACTTGCACGATCGTGCAGTTGCCAATAATGTGGCATATTATGGGATGATTGAAGACCTCCAGGGTACTATCGAGGAACTTTAAGAACAATACAAGGAGTCTTCTGCTCTTTTGCATCAGGGGAATGAGAAAAAATATCAGCAATTAAATGCTGATAAAGGATATGATAAGTTGGTCACCGCTTATGATATGAAGGAGAGGACTCTGAAGACCGAGGTTGAAGAGCATAGGCAGATCGCCAAGCTGTTAGAGCAGGAAAACAATAACTTGCGAGGAGAGATATCTCAGTTGAAATCTGCAGCATCCACCTCGGGAGCCTTAGTCCCTGTAAACGACGAGGGTTTATCTTTCTTGGAGGTTGAAAATGCCAATTTGAGAGACGAATTGGAAACATTAAAGAGGATTGGACACTCTACCTCTGCTCGCAGACGAGCAAGGGCTGTTCGCTTTTCAATTAAAGAGCAAAGAACTCAATCAGCTTTGGAGAATCAAGCCTTCCAGTTGATGGCGAAGAATCAAGCATTAGCTGAGATGTCCAAGAAGATTCTGAACCTGGACGAGCAACTCTCTGCACAAAAATCTGCCTTGGAGAATAAAGAATTTTTAGTGAAGAACCTCCACGATCAACTGGAGAGGTTGACCTACCAGTTGCACAAACAACCCAGAGAGTTCTGGATGGCTGGTTATAATGAAGCCCTCTACCATCTAGATGACCGGGTCCAGAATGCAAATAACGAGGGTTACAAGCAAGGTTGGCTGAATGCACTGGGAGTGTTACAGTTGGAGCAGGGACATTATCTCTGGGATTACTATGACCCTGGGTTGCTCGAGTTGCCTGTTCCACCTTTTAAACTGGACATGAGCTGGATTCCTGCTCGGGCTATTCCACAGTGTTTAATTTCCAAGTATCTCGGCGACTACAGTCTTCACTCTAATTTTGAGATATCTCGCCCGGAGCACTTACTTGATCGGCCCTCGGTAATGAATGTCAGGATGCTTCGAGACGTAAACTTCATAAACTCTCCTTATGCCTTAGACGATCCTCCTGCTGGGGTAGAACCTGTTTCAAAGGCAAAAGGGAAAAAGCTAGTAGAATAGGATTTTTGGTGTAATGGCTTCTTATGTAATATATATTTTATTCTTAATGTAATTTGTTCTGGTTTTAATGAAAAACTTCTAGTTTTCTTGATTGTCATTGTCTTGGAAATATTCTGTAAAATATTTCTTTTATTCACTAATGGATGTGCATGTATATCTGTTAAAAAGATATTTTGTGTTATTTTAAATTTCCGACCAACTAGAGTTGGTGAAAATTTATTGTTGGCTATCCTGAATTGGTAATAATTATCTGACGACCAACCAGAGTTGGTGATATTTTATTTCCCGACCAACTCTGGTGGTAATTTAAAATGTCACAAGTAAAGAAATTCTGCTTTATATTTTTTAAAATTTTTTTTAGTGACTTTTTTTTCATTCTAAGCCATGAAACGGCTTTCATTACATGATCCTGCTTTGTTTAACCAAAGGTTCCCGACCAACCGTAGTTGGTGGATTTTTTATTCCCGACCAACCATAGTTGGTGGATTTTTTTATTCCCGTCCAACCATAGTTGGTGGATTTTTTATTCCCGCCCAACCATAGTTGGTGGATTTTTATTCACGCCCAACCGTAGTTGGTGGATTTTCTATTCCTGACCAACCGTAGTTGGTGGATTTTTTTATTCCCGCCCAACCGTAGTTAGTGGATTTTTGTTCCCGCCCAACCGTAGTTGGTGGATTTTTATTCCCGACCAACCGTAGTTGGTGGATTTTTATTCCCGACCAACCGTAGTTGGTGGATTTTTTATTCCCGACCAACCGTAGTTGGTGGATTTTTATTCCCGCCCAACCTTAGTTGGTGGATTTTCTATTCCCGACCAACCGTAGTTGGTGAATTTTTTTATTCCCGACCAACCGTAGTTGGTGGATTTTTATTCCCGACCAACCGTAGTTGGTGGATTTTTTATTCCCGACCAACCGTAGTTGGTGGATTTTTTATTCCCGACCAACCGTAGTTGGTGGATTTTTTATTCCCGACCAACCGTAGTTGGTGGATTTTTTATTCCCGACCAACCGTAGTTGGTGGATTTTTATTCCCGACCAACCGTAGTTCGTGGATTTTTCCTCTCGTCTTGATGCGTAGTGTGTAGCACTGGTACTCCGAAAAATTTTCAATAAAAGGAGAGAATTGGGCAAAACATCTGAAACTTTATTTATATTGAAGAAAACTGTATTTACATTGGGATTGAACTACTGATAATATTTGCGTAGATGCTCTGCATTCCATACATTCTTAAACTCTTCTCCTTCTAAGGTCTCAATCCTATACATCCCTGGTCGAACAACCTCTGTTACTCGGTAGGGTCCATGTCAGTTAGCCTCCAGTTTGTTGTGTTTTTGAATCACTTTCTTTAGCACATAGTCCCCTTCTTTCAAGTCACATTTCTTTACTCTCTTGTTGTAGAACAGAGATGTTCGTTGCTGGTATGCAGCATTCATGATCGCTGCTTCTTCTTTAACCTCCTCGAGCATATCCAAATCTAATCTTCTCATCAAGTCGCTGATAGGAGAATTGAAATTCAGCACTCTATGTGTTGGGAGGCCCAGCTCGACAGGTATAACAGCTTCACTTCCAAATGCCAGCATGTATGGAGATTCTCCTGTTGCTGCTCATGGAGTAGTATGATAAGCCCACAGTACAGAATGCAGCTCGTTGATCCAATTTGCCTTTGCATCATCCAGTCTTTTCTTCAAACCATTCAGCAGCGTTCTGTTTGTCACTTCAGTTTGTCCATTGCTCTAGGGATGTCCATTGCTCTAGGGATGGCCAATAGTATCCTTGCGTCATTATCCTTTGCAAAAGTGTTCGACCTACTACATGGGCTCCACAAGACCCTTCATATGCCTCTTCGATCAAGTCTTTCACCGCGGTGGGGGTGTACACATCTCTGCAAGCCAGCTATGATTCATCGTCTATATAGGATACCATTATTCAATACATAACGAGCAGCTTTAAACTTTAACTTCTTGGCTGCGAGCTTATTAGTTGGTAATGTCCCTTCTTCAATATAGGCCCTGATGGGATCCATCCAAGATGGTCCTAAATCAAGGGAAATGAAGTTCATCATATCTTCGTCAATGCTCCTGCTAGCCAAAACTTCTATCGGGATTGTTCTTCGTAGCTCGGTGCGTGTTGCTGAGGCTAACCGAGCTAAGGCATCTGCTCTTTCATTCTCCAATCTTGGTATTCTAATTATCTGTACTGCAATTAGGCTTGACAAAATCTCCATTGCTTTTGCGTGATATTTGATCATTAATCCTCCTTTGGATGCATATACCCCCAGTATCTGATTTACGATTAATTGTGAATCACTAAATACGATGACCTGCTCTGCGCTCGTAGCTTTAGCCAAACTAAGACCTGCAATCATAGCTTCATATTCAGCCTTATTATTAGAAGCCTTGAATTGGAAGCACAAAGCATACTCCATATCGACCTCATCCGAGCTGTTCAAAACAATCCCTGCTCCACAGCATGTAGTGCATGATGAGCCATCCACATATAGATTCCATATAGGTACCTCATCCTCAAATTTTTGATCGGACAGAGTTCCTCGGCGAAATATTTTTTGCTTCCTTTTATCCTCCTCTAGCATTTCTTGCTGCTCGTCGACCATCTTCTCTTGCTCGCCAACCAACTAAAGTTGCTCGGGGTTTAAATTTGATGATCCTGTAACATCCACAGGTTGGTCGATATTCATCTTTTGCTCCTCGGAGGTGTCAGAATAGGTGAACTCTGCTATGAAATCTGCTACTGCTTGCCCTTTAAGCGATGTTCTAGGTTCATAAACTATGTCATATCCATCAAGTTCTACTGCCCAGTACATCAATCTTCCATATTTCTCTGGTTTATGAAGAGCTTGCCTCAGTGGTATATCGGTATACACTACTATGGTATGAGCTTGGAAGTAAGGCCTCATTCTTCTACTTGCTTCGATCAATGCCAGAGCTAACTTTTCTAGCTTTGGATATCTGATCTCTACTCCTCGGAAGGCCTTACTAGTGTAATAAATTGGTTTTTTCACTCCATCCTCCATTCTTATTAATGTCGAGCTAACTGCATTCTCCGAAACTGCCAAATACAGGTACAATCTGTCTCCCATCACCGTCCTGGACAACAGTGGAGGTGCTCCCAGGTACTTCTTCAATTCTTGAAAGGCCTTCTCGCATTCATAGTTCCATTCAAAAGTTTTTCGGAGTGTTTTAAAGAATGGGAGGCATCTATCAGTTGCTCGTAACACAAATCTGTTAAGGGCAGCAACACGTCCTGTAAGACTTTGCACTTCTTTCTTCTTCGTTAGAGATCATAGCCCCAATAAAGCTTTGATCTTTTCTGGATTTGCTTCCATACCTCGTTAGTTGACAATATACCCGAGGAACATGCCTTCTCGTACTCCGAACATGCACTTGGTAGGGTTCAACTTCATTTGATATTTATTTAATTGATCAAAAGTTTGACCTAGATCAATTAGATGGTCAACAACCTTCTTGCTCTTTGTCAGCATATCATCAACATAAACTTCCATATCGTGACTGATTTGTTCTGCAAACACTTTGTTCATCAGCCGCTGATATGTTGCACTTGCATTTTTCAAACCAAAAGGCATAACATTATAATAATAAGTTCCCCTAGGGGTAATAAAAGAGGTACTCTCCCTGTCTTCAGGTTTCATTTTAACCTAGTCATAGCCAGTTTAAGCATCCATGAAGCTCAAAAGCTCGTGTCCCAAGGTAGCATCCACTAATTGATCAATTCGGGGCGAAGGAAAATGATCCTTTGGGCACGCCTTGTTGAGGTCGATGAAGTCTACACACATCCTCCATTTGTTGTTGTTCTTCTTCACCATCACCACATTAGCTAACCAGTCTAGATATTTGACATCTTCAATAAAATAAGCTTTCTGGAGTTTCTCGACCTCCTCTTGTATAGCTTGGTTCTTTTCGGGGCTAAACACTCTTCTTCTCTGCTTCACTGGCTTGATTTCCTTATTCACATTCAGCTCGTGACATAAGAAATTTGGGTTTATTCCTGGCATATCTTCATGACTCCAAGAAAAAGTTTGCTTTCTGCTTTTTAGAAAAACTATCAATTCTTATTTTAATGACGCTTCCAACAATGAACCTATTTGAGTTGTTCATTCCGGATGCTCGTCGTCCAGAATGACATTTTCAGTAGCTTCCACCACCTGGCCTTTCACGAGTGGCGACTCGTTTATGGGATCTAATGTTTCAATCTCTGCACATTCATCCACTTGATAGGTAGTAGTCTTTTTCCTAGATTCCTCAAGTTCTTCCTGCTTGGCAGATGAATAGTAGCATTCACGAGCTACTTTTTGGTCACCCTTCACAACTCCTACTCCAAAGTTGGTTGGAAATTTTAGGCATTGATGTACAGTAGATGGTACTGCTTTGAACTTCTTCAAACCTACCCTTTCCATGATGATATTATAAGCTGAATGGACATTTTTATCCATCACAAAGAAACGTACTCTTTCTATTCGACAAGCAGGCCATGTACCGATGAACATATCCAACTTTATCGTTCCAAGTGGAAAAACTTTATCGCCAGCAAAATCGAGGAGGGGCCTGTGATAAGGCTCCAGCTGAGACAACTTTAAATTTAAGTTGTTGAAGCATGAGTAGAACATGATATTCACCGAGCTACCGTTATCCACCAGTACTCTTGATATCATTACTTCCTTCATCCTCATTTTGATCACCAATGGATCATCATGAGGATATAACACACCTGCGAGATCGTTCTTGGAGAAACCGATGACCAATTTTTCTTTGTTCACCTTCCTCGAGCGATCATCCTCAGCTAGATTTATTCGCTGAATGTATGAACAAGCTTGGGCCTCATTGAGGTAAGCTTTCCTCTCTGCAGTAAGGTCTCCACCACTTGCATCTCCACCTGTAATAACATTACAATCAAATGATCCAAAACGGATTGAAAATACCTCACGCTCTGGCTGTCTTGGTCTTTTGGGGAGATCGGGGTCATCTTCTAGATCATCTTCACGACCTCTTTTCTTATTTTCTTCTGCTCGATGAGGAGATCTAGACCTCTGTATTGCTCGGTCATTGCTTTTACCTTCATTTCTGCGATCAACATACTTGGCCAACTTTCCTTGTCTGATGAGTGCTTCGATTTCATTCTGAAGAGCTATGCAATTTTTGGTCGTGTGACCATGGTCTTTATGGAACTCGCAATATTTGGCCTTATTCCTCTTATCAAGATTTATCTTCATTTTCTCTGGCCAGTTTAGCTCCTCGTTGTTCTTGATTTCTTCCAAAACATGGTTTATGTCTACTTTCAAAGGAGTATAATTTTCAAATTTCTTTAACATTTCCCATGATGGCTTTACTTTTGACTGCTTGTCACCACCATTGCTCTTATGCTCTTTCTTTTTAGCTTTATCAACCTCCACCTTAGTCTCTTTGGTGTCCATGTTCTTCTTCGCAGCCATAGCCTCCTCGACATTCATGATTTTGGCCACTTTTGCCATCAGTTCTGACATGGTCCTGGGTGGATCTTTGGCCAAAGTATAGTATAATTTATTGGGCAACAGACCACTCATCAAAGCAGTAATAGCTGTCTTTTCTTCGTAATCAATAACTTCGAGCTTCTCGTTATTGAAACGAGTTATATAATCCCTGGTGCTCTCGCCTACCTTTTGTCTAACACTTAACAAGTGTGCTACTCGTTTAACTGGTTTTTCTCCAAAACAGAAATTTCCAATAAAAAGTTCGGTCAATTAAATGAAAGTTAAAATCTTCCCCCGAGGAAGATTATTGTACCATATTTGAGCAGATCCGGTAGGAGTTCCCGAAAATGCCCTGCATCTCATCTCATTGGGCACGGCATAGATGTCGGCAGCAGCTTGGTATTGTTTTATATGAAGAACATGGTCAGTTTTTCCATCATATTTAGGAGTCACAACAGGTGCTTTGAACTTAGATGGTGTGGGAAAATCCACAATTGCCTGGATAAATGGTGTCCCTCGGATAAAAGTTCTTTATAGAGGATTATTGGCCTTAACCATCTCCCCTAATCTATCCTCCAACCTTCGAATAGAGCCTTTCCATGCGTCATTTTCCTCCTCGGACCTGTTGGTTCGAGCAATTGATCGTGTTGAAGTTGCTTCCTGGGATTTATCATGACGAGCAACTGGTCGTGATTGGGAAGAACCCTCCCTTAGATCGAATGGTCGTCAAAAGTTCCTCGACACAGCCTTAGGAGGACTCCTATTCCTCCTAGGGCCCAATCGATCAAAAGGAGAGGCCCTACTTAATCTCTCCAATGCACTAGTCCTTTCTGGAGAGAGGGTGATCTGTTGTTCAGTATCTGTGGCTCGTACTGATAAAGTTTGACCTGGTTAATAAGAAAAATCATCAGATCTTTCAGTGCGATATGAATCGGTATGCCCAGTACGCGAGGAAAGTAAATGGGTGTTTCTTTGAACGCTTCGTTGTCCTGAATGGGTCGACACTCCGCCCTGGATAATTTGCATGAGTTGTCCCATAGTTTCTTGCACGGTTGTCTGGCCTTGGGCTAGATTAGCCATTATTCCTGCCAAATCTTGAACATTCGGAGGAGCAGATGGATTTGGGTGGTTTCCAGCCTTTTGATTACTGGATTCTGGATTATCAGCCATTGGAGATGAATTATTTTGGTGAAAAATGATAGTTTCAGTCGTTTCCCACAGACGGTGCCAATCTGTTGATGTAAAAAATTAGATTAACTCTAATTATTTAATCACAGATAAAAATAAATAAGACAAAAGAAATTTTAAAGTGGTTCAGCCTTGAAAGAATTACCTACGTCCACTGTTTTGTTATTGCCGACTGTTTAGAATTCTCAATAATAGATTTTTACCAAGAAATTATGAGTCCCCTGCTAATGAGGAGGTTACAATGTATTTATAGCCTTGAGACTGTACATGCGTGAGAATATTACATAGCTGTCCAATAGGCGTGTACATCTGTATGATAATAATTCCCATTTAATGCGCATTCAATCCTCTTAATTATCCGGTTATAACTGCTTTGTACGAGGTGCAGCTCGGACCGTCAAAGCTGCTCGGACTGCCTAAGTAGCTCATTATACATGAGTTGATCGGAGAACACTTGTTTCTCGGAGCGCCTGAGTTGGTCGGGGAGGTTGAGTTCCTCGGAGTCAAGGTGTTGTAAAAAAAATGTTCGCGGGTGCCATGTAGATTGACACGTGTCTCCACATAATTGGTCCGCGTCAGCAGACTAAATTTAGTATCAACACTTGGTATGGACAAAAGTCGCAAGTAAATTTGTTAAAAGTTTTGGGATGTATATATTTTTCTCTTATCCCTTCGTAAAATAGGGAGAAATTTGATTAAAAGGGGGAGAAGTATATCTTTATTATCAATAGTGAGGAGTCTAAAGTATACCGTCTTTTGATTCCAAAAACCAAAGAGCTCATAATCTAAAGAGAGGTCATTTTTTTATGAAAGTTCAAAGTGGAGTTTTGATCAAGATTTGTCCTTGAATTCAATTTCATTTGATTTTTTCAGATTAGATGAAAACAAAGAATGTGAAGACATTATGAGCATCCTAAGAACAAGCCAAAGAGAAAGTCCATCCCGATTTCAAAGTCAAATCCCACAATCTTCAAAATACAGGATCATTGACTAAAGATTCAGCGACACCCCAAGGAAGGTACGATCAATTAGAGAAATTTACGAGTCATTTAATGTTATATTTTTTGCAAATAAGTTCACAATTTTAAATAAGCAGCAAGTCATGAAATTTGGTAGAAGGCTATGAATGAAGAAATTGTTGCCATTGAAAAAAATCATATGTGGGAACTTAATTACTTACAAATTCATAAAGATGTTATCGAATTGAAGTGGATTTACAAGACCAAGTTCAATGAATTTGGATCAATTCATATATATATATAAGGCTCTTTTGGTTACTAAGGGCTATTCACAAAAACCCGATGTTGATTTTAATGAATCATATGCATTTATTGCTCTCGTGGAAATTATAAGAATGGTTCTTGCAATTGGTGCCCAAATGAAGTTGCCAGTATTTGAACTTGATGTAAAATCAACCTTTTTTAATGAAGATTTATAAGAAAAAGTTTATGTGGTGAAAACTCAAGGCTATGAGATTAAGGCTTTGTATGGTTTAAAGCAGGCAACTGGAGCATGGAATAACTAAATTGAAAAATACTTTCAGAAAAATGGATTTCAAAATGGACAAAGTGATCCATCTTCATATGTTAAAAAGGAAGGTGCGCTTGATTTTCTATTTTTTGTGCTTAAGTCGACGATTTAATCTTTACTGGCACAAATGAGAGAATGATAAAAGAATTTAAGAATGCTATTATGAAGGAATATGAGATGACTGACTTGGGATTAAGAAATATTTTCTTGGAGTTCAAGTTAATCAATCAAAGGGGAAAATTTTTATCTCACAAGAAAAATAATGTGAGGATCTGTTGAAGAGAATTTTTTATGTCAAATTGCAAGACGATTTCAACTCCTATTGCCTTAAGTGAAAAATTACCACTACATGATTGAGCGCCAAAAGTCGATGCAAATATTTATCTATGTTTGGTTGTTTTCCTAATCTATCTCACAAATACAAGGCCTGATATTGCATATGATGTTAGCCTTGTTTCTAGATTCATGAATGAACCGAGTAGAATCCATTTTTCGGTAGCAAAGCATATTTTGTGATACATACATGGCACTATAAACATTGGGATCAAGTGCGAAAAGGAAGATGACATCAATATTATTGGCTTCATAGATAGTTCCTGGGTTGGGTCCATTTTATGATTTAGCTTAAAATTGATATGTTGGTCTTTGAAAAAGCAAAACACAATCGCATTATTCGTGACTTGGTGCATAAGGAAGAAATTCAGTTGGAATTCATCAACACAAATGTGCACTTGGCTGACATATCCACACATGCTATCACTTCTAAAAAAAATTAGCTGCTATGAAAGTTAAAGGTTTTAAGAATTCAGTACGAAGAAGTTCGTCTTGATATTTTCAAAATTAATGGGGAATGTAGAAATTTAATTTTGAAATTTCAAGAAGTATTATGTCCAGTGTATTTATATAAGTATCCTGTGTTAACTAATACTGTTTTGTTAATCATAAATTCGAATATGAATCATAAGATTGTATCATGAATAAAACAGTTTTGACATGAATCCAGGATGTTTATCTTCATGTAATCAGAGAATCGAAAATTCCTTATAACTATGATTTAAAAACTAACCTTTGTCCATCGTTGTTGAACGGATTAAAATGACTTGAATGCTCCTTTCTTGAATAGTCCGGAATATGAGAAAAACAAATTTTTGATTTTCTCTCCCTCCTTAGAAACAGTGTGTATTGAGATGAATCTAGATGGTGTAGAGGTCTCTATTTATAAGGGGAAGAGGGCCGGAATCCTAGTGGTGGTGGGACTCTTTTCAAGTCTCCCACTAATGCCACTAACCATCACGTGACTAACGGATAAGGTTTACCCAAATCATTTAATATCTTTATTTATCACATTCCTAATTAATTATCTGGCATTTATTAAAACCACATAAATGGAAAATTCAGAATTTAATACAATTGAAATTAAATAATTAATTTCGTCACTAACATTAATTTCCAACAGTCTCCCACTTGGTCTTAATAATTCGTATAATTAAATTAGGTATCATAAGGTGCACAATCATTGATAAATTTTGTTAAATCAAATGATTCACGGATGCGAGTCATGGAGGTTCCATGCAATTCAAGATCATGGTTCCTTCCATGTACCACAACACCAATATTTCATTCAACTAGCCTTTAATATTGGGTATCATAATGGCCTCATAATGTCCTTTTGAATAAGAACTATTTCTGTCAATAATAATTCATAATTATATGCATGCATTCACAAAAGACAGAAATAATAGAAATCAGAAACACTTTTATTGAATTCAAGTAATAGTGTCAAACAACTAAGCCAAAATAGCAATCATAATCCAACTAATCGATACCCATCTCTTTGACATGTTCCATAAAGGTCTTCGGAGATAGTCCTTTCGTAAGAGGATCTGCTATGTTATCACGCGTACTAATGTGATCAATTGACACTCTTTTTTTCTGAACTTCTTCTTTAACTGATAGGTATTTCATCTCAATATGCTTAGCAGCCTTAGTATACCTATCGTTCTTCGAGAAGAAGACTGCTGCGACATTATCACAATAAATTTTCAGCGGCTTAGATATTGACCCCATAATTCTAAGTCCTGAAATAAAGCTTCGCAGCCATAATCCATGATTTGTAGCTTCGAAGCAAGCTACGTACTCAGCCTTCCATAGTTGATGATGCAATGACGCTTTGTTTAGCACTTTTCCATGAAACGGCTCCTTCCTACTGTCAAGGCATCCCCCAAAATCCGAAGTGCTCTTCCTACTGTCAAGGCATCCCCCAAAATCCGAGTCTAAATAACCAATCACCTCAAGGTGATCAGTCTTCCGATATGTGAGCATGTAATCCTTGGTCCCTTGCAGGTACCTTAGAACTTTCTTTGCAGCTTTCCAATGGTGAATCCCCGGATTGCTTTGATATCTGCCTAGCATCCCAACGGTAAAACTGATATCCGGTCTAGTGCAGACTTATGCATACAGCAAGCTCCCTATGAGCAAAGCATAAGGCATGCCTTTCATGTGCTCCCTTTCTAAATCACTTCTGGGGCATTGACTTAAGCTGAACTTATCCCCTTTCTGAAGTGGAACATTAATTGGATTACAACTTTGCATGCTAAATCTTTCTAAAACTTTGTTAATTTAATCTTTCTAAGACAATCCTAACATTCCTCGTGATCTATCCCGAGATATTTCTATCCCAATCACGAAGGATGCCTCACCTAAATCTTTCATTTCAAAGTTTTTAGAAAGTTACTTCTTGGTTTCACTTAATAAACCAAGATCACTGCCGGCGATAAGTAAGTCATTAACATATAGTACTAAAAACACAAACTTACTCCCACTGATCTTTAGGTATATGCACCGATCAACAGTGTTTTCTTTAAACCCAAAGGATGTAATGGTATCGTGAAACTTAATGTACCATTGACGAGAAGCTTGTTTTAGACCATATATTGACTTCTTCAACATACAGACCATGTTTTCCTTTCCTTCCTTTATGAAGTCTTGTGGTTGTTCCATGTAGACTTCTTCTTCTAAACTCCCATTTAGAAAAGCTATTTTTACGTCCATTTGGTGCAACTCCAAATCATAATGAGCCACCAACGCTAATAGGATTCTCAATGAGTCCTTCTTTGAAACTAGAGAGAAGGTCTCATTATAATCAATGCCTTCTCGTTGATTAAAACCTTTGGCAATAAGTCTAGCTTTATGTCGTTCGATATTGCCTCTTGATTCAAGTTTGGTCTTAAAGATCCACTTGCACCCAACTCGTTTTTGTCCTTCTGGCAATTCGACCAACTCCCAAACTTTATTGTCATTCATAGATTTTATTTATTCATTCATGGCATCAATCCATTTATCAGAATCATCACTATTTACATCTTTTTCATAAGAAACTGGATCATTAATATTCCCTATGTTAAATTCGGTCTCTTAAAGGTATACCACATAATCATCCGGAATTGCCGATCTCCTTTCTCTTTGAGATATTCTTAATGGCACTTCCTGTGGTGCTTCAAAAGTTTCATCGGTTATAGTCTCATTATGTGGTTGTTCAGTTGGTTGATCATTCACTTGTTGTTCATTATTATTGATTGGTTCAATGACCGGTTCAACAACTACATTAGGAACAACAGGTATGTTATGAACTCTAGGTATAGGAATTTGTACCCTGACTTCTTGAATGATTACCTCCCTTTGTTTTATACTCCCACTTACTTCACCTTCTTCAATGAATTTATCATTTCCAGTTTTTATGATTCTAGTTGTATGATTTGGACAGTAGAATTTATATCCCTTTGACTTTTCTGGATACCCTATGAAATGACAAGATAATGTCCTAGGATCCAATTTATTTTCATGAGGGTTATAGATTCTAGCTTCCGCTGGGTAGCCCCACACACGTAAATACCTTAAATCGGGTTTCCATCCTTTTCAAAGTTCAAAAGGGTTTTTTGAAACTGACTTACTAGGAACCCTATTTAAGATGTGCACAACGGGTTTTAATGCATATGTCCACAAAAATGTAGGCAATTGGGTCCTACTTATCATACTTCTTACCATTTCTATAAGGGTACGGTTATGTCTTTCAGCTACACCATTATGCCAAGGTGATCCTGCATTGTGTATTGGGCACAAATTCCTAATTTTTCAAGGAGTTTAGCAAATGGGCCAGGGCGTTGCCCTGACTCGTCAAATCTACCATAATATTCGCCACCTCTATCAGACCTAATAATTTTCACCTTTTTGTCTAGTTGCCTCTCAACCTCATTAATGTATATTTCAACGACGTTCACAGACTAAGATTTATCATGCAACATGTACAAAATGAAATAACGTGAAAAATCATCTATAAAGGTGATGAAGTATTTTTCTCCACCAATGGATGGAATATCAAAAGCTCCACATATGTCTGTATGTATTATTTCAAGTAGCTGGGTGCTTCTTGTGGCTCCTTTCTTTGTGTGTTTGGTCTGTTTTCCTTTAATACAGCCCACACATACATCATAATTGGCCCAATCCAGGTTATGGAGTATTCCATCTTTAATGAGCCTTTCAATTCTCGGCCTGGATATGTGCCCGAATCTTTTATGTCACAAATAAGCAGATTTTTCATCATTAAGTGTACGTTTCATACCAACATTAGGATGCAAGGTCACAAGGGTTTTAGAAAAATTCTTTTCAAGATTCAATCGATATAAACCATATAATAAAAAACCAGAACCAACATTATTAGAATTTTTAATCAACCAAAAACATTGTTCTTAAATTCAATTGCAAAACCATCTAAAGCGAGTTTAGAAACAGAAATTAAATTCCTAGAAACTGTGGGAACATAAAAAGTTTCTTGCAAATCTAAAATAAATCCAGTGCTTAAAATCAGGCGAAAGACTCCAACAGCTTCTATTTTAGCCTTTGCCTTATTGCCCATGTAGAGAAAATGCTCATTTGGATTTATTTTGCGGATCAAAATGAAGCTATGCATCGAATTAGAAACATGACACATAGAACCAAAATCAATCCACCAAGTGTTAGAAGGAGCGTTAATAAAGTTTGATTCGAAACAAACATAAATAAAGGGCTTACCCCTTTTCTCGAACCAGGCCTTTCGTTTATGACAATCCCTCTGAAAATGGCCCTTTTTTACAGAAGTGACACTTGTCATTCTTTTCCTTCTTCACAGTAGCAGTTGATGGTTCAGCTTGATGAGACAACCCATGACCTTTCTTAATGCCCTTGCTGAACTTCTTCTTAAAACCAGCTCCTTTGACTGTAAGGTTTGCCACCTGTCCCTTAGTCACATGGCCATTTTGTTGCTTGAGCCTTCCTTCCTCCTGTACCAACATGCTTTGCAAATCATTTACATTCCACTTGTCTTTTATAGTGTTGTAATTGATTTAGAAAGGCCCATACTCAGGAGGTAAGGAGTTTAGGACGAATTGGACGAGAGAAAACTCAGCCACTGTCATGCCCAAAACTCTAAATCTAGCAGCCAGATTGGTCATTTCTATAATGTGCTCATTCATGGTTCGAGTATCATTGAACCTTATAGTGGTCATGTCAGCCATCAGTTTCCCAGCAAGGGATTTATCAGCAGTGCAAAAGTGTTCCTTAATGTTGTTCAAATACTCGTTCGCTTTTGTAGTTTCAGGTAGGGAGGTCTTAATGTTAGCAGCAACACAGATTGGCATAAACATTAGGGCCAACCTATGGGATCGAGACCATGCTTCATGGACAGCAATTTCATCCTCACTACTGGTATCAGTAATAGCAGCGGGTTCATCACACATAATTGCCATGTCCAGGTCAAGAACCCCTCGGCTGAACTCAATTTGCTCATTCCATTCAGAAAAATTAGTTCCATCAAATTTAGAATAGGACTGAGCTTGCGAATACAGGTTTAGGGGAACTGCAATTAATAACAATGTTCACAAATTAAATTTTTACACACAAGAAAAATTGCAAGGGTCGAATATTGAATTGTTGACTAAGGATTTTGGCATATTTCATTTACAATCTGAATATCACAGAATCTGTGTTAATCATCACATAATGTTCAGATTTGTAAAGATATATTACACTATAATTCATTTATCATGGTCCCATAATTTTAGCATATGTGTTTGTTGCCTAAACATTTAATACCATGATTAATGGACTTAATGCCAACTATTCTGTTTTTACAAAAACTAGTTCTAATGTTGTTCAATTCAGATATTAGCATGTGTTGCGCTTCAATCCAATTTTATAACTGACATTAGAATAAGTCTTTAATGAATGTAAGTATATTATTCGTACATGCAGTCTCGGTCTGTGTTTGACCTTTGACTTAACTCAAATGAATAATTGTTTACATGTCTCAACTTAAATATAGTTAATCATGCCTTAATATTAACTATAATACGTAATCTATCAATAATTACAAAGATACCAATAGTAGCTTAAATGCCTCAAAAACAGAATTGCCGAGGTATAGTAAAAACACAAAATACATGAATTTTGCCAAAAATGGCAAAAATGAGTTTTCACCATAGAATCGAAGTAAAACATGCCAGAAAACCAAAATTTTTTGCGGAACGTTAATATCAATTTTCTACAAAGATTTATAAGCCCCGAGATTATTTTCTAAAATGGCAAAAATGGGGTTTTGAGGGCCTTAACGACGTCAAAACGCAAATAAGCTGGTGCCCATTATTTCCAATGGGTTTTGTTTATTTCGACGTTTCCAGTTGACCATGTCAATTTCCTAAAATTCCGAGCAAGTTTTGACCCTTCATTCTCACCAGTGAGTATTGGCGACAGAAGAAAAACGTCACAAAAAATCTCAAACACACTTTAAGAGCATATTTAATGACAGAAATAAGACGTCGTAGAAGGTCTCAGGCACAAAAGCAATTTCGTTTTTAATATCATAACACAAATTCGAATTACCATATGTACGATTATCATATTGCTTAAAATTTTCCAGATTTCTAGAAAAATAAAATTTTCAGATTTCGGGAAAACAAAATTTCCAGATTTTTAGGAAAAAATTTTTTCCCCAGATTTTCAGATTTACCAAAATTCCAGATTTTCAAATTTTTAAAAGATTATAAATCAGAATGTTATAAAGGAGTTTTCATTAACGAAAAACATGAGATTATAAACCGCAAGCTCTGATACCACATGTTAACTAATACTGTTTTGTTAATCATAAATTCGAATATGAATCATAAGGTTGTATCATGAATAAAACAGTTTTGACATGAATCCAGGATGTTTATCTTCATGTAATCACAGAACCGAAAATTCCTTATAACTATAATTTAAAAACTGACCTTTGTCCATCGTTGTTGAACGGATTAAAATGACTTGAATGCTCCTTTCTTGAATAGCCCGAAATATGAGAAAAACGAATTTTGGATTTTCTCTCCCTCCTTAGAAACAGTGTGTATTGAGATGACTCTAGATGGTGTAGAGGTCTCTATTTATAAGGGGAAGAGGGCTGGAATCCTAGTGGTGGTGGGACTCTTTCCAAGTCTCCCACTAATGCCACTAACCATCATGTGACTAACGGATAAGGTTTACCCAAATCTTTTAATATCTTTATTTATCACATTCCTAATTAATTATCTGACATTTATTAAAATCACATAAATGGGAAATTCGGAATTTAATACAATTGAAATTAAATAATTAATTTCGTCACTAACATTAATTTCCAACATCCTGGAGATTCCAAGTGACGTTTCATATTTCCTAGGTCAACTAATTAATTCATACTATAGATTTCATCCTACATATAGAATATAAACAACAATATCTCTCTTGTGATAATACATAGAAAAACAGCAAACAACATAGAGTCCAAGTCTCAAATTGAGACAATATTCTTGTACTACTCATATAACATTTTATGAAATAACTTTGTTCTATATTTCCACTACTCTTCCGCCTTTATACCCAAGATTATCTACGTCGGTCAATTTCTCGTAAAAAATCAGTTCCTCACAATAAGCACTCCAATCATTACGTCATGCCATTTATACTCATGCTAATCGTCAACTTTTTACTCGTGAACTTTGTATTCAAGACCAAATCACTGAATTTATTACCTTAGAAGCCCAATACTAGAAAAATAAGAATAAATACAAATGGCTTATTGACTGGGATAATAATACTAAATTTTTCCATGCATGTATTAAACAACAAAGCAGAAATGATAATATTTCATCTATTTACAACTTTGAGACTTATTGGACTATTGAACAACATTTTATAGAAACTAATTTACCTCGTTCTATTTTAACTTATTTTTTACTACTCATCCACCATTGACCTTGCTTCACTATATTTTTTCGAAACTTAAACCTGTGGATAAAGATAATTTACTCCAACATGCGACTTAAGATGAAATTCTCCATAATTTGTCTCGGATGGCTAATATTAAGAGTCTATGTCCAAATGTCCTTACTTCAGAATTTTTGTAAAACCACTAGAATATTGCGAGAATATTGTAATTAATTTAGTACAATCCTTTTCTCATTCGAGATATTTATTACGGGAACTGTTGGAATTTAAGATAACAATTTAAGTTGATAAAATCAAATTTTGATTAATTTTTGGTTCAATTTAATATAAAACCATCACGTCTTTCGAGATGGTTTGAAGTTGTAACCCGTTCTCTTTCGTGAGGAATATAACGTGGTATATTCACATGCGTAAAATCATAAATTAATGAATGAGAATTCATAGCTAATAGTACCTAGTTGGAACATGAAATTTGATTAAATTGTTATATTAAAACTCTTTTCCCACATATAAAGAATGTCAAAAATGGGTGTAGTTTATTATAATCCATTTTTGGCTTGAAGTATTGGTGTCCCTGGGGTATTCCAACTCTTTGAAAGAAGGAGGATCTGCATGGCCTTGGATTGACTTCCAAGCACACACGTGTGTGCCGCCGCCCCTACCCGACCCGGTTGGGATTTGACTTGACCAAAGAGTTGTCGACCAGATTATTCATGCCACGTGGACCTATTATATTGTGACATATGTCCTCATGAATATACACTTCAGCGCTTTAGTTATACTTGGTCGGCGTCATAATAACTTGGTCGGCATTCCGGTCGACCAACATAAGAAGATGAACCACCAAGAAGAATAAGAGTCATTCACATGAGAATTATCTAGAGACATGCCACATGTGCCTTAGAAGACCAATGGTCTCATTCATTGTGTATTGGTGTAAATGCTTAGATATATAAAGGCATTCCACCCCTTTGTTTCCAGAGCATTTTAAATATCTCATTCCCCTTAGCTCAAGGGACAACTCTAGATTATATACGCAAGACTACCCTAAGTTCTATGTAACCAACTTGACTAGTAATACCACAATTGTGGATGTAGACTTTTCCTAAGCTGAACCACTTTAAAAATCTTTGTTGTTCCTTACTATTTTCATTTACATTTTATCTGTGGTTATAAAATTGGGAATTATTAGCTAAGATAAAGTAATTACAAAATTTGGACATCAACACAAAGAATTAACTTTTAGGCAAAATTTTATTTATCTTTTATTTAATTTTTAAAGTTCAATTTTTTTTGTACATATTATTTATTTTTTGGCCCAATTTATTATTCCGTTTTTTAACATTTGAGATATTCATTTTTAATATTTTTTCCCAACAATTGTAACTATTGGATTATTTTTCAACTCTTTTTAACTTTATTTATTTATTATAAATAACTGTCTTTGTTTTCATTTTCAGTGTTGATTTTTTAGACAACTTTTGTCTAGGTCTGTCTTATTTTCATGTCCAAAAGAAGAGTTTCTTCCATTGTTAGTTCGCCAAAAAACTTGCAATTTGGAGTGCTATTATTGCACGTTGTGACTGTTGTATCGTGGGAGATGTTTTTCATCGAGTCTGTAGAACACCAGTGCGAAAAAAATATCATCTTAAGGACAAAGTAACTGACACTTGCCTCAATTAGCAAATTCTACATTTACTGTCCCTATAAGTTTTATGTGTTTCAAATTATTATGTTTACATTAAATATATGGATAACAATATGAAGACATTATTTTTACTTACTGTGATAAAACTCCATAATGATTTTCTGTGTTAATTAATTACAAAATATTTTTATAATAATTCGTGTTACGATTTTTTCTCTGCACCAAAAAATTATTATTACATATTTGAACTGTTTATAAAATTATTATATACTCGTGCTTATATGTATAAACTGCAAGAAATTTTATGTTATGATAATTTCTGTTTAAGTGAGAAAATAGTTAACTTTTATTACATGTGTATTGTTTACTTTAGACTCATTATTCTTATATAATAATAGTAGTGTCATTATATTAATATGATCTTTCCACTCGTATATCCTGTCATAAATACATATTTATTTCTATTAAAAACATAAATAGCATCACTATTTTCAAATGTTGGCAACATCAAATGTTATTTTATTTGATAACTTTGAGATTGGATAATTTTCTTAATGAAAAGGCACAAACTTTGAAAGAAGGGGGAGACTGACATGCAAATAATTAATGCAATGGATGCATGGAAACATGCTAATTTTCTATGCAAGAATTATATCATCAAAAATATTGAAAATAAATTATGTAACATGTATATCCCTCTTAAGTGGACAAAGAAGTGTCAGAGTCTTTGGACAAAAAATACAAAACGAAAAGTTTTAAATTAAAAAAAATTGTAGGTAGATTCTTGAATTTTAAATGATTGATTCAAAGACTGTCATTAATCAAGTACAAGAGATCCAATTGATTTATCATGAAATTATTCTAAAAAAATGGAATCAATTGAATTATTTCAAGTGGCTGCAATGATAAAAAAATCACCACCATCTTGGAAAGACTTCAAAAATTATTTGAGACATAAAAATACAAAAAAATGGGGCTTAAGGACTTGATTGTGAGATTAAGTATTAGAGAGTATAATTATGTATCCGAGAATAAAATTGAAAATTCTATGGAATCAACAACACATGTGGTGGAAGAAGGGAAAAGTAACAAGAACAAGGAAAAGGAAGCGTGTGAACCAAGGTGGTCCATTCAAATGGCCTAAAGGTGAAAACTTTAAAAAGTTTGATTAATAATATTTTGTGTGTGACAAGACGGAACATCATGCTAAAGATTGACATAATAAAAAAAATCAAGGGAATAATAAACATAAGCTCGTACAAGCCAATGTCACTGAAATTGACATCCTTTCTGATGATATTAATGATTTAAGCCTTTCAGCTGTGTTTCTGAAATCAAAATAATGGGAAATAATAGTAAATGGTAGGGCGACTCGTCACATATATTCTGACAAGAATTTATTTACTTCTTAACAATACTTTGATCACGAGGTGTAACTTTTTGTGGTAAATTCTTCTACTTCAAAGGTCGAAGGGAAAGGAAAAGTTAGACTCACGATGACTTCAAGAAATGATCTTACTCTCAACGACATGCTTCATGTCTTAGTCATTCGAAAGAACTTGATTTCAGGATCCTCACTTAGTAAGAAGGGATTTTAACTTGTATTTGAATCTGGAAAATATGTACTAACTAAGAGTGGTATATAAATGGGGAAAGGATATTTGAGCGATGGGCTCTTCAAACTCAATGTATTAACACTAATGCCTATTACTAATGATAGGAATGTATCTTCTTATTATTTACTTGAGTCTTATAGTGTATGACATGGCAGATTAGGTCATGTTAATTATGATACTATTAATAGATTAATTAATTTAGACTCAATACTAAAATTTAGTATTGACTCAAATCATAAGTGTGAAACGTATGTGGAATCGAAGCTAACTAAAACTCCTTTTAAAACTGTTGAAAGAAGTACAAACCCTCTTGAGGTAATTCATAGTGATATATGTGATTTGAAATTTATACAAACAAGAGGTGGAAAAAGTATTTTACTACTTTTATTGATAATTGCATATGATGTTATTGTGTACTTGTTTAGAAGCACATACGAGGTGGTAAATGCTTTCATACATTATAAAACAGAAGTTGAGAATCAATTTAGCAAAAAGATTAAAGTAGTCTAGAGTGATAGAGGAGGTGACTATGATTCCCTATTTATACAATTTTGTTCAAAATAGAAGATTATTCATCAAACTACCACTCCTTACTCACCTAAATCTTACGGTATTATAGAATGAAAAATCCAAACTTTAAAAAAGATAATGAATGTTATATTGATAAGTTTAGGTTTACCTCAGAACTTGTGGGGGAAAGCTTTGCTTTTTCTAAACTACCTTCTTAATAAAATTCCTTATAAGAAAACACCTAAGACACCGTATGATTATGGAAAGGTCGAACACCTTCTTATGAATACCTTAAACTGTGGGGGTGTCTTGAAAAGGTGGTGATTTTTAATCCTAAATGGATTAAAATAAGACCAAAATATCTGAATTGCACTTTCACTGCTTATTCAATTAATAGTAGTTTATATCAATTTCATATACATAAATCTAAGATTTTGGATATACATGTAAATACTATTATTGAATATAGAAATTTATATTTCTTCAAAGATCCATTTCCTAATAGTAAAGTGGTTGATTCAAGTTCTTAGAAAAGAAATTACGACACTACATCTAGTAGTCATCAGGATAATGTAAAAAAACAGAATATATTGAGAAAATAATGACCTCGAACCTAGATGCAACAAAAGGACAAAGACTTCAAAGTCATTTGGTTCAGATTTTGTTTAACTTGTATGTTATAAAGTGAGCCTAGTAACTTCGCAAAAGCGATGTCAACTCCAGAAGCTCTTTTCTGAAAAGAGACTATCAATAGTGAAATTGGATCCATCATAAAAAACACACTTGGGAATTGGTTGAAGCACCACCAAGAAGTAAACCTCTTAGATGTAAGTGGATATTCAAGATAAAATTAAAAGTTAATGGATCAATTAAAAAAATAAAAATCCACACTTGTAGATAAAAGCTATAAGAAAAATGAAGGATGGATTATGTTGATAAGTACTCAAATGTTACAAGAATAATGTACATTCAAATGTTAATAACTATTGAAATGGTACATAATCTTGAGATACCTCAAATGGATGTAAAAACCAGCTTGTTAAATGACGAGTTAAACGAAGAGATAAACGTAGAATAACCATAAGGGTTTAATATATCATTAGAAGAAAAGAAAATGTGTAGACTTATTAAATCCTTTTATGGATGAAAACAAACACCTAAACAATAACATGAGAAATTTGATATCATAATGATGTCAAATGAATTTAAAATAAATACGTGTGATAAATGTGTTTACATTTAAAACACTAAAAGAGGTTATATCATTGTTTGTCTCTATGTATATGATATGCTTATTATTGGAAATAAATAAAGATATCATTGAATCTACAAAGAGAATCTTGTCCATTAAATTTGATATGAAAGATATGCGTATTTTTCATGTTATATTAGAAATTAAAACTTCTAACACATCGGATAGACTTATCTTGTCTCGGTATCATTATATTAAGAAAATACTTGATAAGTTTGATAAGGGTAGTGATAGAATTATTAAAACACCTATTGACCCAAATCTTCATTTATATAAATTACTAGAAATGGTCTATCTCAATTTCAATACTCTCGTATCATAGGCAATTTAATGTATATCATGAACTGAACTCAACCAAATATTGCCTAAAGTATTTCAGGTGAAGACCATTAGAAAGCCATAATAAAGGTTCTTATATATCTAAGATATACCCTTAATAATGGATTAAACTACACTATATATCCATCCGTACTTGAAGGATACAATTATGTTAATTAGATATTTTATTCAAAGGATTCTAAATCTACAAGTGGATATGTATTTACCCTTGGCAGTGCTGCTGTGTCTTGGAAATTCTCAAAACGTACTTGTATTGCTAGGCCCACTATGGAATCTAAATTTATAGCCTTAGATAAAGCTGGAGAAGAAGCAAAATGGTTCAAAACTTTTTAGAGGATATTTTAATATCGCCAAAACCTATGCCTACAATTTGCATACATTGTGATAGTCAATCGACAATTGGGAGAGCACAAATCATATGTATAATGGTAAGTCTCGATATATACGTGGAAGACGTAATACCGTTAAACAACTGCTCTCCAATGGAATTATTTACATTGATTATATTTTTTTTTGATAATATAATGGATCCATTAACTAAAGAGATGAATAGATAGTAAATGTATAATTTTTTGAAGGGAATTTAATTAAAGATTACAAAATAAAGAGTTATCTTGATAGAAAACATACCCAACTGACTGGAGATCCTAAGATCTAGGTTCAAAGGGATATCCAAATCTTGATTGACTCTTTAAAGAGAGCACTTATGATTTTTAAACTCATACCTATTCACATGATAAAACAGTGTTACTCATAAAGTAAGGATAAGCTTATTTTTTAATGATTCCTATATCTTGAATATTAAAGTAGGGTATAATATGATACTGTTAGTGGAAAGTCACCTATGTGAGTGTGAAGGGGCCGCTTTTATGAGAACTTTGAAAGTCTGAGATTCCTTAAAGCACTCATGAAACTAGAAATTGCTCAGGGCCAAAATGAACACGACCGAAAGAACCAAATTTGTTCAAAAAATTGCTTATGAATTCTATTGCCTAGAGTTACACCAAACACTGAACAGTTTAAGACCTCAAGCTCACTTGAATAGTAAGTAAATCTGATGGTCTCCCACTAGGAAAGATTCAAAGCCAAAAGCTATCTCTCCCGGTGCAGAATTTTTTTAATAGAACTCTCTTAGTGTGTGCATAGTCATTTATGTTGATCCAATCATTTTCATTCATGTGGGGGATTTTTGGAATTTATGGCATTTATTTAAGTTGATGAAATCAGATTTTAGTCAATTTTAATATCAATTTAATATGGGTTCCACATGTCTTTTGAGACGGTTTGAAGGTATAACGTGTTCTCCTATGTGAGGAGTATAACATGGTACACTTACATGTGTAAAATCATAAATTAATGAATGAGAAATTGTAGCTTAAAATACACACTTATAACATGGAATTTAGTTTAAGTGTTATGTCAAAGATCTTGTTCCACATAGGAAAAATATGAAAAGTGGTCATAGTATATTATAAACCATTTAGCTTAAAGGTTTAGTGTCATTGAGGTATCCCAACTCCTTGAAGGAAGGAGGACCTACTTGGGGTTGGATTGACTTCCAAGCCCACAAGAGCGCACTGTCGTCGCCCACCTGACCTGATTCGGTTCGGTCCGGTCAGGATCGACTTAGCACGTGAACATGCACGAGCGTGATTCGTGGATTGTGGGCCTTGGGGATTGACTGAGCCGAAGTATTAAATTTTGAGCTAAATTTTATGTAGCCTTTTATTTAATTTCAAAGTCCAATTTTTTGGTATGTCTTATTTATTTTTTGGACCAGTTTATTATTTTATTTTTTAACATTTGATATATTTCGTTTAAACAATTTATTCTAATAATTATGGCTATTGGGATATTTTCCAACTATATTTTAGCTACCGCTTATTTGTTATAAATAAGTGGCTTTGGTTTTGTTTTCAGTGTTAGTTTATTAGACAACTTTTTCCTGGGTCTGTCTCATTTTCATGTCCAAAGGGAGAGTTTCTTCTATTGTTGGTTTGCCAGAAAACTTGTAATTTGGAGTGCTACTATTGCATGTTGTGATTGTTATATCATGGAGAGGTTTATCATCGAGTTCTTAGAGCACCAATGCGGGAAAAATATCGTCTTAAGGTTAGAGTGTCCAACACTTGTCTTAATTTATAAATTCTGCATTTATTGTCCCTACAAGCTTTATGTGTTTTAGACTATTATTTGTATATTAAATATATGGATAATTAGAGCCAAATAATTTTTTTTTTATTTTCATTCCTATGATTTCCCATCCCACCCAGGTTAAACATTATAGATCAATTAGTTTATGTAATGTTATTTATAATCTTATTTCTACTATTCTTATTTTGAGGACGCGCCATATTTTATAATATCTAGTGTCTCTATAGCAAATTGCCTTTATTCTTAATAAACACGTAAAAAAATATTCTAATCACTCATAAAATTTTGCACATTATCCATAAATCAAAAGAGAAAAAAAAGGTGTATGTTCTCTCAAACTTGATTTATCTAAAGCCTATGATCCAATTATAATGGTCATTTCTCAAATGGTTCTTTCAACAACATGATTTTCCAAATTTCTGAATGCAATGTTAAATGGAATGTGTTATAACAACTTCTTTTAATACTCTTATTAATGTACACGCGGGACATATATTTTATCCTACTAATGGTCTAAGGCAAGGGGACCCTCTATCTCCGTATCTTTTTATTTTAGTCTCGGATGTTTTTATGATAAATTGACCAAGATAGTCATGCAAAAAAATTAACAGCTCCCCGTACATCGAAACAAGGTTTTATTATTCCTTTAATTACTTTTACCGATGATTGTATATTTTTTCTACAGTAAAATAATAAAACAATTACTCATTTCAAAGAATATTGGATCAATTTTATCTTCATTTTGGCAAAAGTATTAATCGTGATAAGCTTCTGTTACTTTTAGTCCCTGTGCCCCTTGCTTTGTTAAACATAAAACCATTCACTCCTTTAGAATCCATGTTTATCGTGGTCTTGATAAATACATTGGCCTTTTGTTAATGTAATACATTGTAATTTAAGTCCATTAAATTAAATAAATTAAAAAATTATAGTACAATTATTTGCAGTGACTTATGGCATCACTAATTAGAAGTAATACGTGTTATGGGTGTTTATTATTAAAAATATAAACTGGAGTTTCGACTTAAGGCACACTAAGGAATTAATAATTATTTAATAAATAAATTAGTGATTATTAATCTTAGATTTGTACTGGTTAAAAGATTGGTATATCAGTTAGGTACTTTGGACTGACATTTGGAACATCTATACCATTTAGTTAGGAGTTAAAATAATAGATTTTAATCCCTATGGGTAAGTATTGAACTTGGGCTTTGTTTTGGGTTGTTTAGAGTGGTATATGGACTATTTAGGTCGAGGCCCATATTGGTTCTAAGCCTAATTTCTAAATTAACATAATAAAAATGCCATTCGATTAACCTTAATCCATCCTAAACCTTTTGGAGAGAAAACCCTAGATTGAGAGAGAGAGGAGGCAACCTAGATAAGAAGGAATTGGAACAATTGAGTTGGATTTCACCCCAAATTAGAATTGAGAAAAGTTTATTTTGTATTTAAATACAATCTTTTTAGTGTTAGAATATAATTATTCATTAGATTCTAAAAATAATTGTAAGGAAATATGATATGGCTAATTAAATTTCCAATTTTGAAATTAATTAAATAGTTTAAATTGGATTAGTATTCGTGTTCATAGTATAATATGAAATTTTGGAATCCTTATGAATCTAAAGTGGGATTGGTATTTAATTATTGGGATCATGTTCTACTATGATAGTTGAATTAAACACCCCTTACAGTTGTCGCGAGTTGTTATGAATCTGAGTTAAAATGGGGAAAATGATAAACTAGGATTCTTGAGATGATTTTGAGATCTAAACCTTTAAACCACGTTAGGATTGATAAAATCAACGGAGAAATTGTTAATACCGATGTTAGACAATTTATTCCAAGAAGAAATAGTGTTTGGTAATGATTAAAAGCTTCAAAATAAGGTTTAAAGGTTAACAATGGCAAATTTTATTTTGGGAAGAAGACATTTATAGGTTGATCTCATTTGAACGAGAATTAATCTCGTTTAAACGAGTTGGGGTTTCTCATTCAAACGATATTTAGAATTATTTCAAACAATCGGTGTGAACTCGTTCTAATAACTAGTGTACAGTCGTTCGAATGACTTTGATTTTGAATTTTTATTTTTTAATTAAAAAGAGGTAATTAAACCAATTGATTTGGATTTAAGTCTGGTAACCTTAATGTGACCAAGATTACTTGTTTTGGGTATTATGTGTAACATAGCGGGTGGGAGTTCTCATATGATACATACTAGAGGGGATATCCCGATGGGGCACGCATGATGGAGACCACGTTGGTACCACAGTGGATAGAAACGGGCTTTACCCTTATCATGATTACCCCGGGCATCACGTGCTGAAATTACCCGTTGCATCTAGATAAGGTGTACACGGGGTGATCCTTTCATATGGATTTTGGGTATGGAATGGTATAACTAGTGCGAAGGCATAATGATTATCCCTAGTAGATTTTTTTAATGGTTATAGGTGTGGTATATCCTATAACTTTGCCTAGTATGCATGAGCAATCCCTGGATGACTCAGGAATATGCCTTTTTTATGCGAGGGCTTGAGAGTAGCCCATTTATGATGTACGTGGTATGGACCGTAGTTATGTGGATATAGACTTAGAGATTTTCTATTTTCTCATTATATAATCATATACTAAAGATGTATATAATATGTAGTAGTGAAACCTTTACCTATATTGAGTTTATATGAATAATTTGTAATCATTGGATTCACTTGGGTTTGGGAGTAGACGCATGAGATATTTAGGGTTGTTTAGGTTGGGATAACTTAAAAGAAACTAAAATATATGAAGAAGGTGCGTATTTATATTATAGTCCAAACTCAGTTATATTATGGGGTGTCACAATTGGTATCAGAGCATTCTAGGATCTAGTGTCCTAGTGATCATAATTGCATCCATTATTTTTCTGTGTAGGGTTCTTTGACATGGTAGAGATTGTCATTTAGATTTTATATTCTATTTGCATACGTGTACTTATATGCTTTTGTTTATTATCTTTCAGATGGTGAACACACGATACAAACGAGTAGTTCGATAGCAACCGATTGCTACAGCTAAGTTAGAGGCCGATGCGGTCACCTCCACCATCGTAGTAGGGACAGACACCCGTTTTCGCATAAGAAAACTTGTTCACTACTACTGCATATACAATATCTATGACTATGGAAGCCATGCAACAGTAGAAACCACAACCACCACCACCACCCGTGGCAGCACATGTGCTTACCCATCCTACTGTGTTTTCTCGGGAGAGAGCTATTACTACCTTTGGGAAAAGGCGCCCAACAAAGTTCTCAGGATCTACAAACCCTATTGTTGTATTGCAGTAGAGGTCTGATATTGAATGACATCTACATTTTCTAGAGTGTACTGACATCCAGAGGCATAAGCTACTCATTTTCGAACGTATAGAGGATGCCCTATAGTGGTGGAAGTTTGTTACAACCGTGGAGGGACCGTCGTAGATAGCCATTTTGCAATTCTGGGAAACGTCGGGGGGGGGGGGGAGTATTTCCCTCCATTACAATAGCAAGACACAAGGTCAAAGTTTAATTGAATAAAGTAGGAGTACAACACACTTGAGGATTATGAGAAATCATTTACTTAATTGGTACACTTTTCCCCTGAGATGGAGAGTTCAAAGGCAAAGAATATTTATATATTCGTTAGAGGTTTAACGTAAACGATGGGATGAATATTGATGGGAAATATGGCCCACACTATATACACTCAAATAGTGGATGCCACACTACGACATTGTCAAGAATCCAATGAGTTTTTGAGAGAGAAAGGCCTAAAAAAAGACAAGGGAAATGGCCAAGGACCAAAAGCAATCAAGACAAGCGAGTTTTCTCGAGGGAAGGCACACTCACATTTCCAGTGATGGTATATTCATGAGGAGCATCCCTCGATATGATTTGGAGGAGAATATTATCATCGCCATTAGGGCGATCAGTTTCAGGGCCACCTAGTCCAAGGATAGTATAACTAGTAGGGCTTAGAGATGAGGGCCAGTAGGACCACAGTCAAATGCATTAGGACAGGCACTGAGGGTAGGGGAAGTAGGGTCATCGTTTGTACTATCCCATCAAGGGATGGTGTTTTACTTGTCCCACTAAGATACGGAAGGAAGGGAAGAAGTCGATGGTATAAGATGCTACTATTAGCGATAGTGAATCGAAAGAGAAACCTGATTTTCTCCTTGAGCATAATTACAATACATTCAGATACAATCAAGTGAGCCTAAAATAGAAGTCTTTCGAAGAAGATGATTTTATACATTAAGATTACAAGGTGAATTTGTGGGAATCCCAAGTGAGTGGTGAAGAGAATGAGGAAGAAGATGATGAAGAAGAAGAAGAGGAGAATTAACTTCGGGTTTCCTTTCAGGAGATATACATGTAGTCGTTACAGTTAAAGAAAGAGACCTTAAAGTTAGAAGCTAAATTTAAAGTACGTTTAACAGGGAATGATGATTCGAAATTGACTGATGATCTTAGGGTATGTGAGAACACTTTTAGGCATAAGATCAAACTCATTGAGGGGGAAAGAGATAACCTTCGGGGTTTGGAAGAGGTTTGGAAGAAGGAATCCATAGTTTTTTTATGAGACTTGTCATTTTATCGAGTCTAGAATTGCGGAGTTAAAAGATATATTGAGAGAATGGAGTTGCGTCAAATTTTATTTGGAATCTAGGTAAAAAAGTTGAATAAGATTTTAGGCATAATTCAAATAAAAAAGGACAATTTAGAATTAGATTTGATGATCCCATTGCTTCCTCTTTTAGAGAGGGGAAACCACATCCACAGATGTTAGAAAAGGTCAGCCCTTAGGTAACATGCCTCGTCGTGTTTACACATGCACACATTATGGTAGGAAAGGTCAGTTTAGGTGATCGAGGTGGAAACCAAGCGTCTGTGTAAATATGCTAGTCGTTGTTATTGGCTTCCAACTGCAATACAAAAAACGTAAACTTTAACTATACTCTTGTGGAGTATAGTAGCTAGTCTGGGTATCGAATCCTCAAGGAACTAGGACGAGTGAATATGAGGACAAAGGTAAGACTGTTAACCCTAACTTGACTCTAAAAAGAAACAAAAATATGATTTTGATTGTTAAATGACTACAACTATATGCAAATATGAAAATGAGTAACTAATAAAATTATGAATAAATGAAATGCAATTACTCTTATTAACTAAAGGACTAATGACGATTTGACTAAAACTTTAACTATGAAATGAGAACGATAGGTCGGATTATAATCCCCCACACCCTAGTAATTCACTTCGTAGGATACTAGATTCGGAATTAAAACTTTAGATGAACTCGGTATTTTATACTCCTAAGTATTACATATATGAGGGATCGTATCCCACACAGTATGTAAGCAAATGATGAATTAAAACCTGGCCTTTATTTCTCCTAAGTATTACATATATGAGGGATCGTATCCCCCATAGTTTGTAAGCAAAGAATGAATTAAAGCAATATCGTATTAACTACGATACAATTCATATAAGATTTTAATTCCAACTTATATTTTCACTATCATGAATTACATCGAGTGGGGTTCATGCACCCCGACCTTTAAAAACCTAGCCTAACATGGTGAAATTAATGAAAAGTAAGTTATCTACGTTGCATGAACTCATAATTCCTTGGAAAGAGAGATTAAACATGAGAAATAATAATAGAAGTGCTGGAAATAAAAGTTACCAAGATGGAAGAACAAGAACATGCAAGAAGAAATCAAAGGTTGAAGAAAAACTGGAAAAACTCTTTAATTAAAGGTGCAAAATATCTAAATTCTTCTCCTAGATGTTCCTACTTGATTAGGAGCTTTTACATGAATGAAATATGAATAAAAAGAGTCCTAATGACTAAATATATAGGCTAGAAGTTGTTTAGAAGAGTCCCCAAAACATAGAACTCTTTTGGCTAAAAGATAAGGATAAAATAAAAATCCTGTATCTTGCAATTTATCATACTTAAAAAGTGTGAATAATTTTGAAACGGATCTGGTGCGTGACAAATGGGCGAACCGGTTCTTTTTCTCAATTTCTGTTCGGTTTGGGTCTGACAACTTTTTTTCTTCATTCCTCTCAACTTCAAATGACCATAATTTCTTCACCATAGGTCGGATTGAGGTGCCGTTTTTTTCAGTGTTATTGTAATTGAAATTTCTTCAACTTTCCAGTTGGCCCCACCTCTGGACTAAGGTTGTAAAATTATGAAAATGCCCTTCAACTCCCCGTTTCTTAATTTCTTTCACTGTTTTGAGTTCTCTTTGGCATTAACTTGCATAAAATACCTGTAAAACACATAAGAGATACACAAAATACGAAATACTTGTCAAAAAGGGTTAGTATCACAAATATGAGACAAATTCAAGCTATTTACACCGCACGGAATCATAAAAATATCAAAATTAAGGAGATAAATGTGAATAATTTATGCCTAATCATTAGGCGTGTTTGCTTTGATCTTAGAAAATATCCTAGGAAGTCTAAATCTAAAGTCAATAAGGTTTTTCAAACCCAAGATCATCATGTCACATCTATGTCGATTAGGAAATCTAATTTGGAGGCTTTAAATATTAGATTTGTTGATTCTTGCATGATTGCACATGATTCTACTCATGATAAATCTAATGGTTGATTGTATTTATATGTTTTCATACACTTGATTTTATGCTTCATGTTGTATGTTATTACTTGGTGTATGAAGGTTAAGTCTTTTGTACTTTGATTTGATCATTTATTGAGTCTTATTAAAAAATACATAAAGAGTTTTTTTTTTATCTTTTGAGTTTTTATTTTAAATTAGTGTTATTTATTGAATTTTTTTTATAAATCTTGTTTGTTTGTATGTGTATTTTGGTTTTACAGATTTTTTATAATATATCGTTGTGCTTGAATCCCATTCGCTCCATGTTTCCATGTGTCT
This sequence comes from Sambucus nigra, assembly GCA_949130495.1. NCBI lineage: Eukaryota > Viridiplantae > Streptophyta > Magnoliopsida > Dipsacales > Adoxaceae > Sambucus > Sambucus nigra. The sequence goes on along the minus strand of OX422209.1, from coordinate 402,097,591 downwards.
AGGACATTTGATTATGATTTTTAATGCCTAGGATTGTTCTTAATCAAGCTTGCATGGAGTTGTTCAAAATTTATTTTCTTAATGGATTCACTTTGCATATGCCTTTGCACACACTTGTACGAGATCTTTTGGATGATAACTACATAAATATCATTATCCACGTGAGGCATTCTCCTATCAATCTTGAATATACATATATTTTTTTTTTATTATGGGGGATTTATGAATGTAATATCCATGAGTTATTTTGTTTGATAAAATATGATTGAGAAATAAAAAGGGCCATGAAAGGATAAATATCCTTTACATGAAAGGTCACCATTGACAAGAGCCTAAAAGAAAAGCGACCCAAACTAAAAAAAATTGCCATGATTTTTTTTTTTTGCATTGATGCTTCAAAAATTGATATCTTAAAAAACAGAGAAAAATGAATATCTACATTTTTAGGTGTTAAAACTAAAGATCAATGGGTTTTCGTAATGAATCCAAGTTAAGATTAATTGTGTTGATGTTATGAGAATCACCAATATTTTCTAGGCTAGTGTGCATTGTATATGTTTGTCCTTTATGATCTTCTTATTTATCATTTGAGGCTATATCAAAGTTTCATAAATTAATACAGTCAAATAGAACACCTTGAACATATTTTGAGTGAATGGGTCATATTCTTTTTGTTTTTGGTTCACTCTCCATCACTCTGTACCACATATGTTTAGACACATAGATAATATACAAGTGTGAAAAACTTATTTGTTTTGTGTTTTTTATGGAGTTTGTACCTATAAATATTTATGTTCATCAATGGTATATGAGTCTTTATGTATATATGATATATGTTTGTTTTTAAGTCTTTGTGTGTGTGTTTAATCCATTTTTAACATATACTTCATCCTTAATTGAAATTAGCATGTTTTATGATCATATTGGTATATTTTGTTGATTTCTTACATTGGTATCTTATGCTTCAATTTTTCATCAAAAAAATGATATCTTTTTTTATTATTTGGATTATTTGTGCTTGTGTTGCCCCGCTTATTTGTCGTTAATTATTTAAGTTCACATCATCGCATGATATTACTTTTTCCTTTATTTTTACATGTATTGCATTTAGGGGGATAAGTTATTTATATTGTGAATCTTTATCTTTCTCTAATCCTTAATATAAAGGGGAAGAAATGGTATATAACTCTTTAACTCAGGGGGAATAATTTTTACCTTTGGGGGAGAGATCCTATTTTTAGGTTGAGATTAATAGAAAAGGGGGTAGGGTTTTTCATATGTGGATTTATATTATTATACATTCTATTTGCAATTGAAAGGTGTGTTTAAGTGTGAAATTTCTTAGTGATACAAAAGACATTTCACAAGAGAAAATACACTCAATGTTTGTGTATGTCAATTTGAGTCTTTAGAGTGCTTGACGGCCCACAAGCATTTATTTTTGTGTTTTGTCCAGGAATAGCCAAAGGGGGATACTTGGGAGCATAAATTTCCAATATAGTCAATTTGTATGTATTGGATTAATTCCATTTGAACAAAATCATTTGGGTCATTAGTTAGGACTTAAGTGTTTGTTCTTAAAATCCTATGATGTTTATGATTGAAGACTGTAACGGCCAAGTTAGGGCATCTATTTAATGGTGTCGTGTTTCATGCCACGTTTCGTATTTAAAGTCCATGGATCTCCAAAGGTATAAATGCTTATTATTTTTATCCTTGGTATTTCATTTGGGTGTTAGTTTTAAAATAATTGAGGCCATTTTTCATAAAAAGATTTTTACTGAAAAAAAAGTATTTTTTGTGAAAATTCATTTGAATGGCCAATTCAAACGAAAATACTTTGTTCATTCAAACGAGATGTTTTGCTAGTTCAAATGAGTTTTTGCATTTTTTTTCAAATTACGTTCTATCAAAGTTTAAACGAATTTTTCTTCTTCAAAATGGAAAATTGTTCGATGCTCGTTCAAAGTCTGTTTGAACGAGAGCAGTTGTTTCGTTCAAAAGAGTTTATTTTTGGTTTGCACGATCTTAGTAACCTCGTTTGAATGACTCTATGATTTTCAATCGAATAAGCCCTTTATTTTTGTTCCACCTCAAATTTTTTATTTCTTATAGAAGAGGTCTGGCATCAGTTTTTACTAAGAGGCATATGCGAAATTATTTTCCAAGAACATATCTTGGGCCTCCAAACCCTAGTTAACACCCAAAACATTTGAGATCCAAGTTTTATCTATGTGCTTATTTGTGATCTCCTGTTGGGCACCACAATTTTTTTACTCATCATCATATTTGTTGAATAACATTTCATATGGTGGACTCCGTACTTGTGTCTGCTTTTTACATATGATGGACTCCGTGTGTGGGGTACTTTGAAGCGATGGACTCCGTCTTTAATTCATTGATGGTTGTTAATCCTAGATCGGTGGATACTAAAGCATGTGAGGAAAACTTATTATGGTATGTTTAGGTGGACTCCTACATGTCGGTGTGAAGAGAAAGTCAAGGGAACGAAGAAACGTCAAGTCTTGAAGGAGTTAAGTCGGTTGTGTAAGTTTTCAATCGTCATTGTCCAGTTACTTATCATAGTGAATTTGCGTGGATGGGTCGTCCGAGATTTTTCCCGTTATGGGTTTTTCTTGTACATTGAGCGTTGCGTTATTGCATCAATTATCTCTTGTTATATTATATGCTTAGACAAGATAAATTTGGTAAAATTATTTTACACAATAATTGATTTAATTGGCGATAGTTGTAAGAGTTAACTCTTTGACTCCATTAAAGGATTTTGTATACTTTTCCATTTTAATATGAATTATATTCAGGAATTTAACTTTTATTTTGCATGTTTTTGAGTATTCTTTGATTTTGGGTTTGGTATTTGCTGTGGTAGACCATGCAAGGGATTTTGAAAAGACGAAGGTCTGGATAAATTTCTTCCACTCCTAGTATGGTTCCCCTCCCCGTTATCTAACCTAGAGAGCTTGTCAAGGATTGAGAATTTTATGCTTCACACTATCCACTATGATCACACCATTGTCTGGAATTCTCTTCTATATAATCATGCCACTACGATTAGGCCATTTGAGAAATGAGGTTGGTTGAATGTTAGGAACCAAGGCATTGATAGAGATGAGATATTTTCAAACTATTTGGAGAGTTTTACACCATGGATGTGATATTTGAGTTCAATATTACATCCATTATTTGTTGTGTTTCCATCTCTATTACACCAGTCACTCTGAGAGAGTTTTACAACATGCCTTATGTACCAAACCCTTCCTTCCCTTATCATTCTGATGCTTTCCTAAATATAAAGGAGGTGGTTAATGAAATTATAAGTGAAACAATAACTAAATCTCCCTAAGGTGCCTTTCCCAAAACTCACCTCACCAACTTTACTACCTTCTCCACTTCCTTATCTTTACAAACATCAACCAAATCTCGTATCTTAATACTATCCCGCTATATAATTATCATTTTCTCATGCGATTGATACCGATGTCTCTTTGGAGTTGGGATAAATTTTGTTTGATGTTGTGGTGGATAATGTGAACAATACATGGAAAGTAAAGTGACCCGCTTTGTACTTTGGACGACTTATTCAAGGACTACTTCTTACTCGAACTGTTCATACTTTCTAAAAAAAGGAACATGCTAGTAAGATAATCACCTATATCTCGTTCCATGATGGAAACATGAAAATAAAGATGACACCTATAATACTCCTATAAACAATGTAAAAGAGGTTCTCAGTCGGGGACTTAGTGGTGATGCCTTCCATCTGTGATCTAGGACCACACACACTCATTTGGCACCCATATTCCTGACGACAAAATTGTGTAGATTTCAGCTCGGGTTATTAATCTAATATATCCTGACTTTACCACGTGTCAGATATTTGTTTTCTCACAGTTAGATATTAAGACACTGTTGATCTCCATTCCAAGATTAGAGGTCACTAACATGGCGAGTTTGGTGATGATGATGAGGACAAGGACAATGAAGATTAAGTGGAGGTGGTGACTTCTTATTTGCTAATGGTGACATCTGTTGTCTCCGTATTTGCGATTTTATACACTTTCTTTGATATACTAAAACTCTATTATATTGGTTTATCTATTTGGGAATTTAGTTATTTCTATTTTAGTGAAGCTATTTTTCTTGGATTCTTTAGACATATGTGACATTTTTATGCCATTCTTCGTATTCTATGAGTTTTTTCTATATCACTTTCTTATCACAGTTAACTCTTTGTGATACTTATCTCTATGTTCTTTTATTTGGCATGTCATGAATTATGTAGGCCTATTATTCACTCACTTGCCTTATTGCCTACTAACCCAGGTTTTATACTTGTTAAATTGCAAACACGCCTCATTCTATCTATTTTATGGTGAACTTTAACACGTATTGGTGTTGCATGCTCTAGATATATAATGTTGTTTTTCTATCTCTATTAGTGAAATATGGACTAAACTCCTTGAATGGCATATTCTATCTTTGTTTAATCTAGATTGAAAAACTAATTGTATGATCTTTCTTTGTATTCTTGTTTAGTTTGATGTTTTTTTACCTTTGCCAATTCCATGACAAAAGGGGGAGAAAGATTACATTAAGGTGGAGTTCTAATTACAAACATATCTTGATTTGTTTCATGATAAACTAAATAAATATGGAGTATATATCCAAGAAATACAATATATATATCTCAATATGGCCTTCAACATTAAGATATTATCGTTTCTAGAGCATGCATACACTTTAGAATGATGAATCACTTCCATATATTATTCATCACATATTTTATGTTAACTGTCCGTCATATTGCTATATTTATATCTTGTTTAAGATTGAATGGCGCCTTAACTAGTGGTAGACTTTCTAGGAATTCTTTTACAAAATGGAGGATTAGTAGCATATAGATGTCATGGCCTTTGATCGGGCTTGTGCCTATATATCATAGGTTGCTAGAGTTCTCAATTATATTTATAATATTTATTGTTGTATTTTTTCACAGAATAGATAAAGGGGGAGATTATAAGAGTATGAATTTTACTCACGTGCCCCAATATGAATTAATTGTGTTATTTCGTTCACCCAATATGCTTTGGGTCTTGTCCTTGAGGTCGTTTTGGCAAAGCATCATGCAAATCATTCAAAAAACATTTTCACCTTTATGCGTATCCTTATTATACCACTATTAGGAAGGTAAATGGACACGTAGACTCATACACATTTTACTCACACATGTTATATTTATTAAAAATACTTTTTGTGTGTGTTTGTGTATTGATATGGATCTTTGGACTTATATATGAAATGAAAACAAAACTATTTTGAAAAATCTTATAAATTGCATTTCATAAAGGTTGTTGAGGTTTTTCGTGGGAGACCTTAACCGTAACAATGCGAAAGATCACTACAACAATAATGTCTCGCAGGTCGCACCTTTGTTAAGATATTTTTATCTTTAGCTCTCCTTGTATCCTTACTGTAGGATTGCCATAGAGACCATAAAGCTCATTAAAGAGACACTCTCTCGCTAGTTGTATTCTGCCTCATTCAGATATTCTGAATAAGTTCACGACCTGGCTTGCTTCAGGCTTGTTGAAGTGATGTAGTAGCTCACTGTAGCAACCTTGCGACGACATGGGTCTGAGAGCATCTAAAGTCATTTTTTAGCTAGATACATGCACATCCTTCTTAATACTTTTGAAAACCAAAGATCTTTCCATATCTTTTCTCTTTTTTACCTGGTCAAATCTAGTTACATACTTGTATTCGCTTAGCTTGTCTTGCAAGCTTGGTGCTATATGTCAGCGAGTTAGACTTCATTTTGAAAGAGAAGAGTATACGTGTGATTTTTTTATTTCTTTGTGAACAAAATATTTTTGCCTAATCTTTCTTGCCATAATAATCATTTTAGGAGAGAAAAATGTTCTGATGATGACTTCTTTTTGAATCTTGTATTCATCCAAGTTTTAAGTCTTCGTTTTATCTTCTATATATTTTGGAGATATCTTTAAGTTTAAATAATTGTGAAATATAAATTTATTTTGAAGTAAACTTGTTTGATTTTAAAACCTTTTCAAAACCCTGAACAAATTGCTTTCTAATTTTTTATTGAGTTATTTTTAGATTTCATATATATCAAAGATATATTTGTGAGTTAAGCCATATTTTTATAAACACTTTCATCTTAGGTCATCACACACCTAAAAATTGGTACTACACTCTAAGGAGTCTTCTCACCTTTGTTATAAACCATGGAAGACATAGTTCTTTCTAAACTCAAAACGAAGAAGTTGCTTCTATTTTGAAGAAGATTGTTTAGGCACGAGGACTTGACAACATTGGTTGTGCACCAAAACGGTCACGGTTGTGTAGTGTTGTCCAACATTTGGCGCTCTCTATGCAGGATATAGTGGGAAAGATTGTATAGTTGTTTATAGCATCGTGAGGGTTATAAGTCTATTTCTTCTACCTATAAAACCCTATCATAGTACATTTTTCATTCTGTCTGCCCAAGGATTTTTCCTATTATGGGGGTTTCCTCTTACAACTTAGTATTATGATATATTGTTTATCTTTTCGCACTTAGATTAAATCATCTAAATCTTGAAGATAAAATTTTGTGTAATCTAATTTGGTAAAAAATTTGCCACATAGAGCTAGGGCTTGTATTTAATATTTTAACTTGAACATTTAAAGAAAACCTTGCCACATTTTGACAAGATATTTTAATTAGGTATCTTTAGTCCATCTCTGTTTTAAGCACAAAACCCCCCTAACTTAGAACTTTGCGCGTCCGAAGCATTGTAAAAGAGAAAGAATAAAGTCACCAACTCTTCTAAACACTTTATTGGGATAGAATACCTCTTTCGCGGGCAAGCGATTGCATTTAGCGTATGCAACAAGCCTTTAAACCCCTAGGTAACCCTAGTAGGACGAGTGGTGTCTCGTGAGGGTTTGTAGAGAATATACCCACAAAATTCGACTCAAAGAAAATTCAAAATACTTAAAAATTATATAATTCAAACTTTCCCAGAAAATAGTCATCATCAAGTCATGCTCAACAGTCTCAAATCATAGTGCGTGTGTACGAAGTCGGAAATTTAACAGCGGAACTCCACCGATTGATCATTACGTTACTTACCCGAAAATTCGTTTTGATTTCAAATTCTCACGGAATGCTCTCTCAACGAATCACTAGGAATGTGGCTATTCTCTCGGTATGCGTGATATAAAGAGTAAATATAATGGACGCAAAATCACGCATATAAGTAGAAAGATGGAAATTTTATGGTAATAGGATCTCATCAACGGATTATGGTTTCAAAAACGGGAACATTGCCTCTTTTTCATGCATTAATCTCTTTTATTATCTTTTGGTGTATTAGCTCTCCACGCGGTAACCAATTTAGTAATTTAGACTCGGTTAGGACTTTTTCGGGTTTTAAGGTATATTGGGTAAAATGACAATTGTAGGGAGGTTGGAATTGCAAAAATTATTAGTGATGTCCATTTGTGCTTTGTCCGGGCTATTGTTCATTTTTTTCTTCTTTTTCTCTATTTTTCACTTCTTTTCTTTTCTTGCTATTTTTGTTGAACATATCTATTTTTTCTTGCCCCTTTATATGCACTTTTTGGACTTAAATTCTGAATTTTTCTATTTTTTGCAATTCCGGGCTATTTGGGTTTTTCGGGTTATCAAACTAAAGGGACAGCTTGTTTGGCTCAAATTGGGGTACAAATGGGGGTGATTTTTCTCTATGTTTCTGGCCAATATTTTTGGGTGACAAACGAGGGCCTACTTCATTGTCCAAAATACCAATTGCGTTACCATATGCGTTTCGAGATGAATTTAAGTTTAGAGATCAATTTTGGCACGTTTTTCAAAGCAATATCACACGCATTTTTCATAACCGATCAAAATGAAAAGATTGAGATCCTTGGCGACTTTTTTTAATATGCTGAAAAGAACTTTGAGTTAATAATTAACTCGGATTAATTTAAAGACTAAAAAAAATGATAAGCTCGAATCTCACCGGGTTTGTTAATCTCCACACTTATTCGTTAAGTCGTCAATTTTTCGCTCAATTTCCATCTTTAGTCAATTTTGGCTATGTGTATGTTGAATTTTACAACTTGAGACTTTAAACCGACTTCTAATGATATTTTTGAAAATTTTGAATTCCAATTTTTATTTATTTTGAACAAAAATATTTTTGGATTTTTCAAAGTTTTATGATTTTTTTTTTGATTTTTGGGCATTTTTGAAAATTTGTGAAGTTTTAGAAATACGCACTTGTAACCCCCCCTATCTTAGACTTTTGCATTGTCCTCAAGCAAAAAGGACTAAAATCTAACTCAAAGCGAATGAAAAGTGCGGAAAAATAAAACAAACAAATATTTAAAATGCATAAAGACACTAAATGACCCTAACACGTGACTCAATAATACACTAAAAAATCACCCCATACGCGTCGGGGGTGCGACGACCTCTCATCTCTCCACAAACTCATCCGACCCCACTCACAGGGTTCGATGCTCTCCTCGTCTCTCCCATCCTAGGATTATAATCCAACAATCGGAACAAGTTGGGACCTCACCCATAGATAAAGGATAGACCGGGAGACTCATCGTGACTATTTGGAAAGGGATCCTCGTGATGCTGACTCAAAGTGTGGTCTGCGTGCGCTGACTCGGAGGGAACACCTAGGTTTCTTTCAGTTTTTAAGATGCATGGGTCGGGCTCTAAGTCGGATGAACCACAACTTTTCTCCTCACTCGCCTTCGGGGCCTCTAGTGGTGTGGGTGGATTGTCACAACGAAGGAATTCATCAATTTTTTCTTTCAATTCACTTTCGTCTAAGTGACTACAAGAGTCCAATAGGGATTGGACTTCAACAGTAAGGCTTTCATCCACTTGACCAAACTCCTTTTCAAAATCTTCCATGCTCATGTCCCCTATCTCTCTCTCTCGAGTAGTGCCTACGTCCTCTCTTACTTGCTCGATCTCTAACTCCACCATTTTTCTCTCTTCTAACCCCTCTCTCTCTCTTTCAATTTCGATATAAGTTCCCTCTCTCTCATGACTAGACACTAAGCAAGATTATAGGGCGTCTCCACACAAAATTTTCTCAATGTGCTCTTTTACTATCTCATCAATTAAGCTCACTGCGTGAAGATCATCTTCTTCCCCCGTATGTTGGGCTGTGTGAAAGATGTTGGTTTCTAAGGTCATATTCCCAAAGGTGATTTGCATTCGCCCATTCTGAGTATTGATGATTGCGTTAGACATAGCTAAGAACGGGCGCCCAAGGATGATGGGAACATGGTTGCTCGAGGTGAAGGAGGGCTCTGTGTCCCAAATGATAAAATCTACTAGTAAGTAGAAGGTGTCAACTTGGACGATCATGTCCTCAACTACACCTCGTGGGATCTTCACAGTTCGGTCTGCTAATTGGAGAGTGATCCTTGTGGGATTAAGATCGCCCAAATCAAGTTGCCTATAAATGGAATAGAAGAGGATATTGACACTTGCTCCCAAATCAAGTAAGGCTTTTTCGATTTTATTTTCTCCAATGATGAGGAAATGGTGGGTGTACCGAGATTTTTGAATTTAGGCGAGAGATCATTGAGTAGAATGGAGCTCACATTCTGTGCTAAAAAGAAATTTTTATTTACCTTCATCTTTCTCTTTACCGTCAACAAGTCTTTGATGACTTTTGCATAAGCTGGAATTTGCTTAATGGCATCGAGGAAAGGTAAGTTCAGCTTTACTTGCTTTAGCACGTCATCACGCGGGTTTCCTTTATGGGAAGGAATTAGCCTTTGAGGAAATGGTGTCGCGGTGGGTGGTTTCACTACTATCTCGGGCTCACTAGTGTCGTCTTTATCACTCTCATTCAAGGGGACATCTTCGGCCTCTTTTGTGCCGGGCAAAATCTCCTTATCTTTAGGTACGTCTTGTGGGGGAGGTGACAAGTCAACTACTCTCCCACTACGTAGAGTGTTAATTGCGCTACATTGCTCAGGATGGTCATGGGGTGTCGAGCTAACACTAGTTTGACCTTGGAGAGGTCTTTGGCCTTGGGCAGGAAACTTGCCCTTCTCTTGGATACTCTATGATGATTGCAACTGTGAAATATTCGTATTCATGTCATTCATCATGCGCTCATGCCTAGCATTAGTTGCAGTTTGGGTATTGATAAAGTGGTTGATAGTATCCTCGAGACTTCTCCGCGGTGGAGGGATGTAAGATCCTTGAGGTGGTGGTGCTTGCACATGTCCTTGCATGTGTGGAGCTTGTTGAAAGTGTTGTGGTGGAGGAGGGGCAACATGTGAAGTAGGTTTCATCGCAGCATGTTATTGCCCATAGCTAAAACTGGGATGGTTTTTCCATGAAGGGTTGTATGAATTCCCGTGCGGTGCACCAAAATTATCCTTAAATCCTCTTATACCACTAACTTGCTCCTGAAGCATTACTTTGTTGGCAGGTATAATCGGGCATTCCTCAGTTGAATGACCCACCTCACAAATTGCACACACCTTCTCAACGGGGTTTGGTATGGATCCAGCTAGTCCTTTTCCATATATCTCGCATAGGTCTCGAAATCCTTTCTCAAGGGTATCCAATCGACTATCCGTCATATAATTCTTATCTACGTGAAATAGGTCAGACGCCGACGGAGTGGTGGTCACTTGATGATTTTAATTTTGAGCGTTAGGATCAGAAGTATCCCAGGATTGGGTAGTTTCAGAGACATACCTCAGGTGAAGCTCAGCATCGTAGGCATCTAAATCGACAAACGGACCACTTCCCATGGTTTCAACAAGTTACTTGGAGTTAAGATTCAGCCCATTATAGAGAAAAGAGATGATTTGCGCTGAATCAAATCCATGATGGGGGCATGAAGTAATTAACTCATTGAAACGCTCATAACATCGATGAAATGGCTCATTTTCAGATTTTCTGAACACTTGAATTTGAGCCTTTATGGAGATTGTTCGATGTGTTGGGAAGAACTTCTTGAGAAATCACGATTGAAATTCGTTCCAAGATGGAATCGAGCTTGGAGGTAAAGACCATAGCCAGGTCTTAGCTTTATCTTTGAGCGATAAAGGGAAGAGTTTGAGGCCGATCACCTCTTATGTGCAGGTTTGATCATTGAGAGTATCGCACACATCCTCAAATTCCCTAATATGGAGGTATGGCTTTTCAGAATCCATACCATGGTAATGTGGTAACATCTGGATCATCCTATTTTTGAAATGGAATTGCTCGGAATTATACGGGAGTATAATGCATCCCGGAGTAACAGTGCGCTGGGGATATAAGAATTCTCTTAGTGGACGGTATGGGAGCTCTTTCGCACCGGCGACTGCACTACCGTGTTGCGAAATCTCTCTCACACTTAACGACTCGGTGCTCTCACTTGGTGTGCTCGAAGTGTGTTCGGAGGCGTGTCTTAAGAAGGAAAACGGAGTGTTATTAGAGATTGAGTGTGACGGTGTGGGAGGTGGAATCCAGAACTGTGGGGTATCAGGAGTGTGGGGACTATCGGGGTTGTACTCTACTATTGGATTTTCGTGAATGCTGGTTGGAGTATTATGAGGTGTGGGAGTGAGTTCAGAATTTTTCATTAATGGCTTATGAGAGATGATGGTGAATCTTTTTGTGCTTTTTGAATTTTTTATATTTTTGAATTTTTGGAAATTTTTGGTCAAAGTTTTAGATTGACTCGATCTAATCCTAAGTCTACCTAATTCCCCGGCAACGGCGCCAAAAACTTGACGCGACTCAGAATGTGTCTCAGAAGTGCGTACTCTCTAGGCTTAAGTGCAAGCCTGTCGCTCAAGTAATAATCCGACAAGTTGGGTATCGATCCTCAGGGAAAAAGGACAACGAAGTTTTAACGACGGGAAAAGACGGAGGAATCCTAGCTTTGACTCTAAAAAGAAAGAGAAAATATGATTTGTTTTTGGGAATGATTAAACTAAATGCAATTATGACATTATGAGAAGATGCAAGTACATTAAATTACCTACAATAGTGATGAAAGATGATTTTAAAACTTTTGAACTAAGTGATGAGAAAAACAGGACGGGAATACAATCCCCCAACCCTAGTGTATTGCAGGTACAATACGAATCATAAATTTAACTGATTAATTTGACCCAGAATTTAGTACTCCCAAGCATTACGCATACGAGGTTCAAGCCCGCATCATACTTAATCTGAGGATGAGTAAATCAGTATCGCGATAGTGACACTCGAATTGCATTCTAAATCATTCCGGTTACCCAGAGGCAAACGAGATATGAAGATCTACAATTGTTATGTTCCTATGCGATATGGTCATAATCAATCACTAAATTCAGAGGATAAATATCGCACACACGCAATTAACACATCAAGTTGGGCTCATGCATCCCGACCTTTTAAACCTAGCTGGACATATTAAACTGAAGGGCGCATGAGATAGTAACGTTGCATGCGAAAGAACTCATGATGAAACTAGATTGAAATATATAACTAAGTGTTATGAACACATAAATTGATTGAAATTACGCAAGAAAAATTACCATGCAAGAACAATAATCATAAGAATGAAACTTGGATTACAACTAGAAAACAAACCCGGAATCTTATCAATCTTGCAGAAATTAATTCAACTTATGTTCCTAGATGTTATTCTCCTTTTCTCTCTACCAAAAACTAAAAAAAACTCCTCAGAACTGTTGTTCCTAGGTCACTAAGTACATCCAAAACCGTTTTAGAAGGAGTTTTAACTTCATCGGATTCTTTGGACCAATTAGAAATAAGGAAAAAATTCGCGCTTCAGGACCCCCGAACCGGTTCGCATGTTCCCCGAACCAATTCGCCCCCCAAACCGGTTCGCGATTGGGTTCGAGAACTTTTGCTGGCTTGGGATGCCTTTTCTTTCATTCTAACACTTATAATTTTTTCTTGTTTTCTTCCTTTCTTCCTTGGATTTTTCTTCAACTTCAACTGGCCATAACTTATCAACCGTAGCTCGGATTTGGGTGTCGTTTCTTTAAGTGTTCTCGTTGTTCCAAGCTTTTCAACTTTCCAGTTGACTCCTCCTCCGAAATCTGGCTTCAAAATTACCAAAATTCCCTTGAACTTGCCTTCCTAGCCTTTCTTTCATCGTTTCGCTTTCTCTTTTGCACAGCTTGCAAAATTAACCTATAAAACAACTAGGAGAAACACAAAATACAAAATACTGGCCAACGAAGGTTAGTAGCATAAATGTACGTTAAATCCATATCTCTTGCATCACTCGGGTTCACAAATGTACCGAAATTAGGGGAATAAAAATACAATATTTATGCCCAATCAACTCTCACTAGGTTAATTGGTGTCTAACTGTTTAACTCGAGGCGATAATTTTTTACCATAGGGGAGCCGTCTGAGAGTGAACTTGTAAGATTAATGGATTATTGATATAATTAAGTGTCCAACACAAACAAATCCAAATTTTATCTTTTTATCCTAAGACAATCATCAAAGTCATAAAGCAGTTATATTAAAGCATGCAAATAGACAAGGCCATTTGAGGAAAAAACCCCTTTGCGGGTAAAACCTTTTTAATCAGCATTTATAGTTTTACAAGATGCCACTTACAAAAGCTCTAAAGAATGCGGGTCTCTCCTGAGTCGTCCACAGGTGGCGATCCACCCGCGGTATACACCGATCAGCCTTCGTCTTCCTTCAGCAGTGATCCCCTTGAGAACCACAATGTCAGTAGTGAAAAGCATCTTTCCACAAGGAAAACTTTGATATGAAACTATTTAGGGTTTCATATGGATTCACATTTATGTATGGGAGTGACTGTTTGTGAATCAAAAGGTGTTTTAAACCTAAATAAAGTGAGAAGTTTTGCACCAGGTATGCATAAATCGTTTTTGCAAAAGTCTCTTTTAAAATCCCTTTCAAACAGGTATTTATATGAAAGGATAAAAATTCGAGGCGATGACACTCGTTTGAATGAAAACTAGGCTCGTTCTATTGAGAATAGAATCCTGTTATAATGAAAGAAAGTTCGTTCGAACGAAACAACTATCTAATTTGAACAAGATTTAAACGACACAAAAGAGTATGCCCTTGTTCGATGTTCGATCAAAGTAAACTTCAAATGAGACTTCGAATCAAAATAAAATCTCATTAAAACGAGAATCCCATCTCGTTCGATCGAGATGCGCGAACTTTGAAATTTTTTAAATAAAGAAAATTGCTCGATTTATTAAATAAAAACATCTCCCAATTATAACGTAAATAAATTCAAAGTCCTAAATTATTTTATACCTTTATAATGTGGAGATCATCTTGAATTTGGAGAAGATGGAAATTCGGTTCTTCGTGATGGCTCGAGTCAAATGGTAACTGGATATGCCAAAAACAATGTTAACCTAATCCAGTGCAAACATAAAATCAATATTCCAATTACAATGAAATCCCCTAAGATAAAGATAATATCCTAATACCCTCCCAAACACTAAAATGGACAGGTACTAGAATAATGATGTCTTAAAAAATGATGTCTTCAAATCTCCACTTCTTCTTGGACTTCTCTTGGGAACTTTGTCTTCAGAGAGTGTAATGCGAATATGTTATTCTTAAAGTACCTACACATATGAAACAAAGCAAATAGCCATGATGCCATCGAGTTTTACATATAAAAAAAGCAGATAAAATTTCACCCATCAATAAAAATCTCCCATAATTTGTTCTCGCCCTTTTATTTTTTCCGAAATAGACAAGGAGTAGAAACTAATCATGAAATGAAAATTATCACAAATATGAATAATATATCATCAAAAAAAATATAATAAACATGCAATAATAATCTTAAAGGCTCGACAAATTATTTTTGATTTTTTTTAATTTTTCAAGTATAAAATTTAACAAATACAACACACCATGAAGAAACACAAAAATATCTAAATAGTGGACACGGAAGGTAGGGGAGTGAATATATTCTATAGGTTAATCAACTTAGACAAACGTAACATATGTTCACGAAGGAATGAGACACCATTAACGAAAGATATCAAAGTCTATCTTAGGTGTAAACAGGGTGAACTCAAGTGAAATTGACTTAACCTAATCAACTAATCAAGACCGTAAGTGATTTTCATACCAATAACATCCAAAACTATGTAATGCTTTACGAGATTTTTATAGGACGTGAAAATCCATTGATCTTTGACATAACTCCCTCAAAATCTCACATATTGAATTATTCTCTCAATTCTTTTGACGAAATTAATGCTCATATGTAAAGAATCACCAATGTTCGTAGAAATTGGCCTGACACTTATATTTTTATATGCCTTTAATCTTTTACGCTCTTTTCTTTACAAATGAAGGAAATTTACGCAAAGTCAACCCGTCTTTCACAACCCAATTCCATTGCTTAAAATATACCAAATTTACCGAAAAAATATTTTATTTTATTTTTTTCAATCTGGGTAATGGTTCTTACATGCACTACTTTTATTATTTCATTTTTCACATTTGGTTCGTTTTAAAAGAAGGATTGAGATGAAAACACTACAATCGACACATGAAAGGAAAGTGAAATACTTAATTAAGTCAGTGTTAGTGTGCAATAAAGGTGAAAAGGAGTCAAACGTGTAGCAAGTTTTTATCATATCACACCTTAATGACTCCACACATTATAAAGCACCTATATGAAATGATGTCACGTCTCAAAACACTATAAAATAGTCACGTGGATATGGAATGTATGGGTGACTCGGACATCTTTAATGTCCATCCATATATGGTGTAAAAAAATACAAAATTCCTTTTGAATTTTTAAATTTTTTTATTAAGATAAAAGCTTTCTGTCTTTTTCACTTTTTTTTAAAAAGAAATAAAAAATCTTTTTGAGTTTTTTCTAAAATAAATCAAGAAAAATTAAAAAAAATTATTTTTCAATAAATATATCAAACTAAAAAATGTAAGTATAATGTTAATACAATGGTATTACAATCTAGCAATAGGAATAAATATTAATAATCATGAAAATCATCATATACTAGATAATATATCCAATCTCAATCAATGGTTCAAATACCTAAAATTTTCATAAGATCCTCAAATCGAAGTGCATCTAAAGGTTTTGTGAAAATGTCGGCTAACTGATGATCGGTATTGATAAAGCTCAAGGACAAGACCTTATCCTCAACTAGGTCTCGAATAAAGTTCTTGAGTATCCTAATATGTGTTGTGCGCGAATGCTGGACTGGATTACGTGAAATGTGAATGGCACTCGTATTATCACAAGAAATAGTCATTGTGCCTAGTGAAATGATGTAATCCTCAAACATTTGCTTCATCCACAAGAATTGTGTACAACAACTTCCGGCGGCTATATACTCATCCTCCATCGCGGACACATATATGGATTTTTTCTTGTTGCTTGTTAACAAGACAAGATCACTCCCAAAGTAGAAACACCCGCTCAACGTTCTTCTTCAAACATCGACATCCCCGGACTAATCGACATCTAAATAGGTGGACACACGGTCATCGGTATCAAATAAATACCAAATATCGTACGATAGATTCCCACTCACGTATTTGATAATACATTTAAGAGTGTGTAAGTATGACTCTTTTGGGGATGCCCGGTATCGTGCACAAACTCCAACACTAAAGGTAATATCGGGTCGATTAGTGTTAAGGTAAGTAAAACTACATATCATACTGTGATATAAATATGGCTCTACGTCATTGCCTAAATTTCCTTTGCTAAGCTTTGTTGATGAACTCATTGGGGTATGAGAGTGATTAGAGGAGTCTCGATCAAATTTCTTCATAAGGTCTCTGACATATTTGGATTGAGATATGAATATCCCATCCTCAAGCTGAATCTAAAGACCTAGGAAGAATGTAACCTCACCTACCATGCTCATCCTAAACTCACTTTTTATCTCCTCCTCGAAAGTGTGAGCATGGTGGGAGCACGTGGATCCAAAAACTATATTGTCCACATAGACCTGGGCAACCAAAATAACACCACCATCTCTCCTCACAAACAACTTCTTATCTACTCCCCCTTTTCTTAAAGCCTGAAGATAAGAGATAGGAATTAAGCCTATCAACCAAGCAAGGGGTGATTTCTTCAAACCTTATAAGTGTTTCCTAAGATAGTATACGTGTTCTAGGTGCTTAGGGTCTTCAAAGCCTTTCGATTGTACCACATAAACCTCCTCTTGTATAATAACATTCAGAAAGGAACTCTTGACATCCATCTGATATAACTTAAAGCGTAGATGACATGTTATGGCGAGTAGCAAGAGGATGGACTCACGCCTAGAAATAGGGGCAAATTTATCCTCAAAGTCTACACCCTAGATTTGTGTGTAGCCTTGAGCGACCAACCTAACCTTTTTGCGAACTATGGTACAATTTTCATCCATCTTAATCTTGAAAACCCACTTGGTACCTATCACGTTAGTATCGCTAGGCTAATGGAACAATTCCCCGACATCATTTTTTCTTCTTTCATAGTCAATATCCAATGCTCGTCCTTGAGTGCTTCTTTAATGTTCTTGGGATCGACTAGGGATGTGTAGCACATACAACTAATAATATTTTTGAGTTGAGTACGAGTTTTAACATCTAGTGTAGAATTACCATGTATATCATAAGGGTCATGACTCTTTCGAACCCAAGAAGGTGTCTCACATAAAATAAGATTGGGGTCCACCATGGTCGCATGAGGAAGGATGGGATCGTCACCAGGGGTGCATCATCCTCACATTGCGGACTAGGAGCAATAAACGTTGTTGGCTCGATATCTCTAATCGTGACATTTATTGACTTCATAACCTTAAAGATAGCCAAATTATAAACCCGGTAAGCCCTACTCGTTGATGAATATTCTAAAAATATCCCATCATCGCTCTGAGAGTTGAACTTTCCTAGTGACTATCTATCTCATAAGATGTAACACGTACTCCTAAAGAAACAAAAATATGATAGGTTGGGCTTCTTCCCTGTCCACAACTCACAAGGCGTTTGATGTGTGTGTGAACGAAGATATACCCTATTCACCATATAGCATGCGATGTTCATCGTGTCTACCCAAAAATGTCTAGGCAAGTTTCTCCTAAGAAGCATGGATCGAGCCATTTATTATATCGTTCGATTATTCCTCTCAACAATTCCATTTTTTTAGGAATATGAATGGTCAAAAACTCATATTTAATGCCTAATTTATCGCAATAGCTATCCACTTTTTCTTCTTTAAATTCAGTGTCACTGTCACTACTCATCCAAGTAAAAGTGACACCGTGTTGGTTTTGTAGGACGCGACACTTGGTTGTAAGGAAATCAACCGCATCGGACTTTTCTCGAAGTAATCCTACAATCGAGTATTTATAAAAGTCATCAACCATCACGAGAATGTATCTCTTACCACCTAATCTCTCTGAGTGAGCAAGAGCCATAAGATCCATGTGAATTAAATCTAAAACACGAAAGGTGGTAATTTTATTCAACATCCGATGGGGGTTTCAAATTTGTTTACCTTGTTGGTAAGGTCCACAAACTGAGGAAGTTGATTTCTCGAGTGATGGTGACTCGCGAACTAGGTCCTTTTTCACTAATCTGTCAAGATCTCTAAAGTTCACATGACCTAAAATTTGATGCAAAAGGTCCATAGTGGATACGGTGGCACTGTTGCACACAAAAGGGGATTTGGTCATAATCCTACAACAATTATCTTCCATCCTTACACCTTGTAGTAAAAGTTTACCGGATTAATCATAAATATTTCATTTGGATCGGTCAAACTTTACCTCAAAGTTTGTGTCACACGGTTGGCTTAAGCTAATAAAGTTTGCTTTCAACCCCTTTACGTACAACACATTATATATCTTAGGAGATTTGGGTATCTCAACACTATATCCTAAAATTCTAGATTTACTCCCATCTTCAAATGTGATTTACCTTCCTTGCGATCCTCAAGGTGGGTAAAAAATAAGACGTCACATGTCATGTTCCTAGAACACTCATTTTGAGCCTGGAGAGAAACAACAAGGGATTTCTCATCTCGATTAGGTACCCAAGTGGAGATAACCTTTTGTTTGCCCTTGTCGTTATTGACTCGGGTCAGAATGTTGGAAGCGTTCTTAAATGGAAAATCCATCCATTGAAATCCACCCATTAAACTATGTGAAGTCGCGATAAGAAATTCAACTTGCTTATTAAGACTAGCAATGTAGCTAAAGTGGTGTGCGGGAGTATGTGTACAACTAATACTACCTAATTTATAGCAAAACTCTCTAAGGTGACCTCTTATTTTGTAAAAAGTGAAAACATAGATAGGTTTGGGTTTACCTCAATTTTTTTCTAGGTTGAACTCTTCTAAATGGGTTAGTCCATAGGTTGATTTGGCCGAGGGCCATACAGGTCCATCACAAACTCAAGAACTGGGCTCGGGTGTGATATGGGAAGTGGATTCGTCGCCATAACCTATCCTTGCCTCTCGATGTTTCCTAAAGTGGGACCGAGGAATATCTTACCAATCTTCTTTGATGTATCCTCATTAGTTACCTTGACCTCTTGAGCACTTCATGATGTTTCTCGAGTTGGGATACAAGGGCTTCAAGTTTCTCATGAGTCTCTACGGATTCTTGGAGATTTGTTGTAAGACTAGTCACCTTATTGTTCAAGTCCTCATTCTCTCTCTCTTTACTAAACAAATTCTCTCTCCAAAAGCTTTTCTCATCGAGGACTCACTCTCTCTCGCCTCTCTTAACTCTTTCTTTAGCGCTAAAACTCTCATAGCTAACCCTTTGCTTTATTTTTTTCATTTCAAAGGACTCAACATAAAGATCGACATAAGCACATTGAAGGTCGCTCTTGCTCTCATTTAAAGCATTATCTCCCTCACTCCTCGAAACGACTAGAATCACTGTCGAGGTTTTCATGTTTTGTAGCTTCCTCATCACCGTGAGGTGAACTAGATGTACTAACATAACTAGCCATGAATGCGGTGAAGTTACATACACATAGTAATTCTTCTCCCGAATTCATCGACTCGACCTCGCTATCTCTAAATGTGGTGTTGAAAGCATCTTTGCCTTTCCCTAGATGTTTTAACCTAGTCGAACACTCGCGAGCTTTGTGAACCATTTTCTCACGCTCATAACATCTATCCCCATCTTTCTTTGGGAAATCTTTCTTTTATTTTTCAAAAATTTTCTTGTCCAATTTAATATTTTTATCTTTCTCAAAACTTTTCTTATCTTTGGAAGTATTTTTCTTTTTAAGTTTGAGAAATTTCTTCAAATTTTTAGCAGAAGGGGCAAATCATCTAAATGATAATCAAACTTCAAATCGGATGACACTTTCTCTCTTTTTTTAAATATTTCCTCTCTCTTTCTACATTGGGCTTTAATTGTAACGCACTTATCCTTAGGCTTAACTATTTTAGGGAACATATCTATCTCGTATGTTTGAAGATATCCTACAAGTTCTTCTAACCTAAGAGTGTCTAAGATTCCTAGCGAATTAAGAACCGTAATCTCAAAATTTTCTTAAGTACATGGGATTCGAGTATTTTCTCACATAAATTAAAACTTAAGTTAACTATACCCGAAAACCGTGCATAAAACTTGTCTAGAGATTCAGACTCAAGCATTGTGATTATTTCAAATTGTGTGGTCAGATTCTGCAGCTTTGAATTTTTTACAAGATTGGTACCCTCATGAGTGAGCAAGAGGGTATCCTAAGCTTCTTTAGACGTGGTGCATGATATAATGCATCAAAACTCGTCAGGGGTGACGACTCCCAATATTGCACTCAACCGCGGGAAATAAAATTGCTCCACTTAAATTCATCCTCTATCCACTGTGAGAGTGGTTTAGGGCCGATGATATTATCAACTATAATAGTGCGAGGTGTCCGCCCTCTTTTACAGACTAACCAAACACGTTCATCTATGGCCTTTAAAGTTGACCTCATCATAACCTTTCAGAAAAGCATAATTTGTACCATCAAATATGGGCACGCGATTATACAATTTCTTCATGAAAATTCGATTTTTAAAAGATCAACAATTTAAAAAAAAATATTAATATCAAAGAGAAAATAATTTTGTGGAAAATACCACACAGTAATTTTGTGCAACAGGCTTGGATACGAATTTGAGAGTGCGCTTGCGATCATAATGGATTATTTATATAATTAAGTGTCCAGCACACACAAATCCAAATTTTATATTTTTAATCCTAAGACAAGCATCTAAATGATAAAGAAGATAATTTAAAGAATGAAAATAGACAAGGCAATTTGATGAAAAAAACCCTTGTGGATAAAACCTTTTTCATCATCACTTTAGAGTTTTACAATACGCTACTTACAAAATCTCTAAAGAATACGACTCTATTCCGAGTCGTCCACACGTGGCAGCCCACCCTCAGTATTCACCGATTAGCCTTTGTCTTACTTCAATAGTGATCCCCTCGAGAACTATACAATCACAAGTGAAGAATATCTCTCCACAAGAGTAACTTAGATATGAAACTATGTAGGATTTCAAATGGATTCTCATATATTTAGGAGTGATGATTTGTGAATCAGAAGGTGTTTTAGACCTAAATAAAGTGAGAACTTTTGCACTAGATATGTAGAAAATGTTTTTGCAAATATCTCTGTTAAAATCCCTTCGAAACATGTATTTATATGAAAGGCTCAAAATTCGAGGCGACAACACTTGTTCGAATGAAAACTAGGCTCGTTCGAACGAGAATAGCATTTCGTTAGAATGAAAGCGAGTTTGTTCGAACGAAACAACTATCTCATTTGAACAAAACAGTACACCCTCTTTTGATGTTTGATCGAAGTAAACTTCAAATGAGACTTTAAATGAAATGACTCTCGTTAGAAAAAGAATCGCATCTCGTTTAAACGAGATGTGCGAACTTTGAAAAATTTGAAATAAAGATAATTGCCTCTAATTTTTAAATAAAAACATCTTCGAGTTATAAACGTAAATAAATTCAAAGTTCTAAATTATTTTATACCTTCTTAATGTGGAGATCATATTGACTTTGAAGAAGATAGAAATTCGGCTCTCCATGAAGAATCGAGTCAAACGGTAACGGGATATGTCAAAAACAATATTATCCTAAGCTATGAGAAAATGACAGAAATTAGGCTCTTACAATGTCCTATCTTTACGTGGAGATTGTTAGAAAAAATGGGAGGGGGTTTTTCACATGCGGATTTATATTATTATATATTCTCTTTGCATTTGAAAGGTTTGTTTAAATGGGTAAGTTTGCAATGATGGAATTGTTGTCAATTTTATGAAATACCGCAAGTGCACGGACTATTGTAGAATAGCGAGTGTAAGTACGGGTCGAACTCACAGAGATTTATCAATTTTTTTAGTTAAAAATATTTGTGACTGTGCAACTAGTCGAAATTGGTTTGGAAATGATATTTAGTATTAAACTAACTAAACACATAAAAAAACTATAACTACGAGAGATATAATCAAATGAGTGTGAAAACTAGGACGTTGGATCCATTTAACACGTTCAACTAACACTATGCAATAATTTAAACTCGTCATTCCCGATTTATAACTCAAATTAAATCGACACTTGCCGTATTTAATTTGGAAAAATAACATGTTATAAGCCCAGAATAAATTTTAACGTCTCTAAATTCAGACGGCTGAAATCCCTATTCCCTTAAAAATAATCACTTTTAAATTTTAAAATTGTCTTTAAGCATGAACTATCAATTAATTTAATAAAAGTATAATCCACCAAAAAGTACTCATACTTAAAATAAAAATGATTTTTTTTCAAACAAAAGGTTTACAACATACTCTCGTGTCATTTTAAATGAATACCGAATTTTTAAAACCTTTAGCACATATCGAGAACAAAAATGAATTTAAATCATGCACAATATTAATCAGATATGATAAATTTCACCTAGTCCTAGTAAAGAAATTAAGCGAGGATAATTGTATACATAATGAATTTGCAATAATGAATACTAATTTTCATTAAATAAACAGACTTACAAATAGTTTGTCATAAATATTCTTGGCAGAATTCCTCACCAAAGATACAATTCTTCGCCCTCAATTATAAATAAAACACTCAAAATAAAATTACTAACAATTGTTCTAAAGTAGCTCTCTAATTTTTCTCTCCTCCCAAATAATGAGTCCAAGGGTCCTATTTATAGGCTTAAGGGTAGGGTATTTGGATGGGCATAAAATACCTATTTTAAAGGGTAAAAATGAATTTTAAAATTCCTTAACCAATTTTGACGAAATACGAGTGAAAGTCTTAGTGGGATTTGACTTCGAAATTGAGAGCAATCTATGACATGATCAAGCCTGCTGGGAATTGGTCTTCTCTTTTTCTTGATTTGTTGAGTAACTTTCGGCACATGTGCGTTGATTGAGAGAAGGCTTGGTTTTGGCTTTATCTTGATAAACATGGCCTTATCAAGTTGGAAGATTTTTCGCCAAAAAAGAGTAAAGGTCCTGGGAATTGAACCCAAGACCAAAGGCTTCCTTATATTCATGCACAACCACCAAGCTAATAGCCTACCTGGATTATATACCTGCTGCATTAATATATATACCAAACATTTGTTCGAAATTCCTTTTTCATGCTTTTACCCTAAGATTTTTTTCTTCTTTCAATTCTTCCCACAATCTTTATATCTTCACCTAATGACCACGGATCTTTACCAAACTTCAGAGGTACCTGCAAAAATATAAAATAAATGATATTAAATTAAATTCATCACCTTAAAGTTTATAAAATTATCAATTTACCCTTAATTAAATTTTAGACCCCAAAATTCATAAGTTTTCCATTTTAACTCCAAATTCAACCAATTTTCAGGGAGGACTTTATTTTTCCTATATAAACATTTAAAAAAATTGGGCCTAAAAAGTTTTTAAAATTATGGTTTTACCCCCCGAGTTTACTCAACTTGCATTTTTAACTCAAACTTTATTTAAACTTGCATTTTTCTTTTATTTTACAAGAAAGACTCTAAAAGCTCATTATTTACGATACAACGGGACTAACAAGGTCTAGATTTGGACATAATTCAAGAAAAATAATGCACTCATCAAATACCCCCAAACCTAAACTTTGTTAGTCCTCGAGTAAAATTAAAATTTTAAAATCTAACTCTCTTTTCTATAAATCACGATTGTACTTAGCATGTGCAACAAACCGTTAAACCTCTAGGTTACCCTAGTGGATGAGTTTTGTCTCATGAGGGTTTACAGTTAATATACCCACAAAATTTAAAAACTTGACTCAATAAAAATGACACCAAAGTAAGTTAACCAAGTTTGAATGCAAACTTCATAAATATAGTAGAACTTCACTTTTCAGTCTCAACTTATCATGTGTGGGTGCTTTGCCAATATAACCGTCCATTTGAAAATATTTTATCGTTATATTTCTTATCCAAAAGTTCGTTTTGATTTTAAAATCTTACGGGATGCACTCTCACTCGAAAATCGATTATTTTCTCTCGGTGTATGTGAATAAATGAGTAAATTTAGATGGACAAATTTCACATTTACATGATGAAAAATGGACTTTTGTTTATGGATGAATATGATCCCATGAATGAAAAATCGATTACTTTTTGAAAACATTGAATCACACCATAGATCCTATTTATCTTCTCTCCACACCTTAACTAACTTCACTTGAGATTGATTAGGACTTTCTTTGGTTGTATTGTAGGCTTGGATTTGGCTAGAAAGAATGGCTTTGGAGTTCAAAACTTTTGAGAATATAGAGGTTTTTTGGTATTTTTTTCGTTTAGGCACTTTTTCATCCAACCTCCATTTTTCTTTTCTCTTTCCTTTTCCTTTTCACACTCATTTTTTTCATCTCTTTTTTTTTCTTTCCTCCCCCTTTTTTTTCTTTTCTTTTCACACATT
The DNA here is from genome assembly GCA_949130495.1 of Sambucus nigra. Lineage (NCBI taxonomy): Eukaryota > Viridiplantae > Streptophyta > Magnoliopsida > Dipsacales > Adoxaceae > Sambucus > Sambucus nigra. The sequence goes on along the minus strand of OX422209.1, from coordinate 402,072,599 downwards.
ATTCTTTTGCAAACTTTTCTTTGGTTTTTGGCCTTTTTCCTACCGTAATTTTGCCCTAGTATTCTCAGAAAATGGGTATGGCTTCTTTTTATGGGCTTTAAACTCCCAGTTGGAGTTGGGTAGGATAATGGGTTTTGAACACAAGGTTTATTTTCTTTTGGCTCAAATGGGCTTGCAATTTAATATTGTAAAAAGGTTGGAGTTAGGCTTAATTTTGGGGTTTCAAACGATGGCCTCATATCATTTCTCAAGTTTCGTTAAGTTGATTTGTGTTTTAATATGACTTACTAAAACATCTAGGGCTTAAGATTAACATTTTGACCTTTTGTTTTTAGTAATCCAACAAAAAAAATTGAGATCATCAACGAATTTATCACTGAAGGAAAGTTTGAGTTATTTTAACTCGGATTGATTTAAATCTCTAAAAAATAATGAATGGCACAATATCTCACCAGGTTAAAAATATCTCACATTTATTCGTTAAGCATATTAACTTTCGCCTCAATATCCATTTTAAATCATATTATATGGCTAATGTTTAAAAAATTTCATGAGTTAAGAGATCCATGAATTAATTCTATATTAAGAAATCATTTCAAAACACAATTATATTGAAAATTATTTTTGATTTTTTTCCACAGTGGGGAAAAATGACCTCAATACCCCCCAAACCTAATTTCTAGATTATCCTCAATGTATAAGATAAGAATTGAAAAAGGTGGGAAAGATATGAAAGATATTACCGTAATGAGGAACTTTTTCCAACGTGTGATCTTTCCTAATCGTTGGAAATAGTCACAACTCCCACTATAATCATTTGAGTCACGAAAAATGGTGGGCCAATAGAATCCACACTACAAAATTTTTGGAGTGGTCTTTTTAGTACTGAAATGACCTCCACAGGCTTGGTCATGGAAGAAAGAGATTACTCTTTGAATCTCGTGATCAGGTACACACTTTCGAATGATTTGATCTGGACAATACTTGAAAAGATACGGGTCATCCCAAAAGAAATGCTTGGCTTCCTTTAAAAATTTGGAACGATCTTTCTTAGACCAATGCATTGGCATTTCACCCGTCAAAAGATAGTTCACAATATTAACGAACCATGAAAGTGGGAGACAAGCATTAATTGCTCATCGGGAAAGGACTCGTTGAGTGGAACCAGGTTATCAGATGATTCAATGGTTAACCTAGATAAGTGATCACCACAACATTCTCACATCCCTTCTTATCCCGAATTTCAAGGTCAAACCCTTTCATTAATAGGATCCACCTAATAAGACGGGTGTTAGCATCCTTTTTAGACAAAAGGTATCACAGGGATGAGTGATCGGTGAAAATGACAACTTTGGATCCTATCAAGTAAGATCTAAACTTCTTAAGAGCAAAAACAACAGGGCAAAACTCTTTTTCAGTCGTGGAATAGTTTAATTGGTCATCATTAAGAGTCCTACTGGCATAATAGATAACGTGAGGAAGTTTCTCATTACACTGACCTAGAACCGCACCTATGGCATAGTCAAAAGTGTCACACATAATAGGTGCAGAGGTCAATTCCATCTTTAGGCTTTCAAAGGCTTGAAGGCATTTGTCAGTGAAATCGAAGGGTGTGTCCTTGGCAAGAAGATTGCACAAGGGTCGAGAGATTTTACTAAAATCCTTAATAAATCTCCGATAAAAACCGGCATGTCCTAAGAATGACCGAACTTCTCACACAGTTTTAGGGGTTATAAGATTAGCAATGAGATCTATTTTAGCTTTATCTACCTCGATACCCTTTTCATCAATGATGTGACCTAGCATTAAGCCTTGTTTGACCATAGAGTGACACTTCTTCCAATTAAGCACAAGGTTCTTTTCCTTACACCTTTTCAGAACGAGGGTGAGGTAATGGAGGCACTCATCAAAACTAGACCCATATACAGAAATTATCCAAAAAGACTTTGAGAAAACGCTCCACCATATTCGAAAAGACACTCATTATGCACCGCTGAAAGGTAGTGGGTGCATTGCATAACCCAAAGGGCATGCGTCAGTAAGAAAAAAAATACAAAATGGACAAGTGAGAGTGGTTTTCTCTTGACCCTCAGGAGCGATGGAAATTTTATTGTAGACGGAGTAACCATTGAAAAAACAGTAATATGGATAGCCGAATAATCTCTCTAGCATTTGGTCTATGAACGGAAGAGGAAAGTGATCCTTCCTTGTAATAGCGTTCAACTTCCTATAATCAATACACACTCGCCAACCGGTTTGAATTCTAGTGGGTACTAACTCATCATCGTTATTTTTCACGACCGTAATACCGATTTTCTTCGGGACCACTTGAACGGGACTAACCCATTAGCTATCAGAGATGGGTTAAATGATACCCGCATCGAGCAATTTTAGCACCTTGGCTCGGACGACCTCTTTCATATTGGGATTAAGTCTACGTTGTGCTTCACGGGAATTTTTAACATTGTCTTCTAAGTATATCCTATGCATGCATGCCGAGGGACTTATCCTCTTAATGTCGGTTATGGTCCATCCTATGGCTTCCTTGTGTTTTTTGAGAACACACAATAGTTTACCTTCCTATTATTTGTTCAAATCAGACGTGATGATAACAGGAAAGGATTCATAAGGTCCTAAGAATCTATACTCGAGTATTTCAGGCATTGGCTTCAATTCTAGCTCGGGAGCTTTCTTAATCAAGGGAGGAATAGGTGATGAGGAAATTTAGAGGGGCTCAGGTTTAGACTTTCAATTTCCTACTTCCATTATGGGGGAGGAGTCGAGGAGGGAATTGACTTCTTTGATGGGCTATTCGACATCATATTCAGACCCGAAAAAAGCAAGACATGTTACTAAAGGGTTGTCATTATAGGTTTTCTCGAAACTATCTTGGATGATACTATCAATCATGTCGACATCCACGGGTTCATCATTATCAGGTGGTTATTTGGCCAAATTGAACACATTAAGGTCCATAGTCATGTTTCCAAAGGATGGGTTTAATTGGCCGCTACGACACCTAATGACGGCATCATATGTGGTGAGGAAAGGATGAACCAAAAGAATAGGGATTTATGCAATAGAATTTTGCAGTTGTTGGGTGTCCAAGACAACAAAGTTAACAAGAAATATAAAGTCACCCACTTTAATTAGGACGTCCTCAACAATACCTCTCAGGATTTTCATAGAACGGTAGGCTAACGACAAGGTAATCCTAGTCGGTTTCAAGTCCCCCAAACCTACTTTCTCGTTCATGGTGTACGGTAGAAGATTCACGCTTGCTCCTAAATCTAGAAGGGATTTCTCAATGAGGTGATCCCCTATCTTGATAGAGATCATCGGAGTACTGGGATCCTTATACTTGTTGGGAGTTTGATAAGAAATGATCGAGCTCTCTTGCTCAGCAAGAAAAGCTTTCTTGGGTACGTTGGTGCTTCCCTTGAAGGTACAAAGGTCCTTAAAAAATTTGGCATATGATGGGACTTGTTGAATAGCATCAAGCAGTGGGATATTGATTTGTACTTTCTTGAATACTTCCAACATCTTATCAACTTATGCCTTTTTCTTTTGGGGCACCAAACACTGGGGAAATGAAGCTTTCGGGACATAGGTCTCTATAGATGGCTCAGAAGGTAAGGGTGAGGAGGAAGTTGGATCCACGGGTGGATCTTGATTCTCCTTACCTTTCTCGGATTCACTCTCGGTAGGTGGTGACATGTTTTTCTCTAATTCCTTATCGGACCTAAGCCTGATGATGGCTTTCACATGCTCTTGGGTGTGTGACATGCTCGTGTCGTCTTCAATAACAAATTAACCCCTAGGCATGTTACCCTTTGGATTGGGTTCGGGCTGACTCAAGAAAGTTATAGTGTAACTCTCACTCAACGCGTTATCTAGTTGGATCATTTGAACCTAGAGTTTGGTAATGGCTTGAGTATTCGTGTGCATACTTTGCTAGGTTGATTGGAGAACATTTTGAGTGGTTTGCTAGAATTGAAGGGTACTTTGGGCAAAAAGTTTCATCGAATCCTCTAAAGATTGGATCTTTTGGAACTTGGGATATGATAGTGAGGTGGAATTATTTTGGAAACTGGGGTGGGTTACTGGAAGATTGACCTCCACTTCCTTGGTATTAAGCCTTGGACCATGAAAGATTGGGGTGGTTTCTCCATCCCGAATTGTATGCATTGGAATATGGGTCATACTTTTGCCTATTTTGAAAGAGGGCATTGGCTTGGTCGCTGAGTGCCTTTTGGGCTGTAAGGGTGGGGAAATTATCGACTAAGTGGTCGGATGCATCGCAAAGTATACACATAGGGGAACCTACATGTTGAATGGCCGCAGATGTGATTCAATTACCCTTATTGCTCGTCTCTAAATCTTCTAAACGTCGGTCCAATGTGGCCACTTTGGCATTTAAATCATAAATTTGTTCGAGTTGGTGAGCAAAACCCTCATTGGACGTGGTTGACCTAGATTCTCTATTGGGTGCCCATCGCTGGGACTTTTTTGCTATGGCTTCTAGGAATACCCATACGTCAACCTCACTTTTGCAGTAAAATTACTGTTACATACGACTCGAGCATAGTTCGAGTATTACAATCGAACCCCTCATACAAAATTTGGACTTGGCGTCCCATCTCAATCCCATGGTGTGGACATTTCTATAATAAGTCCTTGAATCTCTCCAAATACATCCATAAGGCTTCTCCATTATTTTGGATAAATGTGTTGATGGCGTGACTTATCGACGTCGCCTTTTGATTGGGGAAGAAATTTTGCAAGAAGGCGACACTCATTTGGTTCCAAGTGGTGATGGATTGAGGTGCTAACGAGTTAAACCAACTCTTGGCTTTGTCTTTCAACGAGAACGGGAACAATTTAAGTTTGAAAATCTCATCGGTGAGTTGTTGATACTTAATAATCCCACATATCTCCTCGAATTCCCGAATATGAAGGTAGGGATCCTCTTTGTTAGTACCTTGAAACACGAGCAACATTTGGATTGTTCCATAATAGAATAGGAAATTATTCGCAGTGTGATTGGGAAGATGTATGCACGAAGGTTGACCAGGCCTGGTCAGATAAAGGTAATCTTTAAGGGCACGTGGCGCTAATTCGTCTCCCATCTCGGTAAATATTGAAAATCTACCTATGTAAGTATTGGGAATTCTAGACTCCACACTCAACAAACGACCATTATGATCTCGAAACCAACTTCGCATACACTGAGCTCACTCGAAATATTCTCTTTTTATTATTATTTTTTTTCCTTTTTTTCTGTTTTTATGTGAAGAAAATTAAAAATATTTGACTCAAACCACGTAATTCCTAGCTAAGGTGAGGGGAATTTGAATTTTAAAATCTAGTTTTCCCTAGATTAATCGACGACACAGGGGTCTCCAAATTAATCTCCCTAATTAGACAGCTCCTACTCTTTGACAAGGGAGAATTTAAAACACGACCAACTACGGTTATCGCCTCAAATCCCGCTTTTTCCTCCAGGTAGGTGGTTGGTACGGAGACACATTAAAAACCATCAATCCTAGACAAGGTGAAACGGGATCGATTTGACAATTTGGCATTGGAGTAGCTTTTAATTCTAGCCTTGTTAAGAGGTTTCTTATGAGCTATGTGATATCCTAAGGCCAATGTCTACTTGATTTTAAATTAAATATGATGGCTTGGGATATGCAAATGCTGGGTTAATTAGTGATTTTTGGGCCAAGGAAGGGTGATGAAATCCCCACCTTACCTTTCGCACGGGTTTTTGCCCTTAAGTCAATTTATGCAACGTTCTAAATTAAATGTGAAATTAAACCACGTAGGAGCACACAAAAACGTACCTCCGACGTGGTTTTTTTAAGGTTACTTATTTACGCCAAGTCAAAGTTTAAGTTGACGTCGATCGGAGGAAAACGCCGCCTACGTGTCAGAGTTCTTTGTGCTCATGGTAAAATTACACAATTTTTTCTTCACATTCGCGCACCGTTGAACACTTTTTCGAATTTTTCTTTACCTTTTTTTCTCTTTTTTTCTTCTTCTTCTTCTTTTTTTTTACTATGCTTTTGAAAAAAAGAAACTACACCAAACGTAAAGTGCGACCCGAAAAAAATTAAAGAAAAGAGAAGGAAAAAAGAACGACAAACGCACTAGTGGTGTATTTAACACAAAAAAAAAACAAAGTACACTTATGAAATAGTTTTTTTTTATACTTGAAAAAAAAAACAGAATTACTACTCGGAATAAAAAAAATGAATTTTCGAATTTTTTTTAAAGTTTTTTTTAGGGTCCACTAAATGAAAAAAAAACGAATCAGGAAATTTCCATAAATTTGTTTTCCAAGTTTTTTTCAATTTTTATGTATTTTTGTGATAAACTAGTGCTAAAATAGCTATTATCTAAAAAAAACTTAAATCAGATTTTTTTTATAGTTAAAAAAAACAAAAATATTAGACACTGAATTTATTTTTATTTTTTTCTGAATTTTCAGTTATTTTTTTTACTAACAAAAATGAGAAAAGTAAAAAGAAAAAAAACTAGTCCGAAAGTCGCAACCCTTTTTTTTTTAAATCGAGCAAATCTCCGACAATGGCATCAAAACCTTGTTGTTAATTTTATGAAAAACTGCAAGTACGCAGGCTATTGTAGAATAGCGAATGTAAGTACGTCTGAACTTAAAGAGATTTAATAATTTTTTTTCGTTAAAAACAATTGTGAGTGTCCAACTACACGAAATTGGTTTGGAAATGATATTTAGTATTAAACTAAGCAAACACAAAAAAAACTATAACTACGAGAGATATAATCAAATGAGCGTGGAAACTAGGACGTTGGATATATTTATCATGTTCAACTAACACTATGCAATAATTTAAACTCGTCATTCCTGATTTATAACTCAAATTAAATCGACTCTCGTCGTATTTAATTCGAAAAAGGAACATGTTATAAGTCCAAAATAAGTTTTAACGTCTCTAAATTTAGACGGCTAAAATTCCTATTCTCTTAAAAATATCACTTTTAAATTTTAAAATATAGTCTTTAAGCATGAACTATCAATTAATTTAATAAAAGTATAATCCATCAAAAAATACTCATACTTAAAATAAAAATGATTTTTTTTCAAACAAATCCGAAGGTGTAAAACAAACTCTCGTGTCGTTTTAAATGAATACCGAATTTTTGAAACCTTAAGCACATATCAGGAACAAAAATGAATTTAAATCATGCACAATATTAATCAAACATAATAAATTTCATCTATTCCTAGTAAAATAATTAAGCGAGCATAATTGTAGATATAATGAATATGCAAGAATGAATACTAATTTTCATGAAATAAACAGACTTACAAATGGTGCGTCATAAATATTCTTGACAGAATTCTTCACCAAAGATACAATTCTTCGCCCTCAATTATAAATAAAACACTGAAAATAAAATTACTAACAATTATTCTAAAGTGGCTCTCTAATTTTTCTCTCCTCCCAAATAATGAGTCTAAGGGTCTTATTTATACGCTTAAGGATAGAGTATTTGGATGGGTATAAAATACCTATTTTAATGGGTAAAAATGAATTTTAAAATTCCTTAACCAATTTTGACGAAATGAGAATGGAAGTCTTGTTGGGATTTGAATTTGAAATTGAGAGCAATATCTAACATGATCAAGACTGATGGGAATTGGTCTTCCCTTTTCCTTGATTTGTTGAGTAAGTGCTTTGATTGAAAGAAGACTTGGTTTTGGCTTTATCTTGCCAAACATGGACTTATCAAGTTGGAAGATTTTTGGCCAAAAAAGAGTAAGGGTCCTGGGAGTTGAACCCAAGACCAAAGGCTTCTTTATAGCCACGCACAACCACCAGGCAATAGCCTACCTGGATTATATACCTGCTGCACTAATATATATACCAACCATTTGTCCGAAATTCCTTTTTCATGCTTTGACCCCAATATTTTTTTCTTCTTTCAATTCTTCCCACAATCTTTATATCTTCACCTAATGACCACAGATCTTTAGCAAACTTTAGAGGTACCTGCAAAAATATAAAATAAATGATATTAAATTAAACTCAGACCCTTAAAGTTTATAACATTACAAATTTATCCTTAATTGCATTTTAAACCCCAAAATTCATAACTTTTTCATTTTAACTCCAAATTCAACCAATTTTCAGGGAGGACTTTATTTTGCCTATATAAACATTTAAAAATTATTTTCAGGGCTAAAAAGTTTTTAAATTTTAACTCAAATTTCATTCAAACTTATATTTTTCATTTATTTTACAAAAAAGACTCTGAAAGATCATTATTTTTTATACAACAGGCCTAACAAGGTCTAGATTTGGACATAATTCATGCAAAATAATGTACTCATCAGCAACAATGTTTTCACAAGAGAAAAACTACTCAATGTTTATACCTTTCAACTGTTTATACTTTTTTCTTTTAGAGTTGGTATTAATTCTTTAGAGAGATTGACAAAGGGGGAGATTTATAAGGACAAATTTCCAATTGAAGCATTTAATATGTATTTACTTAATTCTGTTTGGATAAAAACTATTTTTGTCATAAGTTAAGAATTGAGTGTTTATCCTTTAAATCCTATGATGTGTGTGACTGAAGGCCATACCAACCAAGTTATACCGTCTACATCATCATGTCATGTTTCATGCCATGCTTCTTCTTCGAAGTCCATGGTTCTCCAAAGGTATGAATGCATATTATTTTTTATCCTTGATAGTTCATTTGGTTATTGGTTTTCAAATGTTTGAGGTCTTTTTTTTAAAATTGTTTTTAAATATTTATTTTTATTTTTTTGAAAAGTCGTTCAAACGACACATTCAAATGAAAATACTTTATTCGTTCGCACTAGATGTTTTACTGGCTCAAACGAGTTTTTAAATGTCATTCAAATGACCTTCTAAGGATGTTCGAATGATTTTTTCTTATTGACAGTGGAAAATCGTTCTAAGGTGGTTCGAAGTCTGTTAAAATGAGATTAGTTGTTTCATTCGAACGACTTTATTTTTTGTTCTAACAAGATTAGTATCTATGTTCAAACAACCCTATAGTTTTCGTTCGAACGATCCATCTATCTTTATGTCGCCTTGAATTTTGTGTTTCTAATAGAAAGGAGGTCTAGCATCACTTTTTATTCATAGGTCTTTGCAAAATTATTTTCTAAGAACATATCTTGTGCCTCCAAACCCTAGTTTACACCTAAACAATTTGAGATCTAAGCTTCATCTATATATGCTTGTTTAAGATCTCCTGTTGGGCACCATAGTTTGTTTGTTAATCATCTTCCTTTTTTAGTAATAGTTTGTGCTATGGACTCCATATCCACTTGCTATTTACATATGCTGGACTCCATGTATGGGGCAGTTTGAAGTGGTGGTCTCCGTGTTCAATCCGTTGACAGTTGTTGAGCCTAGATCGATGAATACTGAGACATGTTAGGAGCAAACGCTATGGCAGTGCATAGGTGGACTCCTAATTGTCAATACTAAGATTAGGTTAAAGTAACGAAGATTCGCTAAGGCTTGAAGGAGTTAATTCGGTTGTCTAAGTTATATGTCGTGATTGTGTAATTCCTTATCATAGTAAATTTATGTTGTTGAGCCATCCTTTATTTTTTCCATTATGGGTTTTTCTCATACACTAGATATTATGTGGCTGTTTTAATTTTCTCTTCCTATGTTCACCTAGATATATGCTTAGGCAAGATAAATTTTGGCAAAATTATTTAACACAACAATAGATTTAATTAGCGCTAGTTTAATTGGGTTAATTAAAATTGAAAATAGAAAATGATGTGTGTGACAATCCATAAAATTTGCATTTTCAGATGTTCTTAGTTTTAATGCCTAGACTTGAGGGAGGGTATAAAACGCCTTTTTATTAATTAGATGTGACTTTGTCTGAGGAGGTCACTGTATCCTTAGATTCTATATTGATTGTTTATGAGTTTACAAACGTATTTGATGAGGTACCGAGATTACCATAAAAGAGAGAGGTAGATTTTTGTATAGATTTGGCATCAGGAAACCGACCCATTACAAGGGCATAAGACGGGATGGCTCCATTAGAGATGAATGAGTTACGAGAATAGATTTATCAGTTATTGAGTCATGGGTTTATATAGAGGAGTATGTCTTCGTGGGGAGATCCCATGTTATTTATGTAGAAGAAGGACGATTCACTTCGATTATGTACGGATTATCAAGAAATAAACGAGATCACGATACATAACAAGTATCTGTATCGAGTATCGATGATCTATTTGACCCGTTAAGGGGTTTATGCTAAGGTTATCATTAATTAAGTATTAAGGAAGATGATGTCCCAAAGATGACATTTGTATGCGATATGGATTATATGATTTCTAGGTTATGCTGTTTTGATTGACCAATATGCCATTAATGTTCATAGATATGATGTACCGAGCAGTTAGAAAATTCTTGGATCAGTTTGTCATTGTGTTTATTGATGACATCGTGATATACTCAAGATCGAAGTAGAAGCATGCATAGAATTTATCGTTTGTTTTACAGACACTACGCGAACATAAGTTGTATGCAAAGTTATCCAAATGTGGGTTTTGGATTCAAGAGATACAGTTCTTGGGCCATGTAGTATATGAGGATGGGATTTAAGCGGATACTAACAAGGTATATGTTGTGGTAGAGTGGGAACAACCAACAACACCTACATATGTTATGATTTTCTTGGGGTTGGTGGGGTACTATAAGATTGTCAAGCTATAGATATGAGAAATCATAAGGTTCCATGGCGCACCTTTATCCATTATTTTAGATTTAGATCCGAGATTTGTGTCCAATTTTTAGATCAAATTAAACCTGGATCTGGGAACAAATCTAAATCCAAGTAAAATCTATTATCCACAGACAAATGGATAGTTCGAGAGAATTATTTATGTACTCATAGATATGTTGTTGGCTTGAGCTATATAATTTCAAGGTAGTTGGGTTGATCATCTACCGTAAGTTAAGTTTTCCTATAACAACATCTTTCAGGATAGTATTAGGATGGCACCATTTGGAGATTTATATAAGAGACTTTGTTATTCACCAGTTTATTGGAAGGAGGTCGGTGAGAAGCAAATCTTCGGGTCGGAGATGACTGAGGAGGCCACTAAGAAAATTTTATCATTCGGGCTAGACTTGTAACCGCTATAATCCGTAAAAAAACTACGCCGATGTACATCATTTCGATTTAGATTTCAGTATGGGTGATCATGTGTTTCTTAAGATCAAGGATAGAGAAGAATTTATATGATTTGAAATAAGGGAAAGTTAGCATTGAGGTACATATGACCATTCGAGATTTTGGATAGGATTGGTACAATGTCGTACCATTTGGCACTACCGTCTCAGTTGGCCAATGTGCATAACATTTTTCATGCATCGATGTTATGAAACTATATACCGGAAGACACTACACCAAATCTGTCGGATTGTGAGATAAGTCCAACTTGTCAAGTGAAAAGGGGCTGGTCCCTATTTGTGTTTCAAATCAAACCAATTTTCACAAAAAAATATCCAACTTTTAATTAGTACCAAACCAAGTTGTGAAAACCCAATTCTTACTTTAAACCAATTTTATCTTGATTAATACTAAACATGTATCTAGTGATTAAATCAAGTAAAGTAGAGTAAATAATACTTACAACGCCGGATGTACGAGGAAAAAACCCAAAATGGGAAAACAACCTCGGACGGCCCAAGCCAAACAATCACTATGAACAAAGGTTTTACAAAGACAGATTAGCCTTACTTAATATCTTGATCCCCATGGGTCTTGACGCTCCTTCTGATCTTCTATCGTTCTTCAATAGTGCCCACGCAGAAATTCCTTCTTCCACGATACCTGTCCACAACACACGCGTCCACGTATGTCTTGGTGTCCATCGAATGGCTTTGATTCATCTATGATGTCGAACAAGAAGTCCTTCTCTTTTCTTCACCACAAACCCCTGATGTTCAAGTGTAGAACAAACCTTTTTGGTGCAGCAAGATCACATAAACATATAATAATGATAACTCGTATCTTTGCAAACTCTAAGGATGTGTTTAAGCTTTGAAACCTTAGAAAAACATGTGTAAAACTCGTCCTGGAACGTAAACTATTTTTCCAGAATGCACACTATTTAAATTCTAATGAAAACACGCTTTAAATAGGAATTAAGCGCCGCCTCGAATGAGATTGCCACGTCGTTGGCACGACATGAGCATCTCGCTCGAATGAAGGACATATGTCGTTCGAATGACAGTCCTGTCAGTTTGACCTTTTAACTTTTTGTTTGTTCAAAACGTCTCTTCCAAAAGAGATCCAAATAAGTCAAACTCTTTTTCGAGTTTATCAGAATAAAAACATAGTGTAAATATTTAAAACACTTTTAAAACATTTTCCTTTATAAAATTACATCCTTATCTTTTTAGAAACATTATTCCGAGCACCATTAATTATACGCATTCATACCTGTGTGATCTCAGAATGCAAGTAACTTGAAGACGAATAAACTTGCACCAACTTAAACTTCAGGATGATTAATTCTTTGAAGTTTTGTCACAACGTCTTCAATTTTTTCAATATGTCATAGACCAAGTGGGATCGTGACAAAATAAAATCACCCTATGCCATATTTCAAACACAGTTTTGTTCATGAAATTAAGTCAAAACAATACAAGGACTCAATTGGAAATTTATGTCCTTACAAATCTCCCCCTTTAACTATTCCGGGACAAAACTAAACCAGTGAAATGCCTAAGCCGGGTCATCAAGCTGTATGACGCCTAAATCCCATCCCATAAATCCAAAATAAAAAATATAGGACACAACCTAGTATATGTAGCACCGGCATGCATGACCTGTGTAAATGTGATGTAGACTTGAAATCTCAAATCGCTAAAGCATACCTACACACATGAAACAGACAAACAAATACCCAGTGAAGTAAGGAGGAATAAATGGAACTAATATATATATATCCAAATGATACCAAACGACAATAGATATCAAAATGAATAAACTCTAGAAAATCATTTGTTAAACAATATTGAGCAACAAAATGATACCAATTTATACTACCAATCTGTAATACCAATGTGTAAAATATGTAAACAAAAACATGCTCAAATCTCCCCCTACATCACATACATCTCTCCCCATTTTTGTCTCGAATAGACAATTCGGTGAAAAGATAAACCAATCAACAAGTATCTAACATGAGAATATACCAATTTGAGATTTGAAATCGCTAGATAATTATGAAACAACCAACTAAATATGATCAAGTAATGACAAATCAGTAGCTAGCAAACCAAATGAATCACACAAAGAATATTGCTAACTAATCAGGTGTGATAAACGGAATCATATGCAAAATATGAATTTTTGACATAATAGAACCTGCATATAAACCAGTAAGTCCAGAAAACTTCTAGAAGTACCAAAAAAATATACCAAAGTACACCAGAGGACTGCAAACTAAAGAAAAAGAAAATCCAAATTGTCCTTCGAATGAGTCAGGGACGTCGCTCGAACGAAACTTCGCGCGACATGGTAATGTCGTTCGAACGAGTTCTCATGACATGCCAAACTTTTCCAGTTTCCCAGAAATATCTTATATTTTTGGCCAGTGAAAAAATTTCCAGAAAAAAAATTCCAGGAAGGACCTGACAGCAGCAAAACAATGAGCTTTTAACACAAAACGCAAAAATGCATAAAAAATAACAATGCAAGTTACATGAAAACATAGTACCGATGTGCTTAAACATGGACATGGAAAGTATGGGCATGAAACTACAACAAATGAGTCTCAATTCCAACACATCGAAAAGATCAAGAAGCTGTAATTGATAGCGATAAATCATCAAACTTTATCATAGCCATATGACAACTAAAGTGTGAACTTAATGAACTAAACATACTACATGCACACAAATCCAGAATTTTGACAATCCCACAAACAATAGCGTCAAATTTCAATGTTTCAACATTAGGATTAGATGTGCAAACCCATTAAATTTTTAATCCATCTAAACTCCCTCAATAATATCATATTTTCTTTGAAATGAACTAAAATAATTTGGCCCTTTTCTTAGCATTTTGCCTTTCTCTTTTGGGCTCCTTTAAATGGTGGCTTTCATGACGAGTCAATTAAACTCTCGCAGCCCTTTCTCGTGAATCACTCATCATTTTTTCAATTAGGTACCAATTCAAATTCTCACGGTAAACGGTTCTTAGATGCACACTTCTCCTTAAGTCTACTTAAGCAAAGATGACAAGATTGAGATAAGAACGCCTCACCAAATTCAAATATGCAAGAGAATTTAAACATCTATATAAACTCATGCATTTGTGGCATATATACAAAGTTGAATCAAAATGCATATCAACTTCAAAACAACTCCATATAAATAATGGTTAAGATCATTCTAAGCATCGATAATAATGACCAAATGTCCTAGCCACATGGATAATGAAATGATGGGGGTGGGGTCCAAGCACACCAATATGCCACATCAAACATGTAAACTCAAGAACCAAAACGAAAATCTTTTTGGCTTTTCAAACATCTTTTGACTCAAATAAAAGAAAAATCTTTTTGTTTTTTCAAAAGTTTTCTTAAAAACAAAATCTTTTTGTATTTTTCAATAGGACTCAAACAAATGAAAACTATAATACAAAATGATACACAAGTCATTATACTAGCAATGAATATATCATGAAGCAGACTAGAATATGGCAAACAAGGCAACACTATCATCCTTTAGATTTAGCATGGGAAGAATCAAGTCCACCCAAAAGAGAATCATGAAGTTTTATTCCTAAATCCACTAAATCTGATTTCCTAACCCAAGAAGGTGTAAAACGATGCATGGGGGTTCGGGGAACCGGGTCAACTTTATTCCTAAACTTTCTAGGAGCTTGTCTAAGGTCGTAACACAAAACGTGCAAGTATAGCAATGGTGGGAATGATTACCTATATGTGGACCTTTTCTAACCTTCCTAGTGTTTCTCACACGTGCGGGGGGAATGGGAACAACTCTCTCATCAAAACCTATACCTCTCCTATATCCCTTAATTTGTACGGTGCCTAAGATCTTATCTAACATCTCCGACCTAGCCTGAAAATCAAACTTAACTCTAGACGAGTCTCTCAATCTCTCCTCCAACTCATGAATCCTAGACTTGAGCAAACACCTAGACTCCTCAAATGCTAAAATCTCCTTTTTCAAAGACTCCATCAAACCACGGAGATTATCTCTCTTTTTCTCCACAAACTCAAGTTTCTCCCTAAACTTCTTCTCTCATGCCCTAAGATCCTCAATCAAACTATCATTATTTTCTATGGCATGCTCATTCAACTTAGCTTGCAATTTTTCATTTTCCTTTTTCACTTTCACCATCTCGGAATATAACTCATTAAATGCAACTTGCAAATCTTTCACATCTACCTCCTCTTTGTCACTCTCTTCTCCCTTACTAACATGGGATTCGCTTAAAACCTCCTCGAAATTATCATTCACATGAGAATCGTCGTCGCTCACATGACATGCCATAAACGTAACAAAGTTACAATCAATGGGCGAACTCTCTCCCTCTTTCGGATCACTATCTCTTAAGGTGGCACTATAAATAATGGGTTGCTTTCCCTCTTTCTTAAGTCTAGTGGGACACTCCTTAACTTTGTGACCGTACCCCTCACACCCAAAACGTTTATCCGACTCATCTCTCTTAGGCTTCTAAAACTTATCCTTAGATGTGGGATCAACTTTGTTGTTCTTGAATTTTTCAAATTTCTTGGCATCTTTCGATTGCTTTTGAAACTTAATAAATTTTTTAAATTTCTTTGCCAACAAAGCTACATCCTCAAAATCGGAATTGGAATCGAAATCCGAAACTTTGATTTCCTCCTTTCGGGTTTTCAAAGAAATACCATTTTCTTTCTTAGGCACTTGCTTGGAGGTAATCATGTCGATTTCATAGGTTTGTAAGTCACCTACAATCTCTTATAGTTTCGTCGAATCTAACTTACCCAAGGAGTTTAAAATAGTCACTTTCGCATAAAACCTACTAGGCAACGACCTAAGGATTTTCTTAATGACACGGTTGTCAGGAATTTTCTCACCTAGGTTAAACGACGAGTTGACAATATTAGACAACCTAGCATAAAACTCATCAAAAGTCTCACTCTCTAACATCCTAATGGTCTCAAACTGTATAGTGAGATTTTAAAGTTTTGACACCCTAACCGTGCTAGTGCCCTCGTGAGTGAGTGCAAAAATATCCCAAGCCTCTTTTGATATTTCACAAGTCATAATTATATTATATTCTTCCGGTGTGACATGTGAAGAAATAACGTGTAAACACTTAGAATTATATTGTGAAAGTATGTGTTCAGTTTCAGTCCAAGACTCGACAGGTTTTAAAGTAGTGGCCTCGCCTATAATAGTGACAAGGGGTGTCCAACCTTTCTCAACAGCTAGCCACACACGCTCATCAAGAGATTTTAATGCACTTTTCATTCTCATCTCTCAATAAGTGTAATTAGTGCCATCAACAACGGGAGTTCGAGAAAATTTGTTATATCCCAAATTCATCTTTGAAAACACACGGGATCACAAAACAAATAAATTATGTTTTCAATCTCTGATACCAATTTGAAAAGGGGGTGGTCCCTATGTGTGTTTCAAATCAAACCAATTTTCACCAAAAATTATCCAACTTTTAATTAGCACCAAACCAAGTTGTGAAAAACCAATTCTTACTTTAAACCAATTTTATCTTGATTAATCCTAAACATGCATCTAGTGATTAAAGAAAGTAAAGTAAAGTAAAGTAAAGAATACTCATAATTCCGGATGTACAAGGAAAAAATCCAAAACGGGAAAAAAAAACTCGAACGGCCCAAGCTAGACAATCACTATGAACAAAGGTTTTACAAAGACAGATTAGCCTTACTCAATGACTCGATCCCCACGTGTCTTGACTCTCCTTATTATCTTCTACCGTTCTTCAATAGTGCCCACGAAGAAAATCCATCTTCCACGATACCTGTCCACAACACACGCATCCACGTATGTCTCGGTGTCCACCGAATGGCTTTGATTCGTCTACGATGTCGAACAAGAAGGCCTTCTCTTTTCTTCACCGTAAAACCCTGATGTTCAAGTATAGAACAAACCTTCTTGGTGCAGCAAGATCACATAAACATATAATAATCATAACTCGGATCTTTGCAAACTCTAAGGATGTGTTTAAGATTTGAAACCTTAGAAAAACATGTGCAAAACTCGTACTGGAACGTAAACTATTTTTCCAGAATGCACAGTCTTTAAATTTTGACGAAAACACGCTTTAAATATGAATTAAGTGCCGCCTCAAAAACTTTGTCGCTCGAACGAGATTGCCACATCATTCGCGTAACATGAGCATCTCACTCGAACGAAGGACATATGACGTTCGAACAACAGTCCAATCAGTTTGACTTTTTGTTTAAAACGTCTTTTCCAAAAGAGATCCAAATAAGTCGAACTCTTTTTCGAGTTTATCAAAATAAAAACGTAGTGTAAACATTTAAAACACTTTTAAAACATTTTCCTTTATAAAATTACATCCTTATCTTTTTATAAACATTATTTCGAGTACCATTAATAATACGCATTCATACCTGTGTGATCTCGGAATGCAATTAACTTGAAGACAAATAAACTTGCACCAATTTAAACTTCGACATGATTAATTCTTTGAAGCTTTGCTGCAACGTCTTCAATTTCTTCAATACGTCATAGACCAAGTGGGATCGTGACAAAATAAAATCTCCCTATGCCATATTTCAAACACAGTTTTGTTCACGAAAATAAGTCAAAACAATACAAGGACTCAATTGGAAATTTATGTCCTTACATCAAGGTCAATGACCGTGACAAGTTTGGGGGTGAAAACTTTTGTTGTCACGGACTTATCATGATTATTGACCGTGATAAGTTCATTAGACTTGTCACGGTCTTTGACCTTGACAAGGTTTGTCATGGTTAAGGACCATGACAAATTAGTGACAAACTCTAAAAAATCGTCACGATCATTGACTGTGACAAGTCCATGACAAGTATATTTGTACTTATATATTTGTCCATGACAAGTATATTTACCATGGATAAGTAAAAAAAATATGCTGGGCAGTTTGGGTCCTGCCTTTGCCTAGCAGTATATTTGTATCTGTTATGGCAAAATTGTACCTTTTCAAACAGCATATATCCAAATAAAATAGAAAGAATGCACCAATTCAATGCATATATATTTTCATATCCAAAAAAATAAAAATACAATCCATATCCAAACCAAAATGTAACAAATCAAAACAATTCAAATATAATCCAAGTGTTCAAATAAAAATAGATACAAATAATGTCACGACATAGTGTCTGTGGTAGGTTCGAGGAGGAAGGAAGGCCACACGATATACGAATTGAGCCACCCCTCAATATGCATCACGCCGCATTATTCGCACAACCACAATGCGGAGTTCTCCTTTTTGGGTATCACGTGCGCGACGAGCACCTTGGCCTTGATGTTTTGAAGGTTACGTCCACGAACCGGCATACCTTGACCGTATTATTGTCCCTCAACCCCCTCGCTATCTGCTGGCCATCATATATGTCATGTAAAAACACACTTGGCCAACCGATTATTGATATAGTCCGCTGGACAGGAGCCAAGTAGGGGAGTTGATCATCAAGAAGTGAGTCCGCGCATATCGGTGATGAAGAAGCGATGTCAACGTCCTCGTCCTCCTCCCCCTCCCCGTACACCACCTTCTCCTTCCCCTTGACCTTTTCTCGTAACTGACGCTTCATGAATGCGTATATATCTAGGATCGCTGCCTCTAACATTGATAGCTTCACATCATGCATGTTCGCCTGACGAGTCAACCCAGTGTTGCTCATCTCCATTCTGATGATACTATATTTACCCACCCGCTAGATCACCCCTTAGTCCTCCCCTTGCGATCAGTGCTAAGAACTTGGTTGAGTGCGTGGACAAAGATGCCTTGTCGGTAGGGGTGGCAATTCGTGTACGTCGTGTCGTGTTCGGGTTGTGTCATATCGGGTTCATGTTAAGTATTAATCAACCCTAACCCGACCCATTTAACTAATCGTGTCAGATGATCAAACACTAACCCGACCTATTTATTATCGTGTTGTGTTCGGGTTGACCCGCATAACCCATTAAGTAAAATATAAAATAATTTTTTTCTTCTCTCTTAACCAATCATACCACTTATAGGGCTACAATGACTTCAATTTAATTAATTTCAACTTCTTGCAACACATAAATAATTTATCATCCAATTCTCCATGAGTTTTATAGAAAGTCTATCAAGATATATATATATATATATATATATATTATCAAATATATTCTCCATAAAATATGAGTTAAACGGGTCTATTCGTGTCATTTTCGAGTTATACGTGTTTAACACTAACCCAACCCGTTTATTATTCATGTTGGAGGGTCGTGTCATATTCGGGTTCGTGTCAAGAAATCATCAATCCTAACCCGCTAACTTCTTGTCGAGTTCGTGTCGGGTTATCGTGTCGTGTCAAAAATTTCCCCCCTACTTGTCGGCATCAGACTGTGACTCATGCACTTTCTTAAGCTTTGCCTGAAACGACAAAAAGCACACAATTAGTTAAATAAGTAAATAAAAAAATTATGATGTAATTCATAAAAATTAAATCATCAAATTACTTACAATCGTGGCCGCGACGCTCAGGGACACCTCCTTATCCTTTCCCTTCTTCATCTAAATTGCCACATATGCATCGAGCCTATGTGGCCTACCCCCAGGGCCACTCCCCATCCCCTGAAATAAAATAATGTAAAATTAATAAGTAATGCAAAGTAAAATAATGCTAAATAACATATTTATATAATTATAGAAAAATAAAAACTTACCATCCTGAGCTCCACCTCAGCATACTACGTCCAATCGGAGTAATGCACCTTCTTCTTTTTCACCCGGTTTTCCCTCCTCGATTGGCGAGATGTTAATTGTCACTCCTCGATCTCATTATCAATGAAATTTTGCCAATGTGCCAGTACGATAGTCTCCTTCGATGGCACGGACTCACATATTCTGATAATGGATTGTCGGGCCTTCCCAAAGTATCGGGTCCACAAATTCTTCTTCCATGTCTTGTGTTGCTCCCTTAACGGCTCCAACACAGAATCACGGAGTTCTGGGGGTAGTCTGAATTGTTCATGTCAAACAAATACAAAACAAAAACAATGTAAGTGTTCGTCGCGAATAAATTGAAATTGAAATTGAAATTGAAATTGAAATTGAAATTGAAATTGAAATTGAAATTGAAATTGAAATTGAAATTGAAATTGAAATTGAAATTGAAATTGAAATTGAAATACATTACTTATAGTGCCGACCAAATAGCTAACTTGATCTCATTTGGCACCTCCCTCCAATTGGTGTACCCCAGAACGATAATCATCTTCACCAGTTCGAGGGATCTAGTCAATAAGCCCGTCTTGTTCTCAACGGCCATTCCCAATTTGCATTATTTGTGGAGCCTAGGGGCCGAGGAGCCCTTGTCGCCTCTGCTAACTCCGAGGCCTGCCCTGAGGAAGACATCATCATCCTTGCCTCAATCCCTGGAGGAGACATTTTCTGTAAAAATTGTTGTTATTAGTACAAATTCAAATGAATTAGAAGAATACAAACACACCTGCACACACACACCTGAAGAAGACATACAAACATTATACTATTTTAGAAAATAGTTGAAAACTCCCCCCCCCCCCCCCCACACACATATACAAAGGAAAGAGAGAAAATGATCAAGTACAAGTGAATTAAAAGAAGTAAACTGATGTCCGATAAAAGCATTAAACTATTGTTCGATAATTGGAATATTTATTACAAATCTAAAAATTATTTTAAATTCGATTTATTATAAAAAAAAATGGATTGATATTCGGTAGGATCAACCAAGTCATCCACACTACTGTTTAGACGCTTTGGCATATGTAGGACGATTGACCACGGCTCGTTGTTGATATACTCCGAGTAAAACACTTGCTTGACCTTTTGAAATGCACAAATAAACGACTCATCGCTCACATGTTCGTTGCTCTTCAACTTAGACAAGTCAATCATGATCAAATTGGTGTTAGTATCAACTTTGCATGCATTTTTATCCTCAACTCTTACCCTATCACAGTAAAATACAACCTCTTTGAAGCTTACATAGTCCAATTCAAATATATTTCGAATTACACCATAATAAGTCATTTCAGCTTCAACGAGGTTATTATCTTTTGCGCTTGCTCGAAAGAAAGTAAGAGCCTTGGATGAAATGCCCGAGTTCTGTACATTTGTTCTTTCCTCGTACACCCTTGAGCCGAATACAAAACCGTTCAATCGATACTTTTTGTACTTTTATGCCATGAACAACTTAACAAGGTTCTAGTGGCTAGACGAGCAAGCCTTGATGTCGCATCATCCGTCTTTAAGAGCTGAGAATATAGATGAAGTAATTAGGTTAGTTGTAAAGTTTTATTGTAATGTAATGTTATATAACAATCATTTTCATTATAATTACCTCGTGTGATAACAACATCCTAAATTCGCTATTTGATTGTGCCA
The DNA here is from genome assembly GCA_949130495.1 of Sambucus nigra. Taxonomy (NCBI): domain Eukaryota; kingdom Viridiplantae; phylum Streptophyta; class Magnoliopsida; order Dipsacales; family Adoxaceae; genus Sambucus; species Sambucus nigra. Next base: position 402,050,899 of record OX422209.1, on the reverse strand, counting down.
TTATTTTTCGTCTTTTACTGTTCTCACAGGCTTCATATTTTCTGCATAAAATTAATGTGACGAACATATTACAAAATCAATCATGTATAAAATAATCTAAAATAATGTAATACTTTAAATAATTTAAACTTACTTTTTTCATTCTTCGACATCTTCATATGTGTCAAATAGATAACGAGATACTTGTTCATATTGCAAACTCGTTAATTTCAATCGTTTGCCCATAACATGACCACCCTCATCGACGAACTCATCAATGTCATCAACGCTGGCCGAGTCAGGCATATATTCCCGAGTATAGATTGATGACTCCATGGTGATGTATTCCTCTGCAATGTATCGTGTATTCTTGACGTAATCTTTGAAAACTTTCATCAATCTTTCAAACGGATACATCCACCGATATCTAAATGGACCGCAAAGAAGTGCCTCATTGAATAGGTGTACCAACAAGTGAACACTTATATAAAAGAATGATGGGGGAAAGTACTTCTACAACACACAAATTGCTTTGGTCACCGCCAATTTTTGCGGCCACTATGTGTTCTCGATTGATTACCTTCTCACATAAAAGTGAGAAGTAGATACTAATTTTCATAATAGCCCTCCACAAATTCTTGTGCTTGGAGAAACAATGATTAAACAATAGAGGAACCAATTGCATGATCACATACCAATATTGGGACTTACACTTATGTAAATCATGGGTAGCATAATTCAAAATCATTTACAAGTTAGACGAAAAATTATATGGAACCTTCAAATTATATATTGTGCCTAAAAGCACATTTCTTTCCCCACTCGTCAAAGTAAACGCACCAGGGAGAATTATTGACCTTCCCCTACTAGCTTCTTTCAACCATAATTGTGGCTTAAGTTTCAACGATTTAAGGTCTTTTCGTGTCCATCCTTCGAATGACTCCCCCCAAGGCATCTGCCCACAATATGTTCAGCGATGTTCTTCTCTGCATGCATCACATCTAATCCATAGCGCACCGGTTATTCTTCTAATAAGGCAAGTCGAATGAAATTCACCTCCTAGACCATGCCTTTTTTTGTCTCAGTTTCATTCCCAGTTGGGGTCTTCTTATGCTTGACATTCTTAAATTTAGGATTCTTACCTAGCATATTAGGTCCATAATCAAAAGATTTACTTTCAATTTCTGAATCTGAAAGTTTTTCGATGGTAGCCTATGTTCAACCCCGCCCGATGAAAAATTGGAACCTTCTCAAATCTAAAGCTATGAGCGGGGAGTAAAAACCTCCTATGTCAATGGTATATATTTTTTTGAGCTAATGGGGAGATGAAGAGATTCAGTCTCCTATCCACATATAGAACACCCCAAATAACCATGTACTACACAGCCGGATAATATCCCATAAGCTGGAAAATCATGAATTGCCCACATCAATATAGCTTTCAGCGTAAACTCTTCTTTTCTAAAAGATTCAAATGCTTTTACACCCTCTTCCCACAAATCATTTAATTCTTCTACCAAAGGAGCCAGGTAGATATCAATGTCATCAATTGGTGCCTTTGGCCCGGGTATCAACAAAGACAACATCAAAAATTCAGGTCTCATACACTATGAAATAGGGAGGTTGAGTGGGGCTAGGATCACTGGACATACACTCTAACTGGTACTTATATTTCCAAATGCATTGAAACCATCTATTGATATAAACGAATGTTACGTTGTTATCGAGAAGCAAAATTAGGATACTCATATCGCATCCTCCTCCAAGCTGTAGAATCAATAGGATGACGCATGATTATCCCCTACATCTTCCCTAGCATGCCAAGTCATTACCTCCTCTATCCATGGTACTATGAAAACCCGCTTTAATCTAGGTCCAACGAGAAAATATTTCAACACTTTTTGAGGCACTTTTGAGCTTATGCCTTCCTTGCCAGTAGATTGGACATATCTAGGTTCATCACATACCGAACATCGATCGAGAGTTTCACACTCCTTTCGGTATAATATGTAGTCATACACACAATCATGAATCGATTTATATTTAATTCCCAAACCTTTCAAACTCTTCTTCATAATCGGATATGTATTTGTAAGCGTATTCTGCTTAGGTAGCAAGCCCTTCACCCAATTCAGAATTTTTGTCACGCTACTGCCAAACAAACCGCATTGGGTCTTCAAACTATGCAAACCAACCATGGCATGTAAAGTTGTTTGATCTTTCTCATAGCTAGAATATAACGATTGGTTCGCCTTAAATTTTAAACTTTGGTAGTCATTGTGAAGGTTTATCCTAATATCTTCATGAGCACCTGAACCTTGTACATCGTCAGTGACCTCATTCTCTTCCACTTCATGAACGTCATACGCGTCATTAACTAAATCCTCTAACATAGTATGATTTACGTCATCCCCTTCTACATTTATCCTACTTGTTGAAGGTTATTGTGAAGGTTGCTCGGGGATTTAAGGAACTTTCAATTCCCCGTGAAAACTCCAAAATCGATAATTATCTTGCATACTCCATCTTAACAACTGTTTTTCAATTGTTTTCCACTCAAACACCTTACCATTCTCACACCTAGTACACGGACATGAAAAATATTCATCATTATGATATCTCGTTGCGTATTTCACAAATTCATTAGCACCTCTCCGAAACATATCCCCCATTTTATTTGTCTCACTCATCCACTCTTTATATTTAGGGTATCCCATCACAGCTACTATAAACAATCACCTATTAAAGCTAAGAAGCGTATATTCATGGATTAATATAAATAAAACTTAGATTTATAGTATCTTTCATTTAATTATGTCTTATTTATATTAGATTTATAAATTTTAAATTCAAATTCAATTTATAATATTAATTCCTATTTCCTCCATCTCCTTTAAAGGGTGAGTGGTCATGTATCATTCAAGACCGTATATTTCTGTAATATACTTAACAACTCATTCACATTGTTACGATTTGAGAAAAATTCGGCAGCATATTCTCATAGTTCTCCAAGTACACGATGTAGATTCGCAAGTGAGTGTTATTTCAATTTATCAATTGAAATAACACTCACACTTACCAATCTAGTACGCACCAGAGAACATTAGGATACGACTGGATAACTTCCTTCAAAAGTAACAAATTTAATCCACTAAGAATATTATTGTACATAAATTATGCAGTCCCAAACTGTCCAAATGGGACAATTCGAGAGATCTTATTACAGGGGTAATGACTCTCGAACGGTTCTAAGGGCTATTGAATGCGTACGCATAAGAACTAGAAGGCTAGTATCTATGCGCACTATATGTAATTTCAAGTATGTTTCATTTAATTATCATATATATGAATTAATAATATATTGTTCGTGACACAAATTAATTTTAGAAAAAAGTTGACCCCCCCCCCCCCCCCATTTGGACAATAATTCAGTGGTCATGCCACTTCCAAAATTAACCAACCCAACATCGGTCCACTATAATCCAGCAACAACAAACCAATAAATGTGTATCCCGTACTCCTTCTAATTCATCTACTCAATTAAGTCATTTCATCACATCTTATAAATATATCATCATTAGAACTATACAATTAAACTATACAATTAAAGTTACAATTAAAGCTATATTTTATTAATCAATTTGTCTGTTTCAACTGTCATGGGGTAATATTAATGTTTAACAACTTAATTTTGAATTCCAAAACAACAACATCTAGTATGTACAATTACTAAAAATACTAAACATCAATTCAAACTAACTACTTACTAATTCAAAACCAACAATTAATAAGGGGAATCTAAAGGCTCCTAACTCATTTATATCCAATTAAAGTCATAATTAAATTAGCAATAATAATTATAAGTCCCAATTCCAATTCCTATTATGACTATTCCGTGAGAAAAATCTCAAATTGAACTTTAAGCATCTTAAACACGGGGAGAATAATTATGTATTAGCCAATAATATTTGGGTATTTATACTTAAGGGTACGACATATATTTGGGTATTTACACATTAATTTCAAGTCCTAAACTAAATATTAATTTCAAGTCCCCAATTAACACACACACACACACACACACACACACACACACACACAATAATTTCTGTAAATACCCAACCCCTCCCCCACCACTCCCCCTTCCCCCCACCACACACACACCTGCAAACACACACACACACACCACCACCATAACCCTGTAATACCCCGTAATTTTAGTGATATTTATTTAAGGGATTAATTGAATTAAATGAGAATTAATTGGGAATTAATCCAGATATAAATACTAGCGAGATGTGAGTTGGTATTTGATTATGATGTTAAAATTGAAAATTTCATGAGTATTGAAAATATTAAAATTGTCGCGAGGCAGAAATACGACAATTTGGAAATTTAGTTGGAACGCGCGTGTCAGTCGCATCAGGAATGAAATTAGTTGAATTAAAAAGTGAATTATATTTTTATCAACCGAATGGTCATTTTGAGTGCGCCAACGTGTTCGGAAGGGTCGAAATAGTCAGAAAACACTAGCCGGGGGTTTAGTTTGGGTTCCGGGGCATTTTTAGGCCATACCGGCAACCCAAAAGGGTAGTTTGGTAATTTTAAAAATATGGGAATTAAAACCCACGAATTTTAGAGGTTAATTTTATATTAGAAATAAAACCACTAAGTCCAATATCCGCATTTAACAAGTTTTGGGCTACGGGAGTTAGAGGGAAAGTCTTAAGAGGTTCCAAAAGAAACCCCTAGCCACCATCACCATCCTTGGGAGAAATTCTGCAGAAAGAAAGAGGAGAATCAACCTTCGTTCACCAATATCAAATCAGAACATCTAAGGCAAGTGGTTTAATTACATAATTTCAAGCGAATGTTTCCTCCATGCTTAGATTTGAGTATATGTCTTGTATTGAAAGTTTGATGAAAACCCATGAAATTGGAGATAGAACTCATAATCTTGTATAGGAATTGCATGTAGAATGTTTATGGATGAATTTCTTATCCAAAATATATCTTTTGATGATTTAAAAACGAATTTATGAGGAGTAGTTGTAGACATTAAATTATGTGTTCATGATTATAGGGTTTGGACAAAATTTTGGGAATAATGATGATTACGTGTTGATTTAGGAGGTATTGACCCCATGTATATGTTAAAGAGTGACCTAGGAGGACTTAATGTAGTTTAAACACCTTAAAACTGAGTTTGGATGATCATAGGAGGGATTTAGAAAAGAGAAAAAGGAAGAAAAACGGACTTTGCAGATTTCTGGGCGTATCCTGCCATCTCGTTAGAAGACCTGCCCAGGTCGTTTGAACGAGGTCGTTCGAACGAGCTTCTAACGAGATGACAATACCTCTTTTAACGAGTTGGTAGTTCGTTCAAAGCCTTTCGTTCGAACGACACTCGTTCGAACGACCTCGTTCGAACGACCTCGTTCGAACGAGACTTCTAACGAGTTGACAGAATGGCCTTTTAGGCCTGATTTCATTTCAAATGTTCCCGTAGACTTATTTAATGGAGTGATAACCTTCCCTTAATGACCAGTGAGTATAATTGAGAGATTAGAGTACGTGAGGGGTAAAATTTAGAATCTTGGAGTAAATCGGATGACATTGTGGATTAGGAAACGAGTACCTAATTATGACGTACGAAGAGTTGACAACGTTAATATACATAAATCGGGGACCTGTAAATGTATAACACTGTGATAGTATAAGAACGAGAAGTATACTTATATTAATAACTAGAGATAACTAAGATGTGCGAATGCTTAGTAAATGTGATTTTATTTGTATAACAAACCTACCATACTTGTTATCATGGGAGGTCTACGTTCGATTAGGGCCATCTAATCTTTGTGTGCCTACGGGGGGATTTAGAGTGGTGCCTCGAGGACATAGGTCAGAGAAGGACTTATTGAGAAGTTAATAAGTCTGCTGATCATGGGAGCGTAGGTATGTGCGTGACCCATGTGATGTGAACTATGTTCGGCTCCATTATTTGTGATTTTTGTTATTTGAGAACGATTCCTGAGAGATTCGGAATGTGTGGTCCTTATGTACGTGATGTACCGGGATTGGATAACAGAGTATGTGTGCACCGCCGCTTAGCCTCGGGGTGCTAATATTGTATATTTATGATGAGAATAATATACGGCTAATTGAAATGCACTGTCATGTATAAATGTGAATATGAATAATAGTAACGTTTTTGTAAAGACAAAAGTGGAAATATTCTAGTAAGTAGAATTACTAATATGGGAAACCGAGAATAAATGTAAAACACTCTGTTTAATTGGAAATGCCGGAATTAAATCGTGAATCGTATAGAAATGTTAGATTTTATGTTGGATTAGTTAGATATAGTAATAACTAGAATGGGTACGGGTACGTTAGGAGTTCACAAATAGTCGAGAGGTGAGTATTTCATGTGAGAGCACGTCCTAACATGTATTTTGCATTCATTGTTTTACTATCATTAAAAAACTTGCTATATTTTAAACTGTTTTCACTATCGGGCTCTGACCCGTTTTCTTCCAAATATATTTTCTTGTAAAAACCTTTTAGGTGCCCAGCCACAAGGACACCATGCATAGGAGTTTTATTCCGGTGACGTATTGTAGCTGCTGTCGAAGCTACAGGACCTTGACAGTAGACGCCTCCACTTCCGATCTTGACTATATATTATCAGATTTTCTCATTTGTTGGGCATGTCGCCCCATTTCTTTTAGGGACATTTTATCTATCCAGTTATTTCAGAATTTTGGGTTGTAATTAATTTAGTGATACAGACTTGGTATTTGTTTATTTCAGTATTCGGATTATTGTGAGGAGTATTCCTCCAGACTCATTACTATTTTATGGTTATTATATTGTCATTATGTTGTGGTGGTTATGTTAGCATTTCATAATCTACGTATTGCTTGTTAATCGGATTTAATTAAAATTGACAACTCACTTTTTAAATATTAGGTGGCTAGTAGTTGTTAAAACGTTTTTCGACAGTGATGCTATGAACTAAACCAACTTGGAATTTTGTATTAATTTAATAAAGGAGTAGCTACCCAGTATTTAATTAGTCGGGGTGTCACAGGTGGTATCAGAGCATCAGGTTCTAGTGTCCTTAGGATCTGTACTTCTTGTTATGTTTTCGCTGAGCTTTCTTTGATGTAGAGCCCTATATTTTAGGACTGTTGTATTCTTGTGTGTATGTTTTGCTCTTCGGCTATTTTGTGATAATAACTGCGAACTTATAGATTTTACTCTCATTTCAGATGCCTCCACGACGTGCACAATGAGTTCATAGGGATGCTCAGCCCGAGCCACAACCTGCACCAGTTTCGGGCACCATGAATATCGCAGAGGTTGCAGCCATTGTAGCCCAAGCGGTGAATGCCTCCCTCGTAGTTGTAGAGCAGGCACCACCTCAGGCGCCGGTAGTAGCGCCAGTTCAGGATCATGCATTCCCGTCTGCTTGGGAACACGTTCGTGATGCTTTTCAGAAATTACACCCTCTGGAGTTTGCAGGTAGCTCCGACGTTGTAGTATCGAGTCAGTGGAGGAAGGACATTCAAAGGAACTTAAGGATGTATGAGTGTACGGATGTTCAGAAGTATATATTGTCTACTTTTAAGCTAGTAGGATCAGCATTGCAGTTGTGGGAGTCCATTACCACTGCGGAGGAGAGGGACGCTCTCACTATTCAGGAGTTATGGGTGCGGTTCGACCGCAAATACTTTCCGTCAGCTGTTCACACTGAGATGAGGAGGAAGTTGATGAACCTCAAGCAGGAGGGAAAGATCGTAGCCGAGTATGAGGCTGAGTTCACCAATCTCTTGAACATCGTTCTCGATGAGATTCCAACCGAGGAGAAGAAGATTCAGAAGTTCATGGATGGATTGACTTGGAGGATCCATCAGCACTTGTTGGGAAATCTCTCGTTTGCCACTTACTCTGATATGGTTAACACGACACTGCTTCACTGCCAGGATCACCGCTTTCACATGTCTGAGAGTAAGAGATCAGGAGAGTCCAGCCATCAGGGCAGGACCGGGGGAAATGGTGCCAGCGGGGCACAATCTGCTCAGGGTCAACACGGGCAGGGTGATCAGGGTTCCCAATAGGGGGATCCTAAGAAATTCAGATCTGGGGGTTTCAGGAATGGTTAGGGAGGTTTCAGACATGGCCATCAGGGCCAGCATGGTCAGCAGCAGCAGTTTCAGCAGGGCCAGCATGGTCAGCAGCAGCAGTTTCAGCAGGGCCAGCATGGTCAGGGTAGGAATGGTAACGGCCAGCAAGGCCGTGGGTAGCAGGGACAGCGAGGGGGAAACTTCTCGGGGAAGTGCTTCGTTTGTGGTAAGATTGACCATAAATGCCAGGATTGTCCTGATAGGGGCAAGGCCCCACAGCAGCAGCAGGGTGCTCGACACGAGCCACAGAGGCCTATATTTCCCGTCGCCCTCCCAGCACCACCACAGATGGCAGCATTACCACTCATTCCAGCGGTCCCAGTCCAGCAGGGACAGCTTTAGTATGGGAGAGTGTATCAGCTCCAGCATGCCGCAGTCCCACAGGATCCACCTTGTATTGAGGGTATGTTCTCTATTCAGGGGACTATGGGGCATATTTTATTTGATATGGGGGCCACACATTATTTCATTGCCGCAAGATTAGCACGTACTTTTGGGTTGTTAGATACTACAGAGAGCACGATTATTTGTGTAGATTAACCGTTGAGTAGGGGTTCTGTGATTTCCCTTATGTGTAGAGGTGTGGGTATAGAGATCGGGAGATTTACCTTATCCGCTGATATGTTAGTATTAGAGATGACTGAGTATGATGCGATTATTGGTATGGATTGTCTAGTTGCGTATCGAGCCACGATTGATTGTTTCAGTAGGAGTATCATTTTTGCCATTCCCAGGCAGGAGATGTTTTTAGTGGTGATGCCTCGCCCTTAGGGAGGATCATCCACTCACTTGTACTATATAGAGGAGGAGACCTCTAAGGAAGTGGTGATACCACTTGATTCGATTCCAGTTGTTAGGGAATTTGCTGATGTATTTCAGGATATACCTGGACTACCTCTGAGTAGAGAGATAGATTTTGTGATCGACTTAATGTCGGGCACTCGGCCAATTGCCCGCGTACCTTATCGTATGGCTCCATTAGAGATAAGAGAGCTACGGGATCAGATAGAGCATTTTGGGTCAGGGGTTTATCTGAAGGAGTACTTCTCCGTAGGGTGCCCCTGTGTTATTCATAAAGAAAAGGGATGGATCGTTGAGGTTGTGTGTAGATTATCGGGAGTTGAATAAGGTCACGATACGGAATAAGTATCCGTTGCCCCGAATCGATGACTTATTCAACCAGCTGAGAGGAGCTTCCTTCTTCTCAAAGATTGACTTGCGATCGGGATACCATTAGTTGCGTATCAGGGAATAGGACGTCTCAAAGACTGCTTTCTTGACGAGATATGGTTCCTACGAATTTCGAGTTATGCCTTTTGGCTTGACCAACGCTCCAGCCATTTTTATGGACTTGATGAATAGGGTGTTCAGAGAGTTCCTAGACCAGTTCGTCATCGTCTTTATTGATGACATTCTGGTTTACTCCCAGACAGAAGAGGAGCACGCCGAGAATTTGAGATACATTTTGCAGACGTTGAGTCAGAATGAGCTTTATGCCAAGTATGAGAAGTGCGGGTTTTGGCTGAAGGAGGTTCCGTTTTTGGGGCATATCATTTCAGATCGGGGGATATCTGTTCATCCGAGGAAGGTATCCGCGGTGAGGGAGTGGGGACAGCCCACAACACCGACTGAAATACATAGTTTCTTGGTCCTAGCAGGATACTACAGAAGGTTTATTTGGGGTTTCTCAAAGATAGCGGGTCCTTTGACACATCTGACTCGCAAGGGTGTGCCATTCATCTGGAGCGATGCCTGTCAGTTGGCATTCGATGAGTTGAAGGACAAGTTGACATCAGTGTCTGTGTTAGCATTGCCCAGACCGGGAGTTGAATATCTAGTCTACACCGATGCATCCTTACAAGGACTTGGAGGTGTACTGCAACAGGAGAGTCAGGCCATAGCTTATGCTTCTCGTAAGCTTAAGCCTCACGAGAGGAATTACCCCACCCATGACTTGGAGTTAGCGACAGTCGTATTCGCTCTTCGGATTTGGAGACACTATCTCCTGGGGGAGAAATTTTAGTTGTTCACAGACCACAAGTCTCTACAATACCTCTTCACGTAGAAGGAATTGAATATGTGTCAACGACGGTGGCTTGAGTTTGTGAAGGATTATCAGTTTGATATCCAATATCACCGGGGGAAGGCTAACATGGTAGCATACGCGTTGAGCCGTAGGCCAGTAGATGAGGTGGCCGAGGTATGGAAAGCTAAGTGGAAGGAGTTGGGACACCAGGATGCAGTGGCCCGATCGTTCATGTCTATAATGACTGTTACACCGCAGATTGTTATGAGAGTGATAAAGGCCCAGGCAAATGACTCGTTCTGTCAGAAACAGATAGTTTGATTACTAGCAGAGGGAGCCGAGTCCTACACCGTTAGCTCAGATGGGGGATTACACTTCAATGGGAGACTGATCGTTCCAGAAGGGGAAGACTTGAGACACGAGGTAATAGCAGAGTCGCACGGCTCACGATTCACGGTACACCCTGGTGGGGATAAGATGTACCAAGACATGAGACGCCAGTATTGGTGGAGCGGGATGAAGAGAGATATCGCCGTGTTTGTTTCTAAATGCGCCACCTGTCAGCTAGTAAGGGTGGATCATTAGATATCGGCAGGACTTCTACAGCCATTAGAGGTTCCGACGTGGATATGGGAGAGCATATCCATAGACTTTATCACGGGGTTACCTACGTCACATAGGGGTCACGACTCCATATGGGTAATTGTGGATAGGTTAACCAAGGTTGCTCATTTTTTACCCGTGAGGACAGACTACACTACGGGACAGTATGCAAAGATTTTTATTGCGGAGATAGTGAGACTTCACAGTGTGCCTCTAAATATCGTGTCCGACCGGGACAAGATATTTGTTTCACGATTTTGGGAGAGTTTCTAGGAGGCCATGGGTACGGAGTTGCGACTGAGTATGGCTTATCACCCGCAGACTGATGGGCAAACCGAACGGACAAATTAAATGTTGGAGGATATGTTGCGTATGTGCATCCTAGACTTTGGAGGTGGTTGGGAGCAGTACCTTCCACTGGTAGAGTTTTCTTATAACAACTCCTACCAATTCACCATTGGCATGACACCATTTGAGGTATTTTAGGGTAGACCTTATCATTCCCCAGTATGTTGGTTAGAGGTGGGGGATAACAAACTCCTTGGGCCGGAAGTGATTCAGGATACTTTGGCAAGGATTGAGATGATACGAAGTCGCATTCGGGTAGCTCAGGATCGGCAGATGAGCTATGCTGATGTGAAGAGGTTCTTCAGAGACTTCAAGGTGGGAGACCAGGTGTTACTCAGAGTATCTCCTATGAAGGGGATTATACGTTTTGGGAAGAAGGGGAAACTGGCACCAAGGTATGTGGGGCCATTTCCTATCATCGAGCGTATTGGGCCAGTAGCGTATAGACCTGGGTTACCGGAGCACTTGCATAGGATTCATGACGTGTTCCATATTTCCTCGCTAAGGAAATATCTTAGGGATGATTTGTCCCATACCCACATTGCTATAGAGGACATCGATCTTCAGCCAGATAGCTCTTACGAGGAGGGGCCGATTGCTATTTTGGACCAAAGTGAGCAAAAACTGAGGTCGAAGATAGTACCGTTGGTACGTGTTCAGTGGCGGAATCATAATGCCAAGGATTCCACATGGGAGCGCGAGGATGAGATGCGCGAGCGTTATCCAGAGCTATTTTTATCAGGTACTCTTTAGTTCCGAATTTCGGGACGAAATTCTGTTATTAGGGGGGAAGTATGTAATACCCCGTAATTTTAGTGATATTTATTTAAGGGATTGATTGAATTAAATGAGAATTAATTGGGAATTAATCTGGATATAAAAACTAGCGAGATGTGAGTTGGTATTTGATTATGATGTTAAAATTGAAAATTTCATGAGTATTGAAAATATTAAAATTATCGCGAGGCAGAAATACGAAAATTTGGAAATTTAGTTGGGACGCGCGTGTCAGTCGCATCAGGAATGAAATTATTTGAATTAAAAAGTGAATTATATTTTTATCAACCGAATGGTCATTTTGAGTGCGCCAACGTGTTCGGAAGGGTCGAAATAGTCAGAAAACACTAGCCGGGGGTTTAGTTTGGGTCTGGGACATTTTTAGGCCATACCGGCAACCCAAAAGGGTAGTTTGGTAATTTTAAAAATATGGGAATTAAAACCCACGAATTTTAGAGGTTAATTTTATATTAGAAATAAAACCACTAAGTCCAATATCAGCATTTAACAAGTAGTGGGCTACGGGAGTTAGAGGGAAAGTCTTAAGAGGTTCCAAAAGAAACCCCTAGCCACCATCACCATCCTTGGGAGAAATTCTGCAGAAAGAAAGAGGAGAATCAACCTTCGTTCACCAACATCAAATCAGAACATCTAAGGCAAGTGGTTTAATTACGTAATTTCAAGCGAATGTTTCCTCCATGCTTAGATTTGAGTATATGTCTTGTATTGAAAGTTTGATGAAAACCCATGAAATTGGAGATATAACTCATAATCTTGTATAGGAATTGCATGTAGAATGTTTATGGATGAATTTCTTATCCAAAATATATCTTTTGATGATTTAAAAACGAATTTATGAGGAGTAGTTGTAGACATTAAATTCTGTGTTCATGATTATAGGATTTGGACAAAATTTTGGGAATAATGATGATTACGTGTTGATTTAGGAGGTATTGACCCCATGTATATGTTAAAGAGTGACCTAGGAGGACTTAATTTAGTTTAAACACCTTAAAACTGAGTTTGGATGATCATAGGAGGGATTTAGAAAAGAGAAAAAGGAAGAAAAATGGACTTTGCAGATTTCTGGGCGTATCCTGCCATCTCGTTAGAAGACCTGCCCAGGTCGTTTGAATGACCTCGTTCGAATGAGCTTCTAACGAGATAACAGTACCCCTTATAACGAGTTGGTAGTTCATTTGAAACCTTTCGAATGACCTCGTTCGAACAACACTCGTTCGAATGACCTCGTTCGAACGAACTCGTTCGAACGAGACTTCTAACGAGTTGACAGAATGGCCTTTTAGGTCTGATTTCATTTCAAATGTTCCCGTAGACTTATTTAATGGAGTGATAACCTTCCCTTAATGACCAGTGAGTATAATTGAGAGATTAGAGTACGTGAGGGGTAAAATTTAGAATCTTGGAGTAAATCGGATGACATTGTGGATTAGGAAACGAGTACCTAATTACGACGTGTGAAGAGTTGATAACGTTAATATACATAAATCGGGGACTTGTAAACGTATAACACTGTGATGGTATAAGAACGAGAAGTATACTTATATTAATAACTAGAGATAACTAAGATGTGCGAATGCTTAGTAAATGTGATTTTATGTGTATAACATACCTACCATACTTGCTATCATGGGAGGTCTACGTTCGATTAGGGCCATCTAATCTTTGTGTGCCTACGGGGGGATTTAGAGTGGTGCCTCGAGGACATAGGTCAGAGAAGGACTTATTGAGAAGTTAATAAGTCTGTTGATCATGGGAGCATAGGTATGTGCGTGACCCATGTGATGTGAACTATGTTCGCCTCCATTATTTGTGATTTTTATTATTTGAGAACGATTCCTGAGAGATTCGGAATGTGTGGTCCTAATGTACGTGATGTACCGGGATTGGATAGCAGAGTATGTGTGCACCACAGCTTAGCCTCGGGGTGCTAATATTGTATATTTATGATGAGAATAATATACGGCTAATTGAAATGCACTGTCATGTATAAATGTGAATATGAATAATAGTAACGTTTTTGTAAAGACAAAAGTGGAAATATTCTAGTAAGTAGTATTACTAATATGGGAAACCGAGAATAAATGTAAAACTCTCTGTTTAATTGGAAATGCCGGAATTAAATCGTGAATCGTATAGAAATGTTAGATTTCATGTTGGATTAGTTAGATATGGTAATAACTAGAATGGGTACGGGTACGTTAGGAGTGCACAAATAGTCGAGAGGTGAGTATTTCATGTGAGAGCACGTCCTAACATGTATTTTGCATTCATTGTTTTACTGTCATTAAAACACTTGCTATATTTTAAATTGTTTTCACTATCGGGCTCTGACCCATTTTCTTCCAAATATATTTTCTTGTAAAAACCTTTTAGGTGCCCAGCCACAAGGACACCATGCATAGGAGTTCTATTCCGGTGACGTACTGTAGCTGCTGTGGAAGCTACAGGGCCTTGACAGTAGACGCCTCCACTTCCGATCTTGACTCTATATTATCAGATTTTCTCATTTGTTGGTCATGTCATTCCATTTATTTTAGGGACATTTTATCTATCCAGTTATTTCAGAATTTTGGGTTGTAATTAATTTAGTGATACAGACTTGGTATTTGTTTATTTCAGTATTCGGATTATTGTGAGGAGTATTCCTCCAGACTCATTACTATTTTATGGTTATTCTATTGTAATTATGTTGTGGTGGTTATGTTAGCATTTCATAATCTACGTATTGCTTGTTAATCGGATTTAATTAAAATTGACAACTCACTTTTTAAATATTAGGTGGCTAGTAATTGTTAAAACGTTTTTCGAGAGAGATGTTATGAATTGAACCAACTTGGCATTTTGTATTAATTTAATAAAGGAGTAACTACCCGGTATTTAATTAGTCACGGTGTCATAAACCCCACGCCCCACCACCCCCTCCCCCCACCACACACACGCGCGCACACACACACACCTGTACATGCACAGACACATATATAAAAAGTAACGAGAGAGAGGAAAAAACCAACCTGAAAATTGCCTAGAGAGAGAGCAGTCTCTTAGAGAGATAAAAATAGAGGGAAGTGAAAATAGTGGGGAGAAAAAAGAGGTAAGGTTTTTTTTACTGATTAAGTTGTCACGGGCCTATCACGATCTTTGATCGTGATAATTTTATTATGTTGTCACGTTCTGTGACAAGTCCGTGACAACTGTACTTGTCACGGTCAGTGACCGTGACAATTCTTTGTCACAGACTTATTACGATCAATGACTGTGACAAAAAATGAGTATTTTTTTTACGGTCATTGACCGTAACAAGGGTGGCCGTATGAAAGGTGACAATTTGGCCTTTTTGGTGTAGTGAGAATTTGGTTATGCTAGGCTTCTAGCGCAATGTTTCCTATGATATTAGATTGTCGCTGATAGTAGACCACGAGCAGCGAAAGATGCTTAGTAAGAAGGTGATTTCCCTCTTCAAAGTTCCTTGGGATAACAATGGCGCTGAGGGAACAACTTGGGAAATTGAATCTAGAATGATGAGGATACATCCTGAATTTTTTCATCTAAGTATGCTTAGTTTTTTGGATTTGGGGATGAAAATTCCTAATGTGGGAAGGATGCCAGTTTTGTATAAATAATAAATAACTGAAATTTTGAAAAAATTCACATTACATAAAGTTTTCATGGTTGTAAACTTGGGTTGAGATAATCTCCAAACTATAAAATATAATTATTGGTCTGAACCCAAGACTTAAGAAAATATTTGCCACCTATCAGACGCAAATCGATTTCGGATTTCGACCAAATCAATTCAGCCTCTACTAATTGTTTATTTTTTTCCTCCACTCTAAGCATAAGAGATGACTCCTCATGAGGATGGGGTAATTTATTATGGGTTACAGGGTCCTTAAGAGGACCACCAACCCCATCTCCTCTATTTATGCATAGAAGAATTCTTTTCTCTACTTTGTTTTCTCAACCAGAAGTTTCAGTATCCCCCCTTTATTCACACAAACTAGAATACATTTCCATTTTCCATTTCCAAATATTTAAGAGTATTGTAGAAGAGGTTTATTTAGAGTAGAAGAGGATTTTGTAAGAACCCAAATATTAGAAAGCTAGGAATTTGTTGGTTGCATATTCAACATCTCCTTCAAAGTTTAACTATCTTCATAAGAGACAAGGGTTTTACACTCTATTTTTAAGTTTAAAGACAAGCATTCTGGATATAAGTATATATGTATTATTTACATGATTATTTATGCTTCTTATCACTATTTATGAACATATGTAGAAGAACATATGATAAAAATGAATGAAAGCTAAAGATTGGAAGAAGATTAAATTTTAAGATGTTTAAGTTAATTATTTCTTGAATAAATCATGTAAAACTTGTTGATTTCTTTATCAATATTATATTGAAATTCTTGAAGAAATGGTAGGATGCATATATGGGTTTTATGGATATAAAACCTTAAATTCACGACATAAACTTATGTAGATTGGAAAATAGGTTAAATATATTGAATGTATGTTAAATCAAACCTTGAAATAGGAAAATATATATGCTAAAATTTCTAGAAGACTAATCACATAAAATTGTACAAATATATGCAAAGAAAGTCTAAAAATATTATAACATAAGGGACTAATTGTGAAAGTAGCAAGATGTATGGAGTAAAAACATGAAATAGTGTAATGTTAACACATATAAAGATAAGAAAATAAGGCAAAAAGTTCCAGCTAAATTACAAGTCTTATAATAACAAAAATAATATGTTAATACAGAAGTGTCAATTTATGTAAAGTTGGACTTAAGAGATTTTATATAATTAGGTAATAATGTTTTATAATGATTAGTTTGTTAACTTATAATGTTAAATTTAATTAATCCAGTGAAAATATAAAGTTGGTAATAAAATATAATTAATCCTTGAAAATGATATTAAACTGTGAATAAGATATGGGAAACTAATTTGAGTAGTTGTCCCGATTATGGGACTTGCTGTTATTTATCTTTGTGATATATTTGCTAAATGGATAGTTTGTTAACTTATATATATATATATATATATATATATATGGTAAGGATGAATGAGGGAAATGAAGTTTGAAAGTAACTGACATGAAAGTACAATTTACGTGTTAAAATTGATAATCATGATATCAATAGTAATTCCTAAACAAATGAATTGGTAATGGATATTGATGAATAGTAACATATTAATTCATGTTTGTGTAACAAAAGGGAACACTCTATTCAATTAGGCTTATGGTTTTTATTTATATTGGATGGGTCACATGTTGTGGGTCTATTTACCTCGAAAGGGAGTGGGGAACCAGACACGATCATAGTCTTGGGGTATACACGATGGCGGTTGGATTTTTATTGTGATGATGTATTTTCGGGTATATATGGTGGAGGTTGAGATTTGTTATGATAGGTTTTGTGTCATGGGGATAGTTACCTCAAAGGGTAGTATTATTGTGTAATGGGGATAGTTACCTCAAAGGGTAGTTACCTCAAAGGGTATTTTCGGGTGTATATGGTGGAGGTGGAGGTTAGTTTTATTGTGGGCATCGTGGGATTGGTGACCCCAATGGGTACTATGGACCAGACACGATTACTCTTTATATTATGGCGATGTTTTGAGGTGTATACATAGGAGGTTGGACATTTTTATGTGTGGTGTGGGACTAGTTACCTCAAGGGGGAGTAGGAGACTAGACATGTTTATAGTCTTTAATAATGATATACAAATTAATTAGAAATTATAACTATTAATTAGTGAACCACGAAGAACTTTTTTACATACTGGTACATCTGATTATTATATGTTTCTTATTCTTAAATAGTCTTTTATGCCTTATAGTTATAAACTATGTGTTTAATTAAAGGACTATTTGTGGTGTGCATATAATAGTTATGATTGGGTTTATGTGCCCTATTTGAGATCACGTAGTTATTATACTTAGGGTTTTGACCCGATCTTCATTGAGTAATATTTAGGGTTTTAGATTTGGATTGCAATTAAACTAAGAGGACTCTAGTAAATAATTGGATTTAATGTGGTCAAAACTCGTGTTTTGCAAATTAAAGATGAAAATAAGCATTTTTGAAAAATGAATAAAACTCAAATTTACCAGCGTGTGTGAATAGTGAAAAGTACATAAAAATGTAAAAAGGGTGTTTGAACTCAAAAAAATAAGTTTTCGTATAAATTATAAATAAAATTATTTTCAAAAGATGAAATACAAAGTTTTATGTGAAATGTAAACAAAATTTGGATAAAGTGTGAAACTTGGAAACAAAGTGTTTCGAGGCTACTTTCGTCACAAGTAATTGGGCTCATTAATTGGTAAAAAGGAAATAAAGGAGAATGGTTTAAGAAGATATGAAAGAATTAAAGGAAAAGGGTTACAATGATGAAACAAGTAAAAGACACTCGGAGGTAACCGAGAATTTTAACGAGGGCCAGATCAATAGGGTGCAGCTTAATGCTTAGACTCAAGACCACTGATTATGATCATATTGCAGCATGGTGGCAGTCGATTAAAGGTATCATAACACTCATGGTTTGGTATCCCAATTAATCAGGTGAAAAAATGAATTTGACCATGATGCTCATTAATGTAAAGGCAAGTTCATGAAATAACTTGAAAAAATATGAAAGTACATTAATGGTTCAATTGATGGGATATGTATAGTATTAAAAGGAGATTAAGTGTGAGTGGACCCATCACCCTAGTTACATGGTTACAATGTTAATTGCATGGTTACGATACAACTTGCATGAGAACACTAAATCAAATAAAGGATGATTTCATACTTACAAAAATACATTATATATAAATATATCCTTGTACATAATATTTTAGTAATATTTCTCCTTCTGGGTGAACGCTCATACCCTGCCTTTTGTCAACCCCCAACGGTACTTTAGGTAGAGGTAATGACGAGGATACCGGGAAAGGAAATAATTTTGTTTCACGCCCGTAGAGCTCTGATTACTATTTTGTTTTAATACGTAATCTATTTCGAACTATGATTTTTGTTATTTCAAACTTTTTTTGTAAGGACTTTAAGTATGATTGTAATAATACAAGGAACATGCATATTTTTCTTTAATGGTTAATTATTCAATTAAGCTGCAAAACACTTTCAGTTCAAGTGTTTTTTATGAATTTCATAAGATGGACAAGATTTCATTAACTAAATTAAGTAAATTTTGTGTCCCAAATCAGTAAGCAAGTGTTTATGTAAAAAGGGGATAGTAGAAAAAGGTTTTTCGCATTGACACCTAGTAACAGAGCATCATAGTTATTCATAATTAATAAAGTTTTATTGCCAATACATTAAAGACACATCAGGGTGTTAGTAAAAGGGTGTCCCTGTACAATTATTCTAATATCAATTAACACCAACCAAATTTCAAAACAAATGTTGTCAAAACATGAACTTACATCACATTTAAATCCCAATTAACCTTAACTCCTATAGCATGATTACTTTCATTCCGTGTCACTTTGGAACGTATGTAGGAACTACATAATAAATGATAAAAAAATAGAATTTTAATAATTGGAAGATCTCATTAATCTAGATTTTAAATAATATTGATAACATATCAATACAACAATATGATCAATATAAATCATGAACTAATTTGATACTTCAATTAGTTAAAGATTAAAAAATAATATAACTATCAAGCATCCCAATATACATGTAAAACATCAGAGTATATAAAGCTCAATTACACATTTAAGGGCAAAAACATAGGCAAACCAATAAATTTTTGAATGTGAAGGTATCTATGATGGTTATAATTATAATAATTTCCAGCCGGTATATGGAAACACTGGATCTCCATTATATAAAGTTGACCAGATACCATAACTCCAAAAATTATCCTTTAAGATTTACATCCCTTATAGTTCGCAAATTTCACCAACTTTTACTCAAGAATAATATCTCATACCACCTATCATGAACAAAATATAGAAAAAATCAAACATTATTCTTGCACTAGGAGCTTGTGATCACATCATATATTAAATAAAGTATATAAAAGAAATAATAAACACGTGTATAAACTAATGTAATCTTTTTGGTTGTTTATTTGTAGAAGAACTTAGCAATATCTAACAACTCCAATCCTTCGGGTTTGCACTAAAGTGGTTTAAGTAGCCCTTGAGAAGTCCATTTATTTTCTCCATCTGAGCTTTTAAAGATATATTTGAGCAACTCCCTCTTTCGCATTTTGAGAGAGCGTATAGCGTTATGAAGAAAAACATATGATATTATACTTCTAATACAATTATATTACAAGTATTAATAGCAGTTAGTGCACTAAGCTTCTCTTTGTTCATTATTAAACTTCCACCAACTGGTGCCCTTTCATTTTCTCATGTTACGAGTAAACCATAAGAAACTTCCATAAAAGTACCCACTCACCCAAAATCTTACCCCTATCTCTCTAAACCAAACTCACAAAATGTCTCTCACCAAAAGCTTCCCACTCTCTCTCCATCGCAGATCTCTCTTACACAGGTTGGTTTACTCTCTTGATCCAACAGTTACAATTAGAAATGTGTAGGTAGATGGTATGTTTGATACTTTGTGATTCCTTATCTAGAAGTTATCATTGTCGTATTTTTGTCATATACTAGTTGTCTGAGATTTAATGCTCTTTTACCCACTAAAATTAGAAATTATATATATAATGTGCTTTTTAACTTAAAAAAAAACTAATCTCATTATTTATCAGGGTTGAATTTTTAAGTTGTTCAGTTTAGATCTCATTCTTCGTATTTCTGAAGCTTTGATCTAGGTCGGATCAAAGCTAGTCTCATTATTTATCAGGGTCGGATCTTAAGCATCTCAAATTTCATAGACTTAAAGCTTTGACTGTCTCGCTATAGATACGGAGGATGATCGCTCTGCTTTGCAGGACAGAAGAGGAGGTTATAGCTGAGATGAATAAATAAAAATCTCATATACTTACATGTGGCCATATCTCTTGATGTTTACAACTAATTTTTTCCATGCCTGATTTAACAAACTTAAATATAATGCTATAAACCTCTTTGTAGGAGGGTAGTGAGACAGGGGTCAATGAATAACTGGAAAGGGTGAGGTGTGACCCACTCCAATGGACACTGCCTGCAAGGTCTTCTGGTGCAACTTCTCAAGAAGCTTTCTCCTTCTGGTAACAATGGAACTCAAGCTTCAACTCACTCCCTGCAAGAAGATGAACTTTCACAGCAAAAATAGTAATTTTCTCAAGGAAAACACCTGAGAATGATGGCTGTCAGTGGGGAGTGAAAGAACAAGGCAGTCAGCACTAAGAGAATGAGCAGGGAGAGAATATTAGGTAGGTCTGGTGATATTTTAGCAGAGTAATAGTGCAATTTCAATTCTTTCTTATTGACCTTGCCCAGAGGTCTATTTATACTAGGGCATTAGGGATGAGTTGGCATTTTTGGGCGCCAAAATTGAGAGGGTTGGTGGGGAACAATGTCTAAAGTGTACCATTTGTCCCTACCTGTCCCCTCCTGCAGGCACCACCTAGCGCCGACGAAAGTCAAAAAGCACATATGTCCCCTAATGAAGACAAAATATCAGATTTGGTAATTATCTTTTGAAACGGTAACTTGTGGTGCAATTTTTCAAATCTTGAGAGAGGAGGCCTTAAGGACCCCTTTCCTCTAAAATTGTTGTTTTTCTTGAGAGGGACCTTAAGCACCCCTTCTTCTGGAAAAGTCATTTTCTTATAAAGAGTTTATTTCTTGTGAGTAGCCAGCTCTTTGGCTGCTCACTTCACTTGTGACCAAGTGTGAAGTGTGTGTAGTCTTGAGTGACTTTTGGGTCTTCCTACTAGTATTCTCTCAATCCTATAGTGCTAAGTGGTTGAGTTTGCTCAACATACCTTGTCCCTCAGTCGCCAAGCCAAGACTACCAGGAGGTCCCGACTAGCCTGCTTGAGCCCTTCTTGCTCAACTAGGCAACCTGTACAAGAAAGCAAAGTGTTAATACTATTGTTCTTTTAAAGAATGACGTTTCATGATGAGGAGTTACTCGTGGTCCCTTATCAATATGAGTTTCTGCCGGAACCCTTGCGGTGGCACTTCTCAATCTTGGACTTCTGTGGTGGCCCTTGCGGGGAACCTCTCGAATGCCATTGCTGCAGTGACCCTTGCAGTGGCACTTCTCAATCTTGGACTTCTGCGGTGGCCCTTGCGGGTAACCTCTCGAATGTCATTCCTGCAGTGACCCTTGCAGTGGCAATTCTTAATCTTGGACTTCTGCGGTGGTCCTTTCGGGGCACCTCTCGAATGTCATTGTTACAGTGACCCTTGCAGTGGCAGTGACCCTTGTAGTGGCACTTCTCAATCTTGGACTTCTGCGGTGGCCCTTGCGGGGCACCTCTCCAATGTCATTGTTGCAGTGACCCTTGCAGTGGCACTTCTCAATCTTAGACTTCTGCGGTGGCCCTTACGGGGCACCACTCGAATGTCATTGCTGCAGTGACCCTTGCAGTGGCAGTGACCCTTGAAGTGTCACTTCTCAATCTTGGACTTATGCGGTGGCCCTTGTGGGGCACCTCTCGAATGTCATTAATAAAAAAAGTATTTTTTATTTTATTTACTTTTTTTTATAGGTAGACACCCTTCTACATTAGCCCCTCGTGCAAAGTTTTTTTGGTTGGGTAGACTAAAAAAACTTTGTACGCCATAAATTCAATTTCAACAATTATCTCTCTCTCTCTCTCTCTCTCTCTCTCTCTCTCTCTATATATATATATATATATATATATATATATATATATATATATATATATATATATATATATATATATATATATATATATATATATATATATACATTTTTTTAGGGACCCTAGGATCGTTAAGTGCGGTGTCCCTTTATCCGAGGTTTTTAATTATTGAGAATCCACACGTCAGTGTGGGAACTGTCATCTTATCATTTGGGAAAAAAGGTCATCACCTTTTTTGTCTCCCTGCACGTTTTCCCATTCTGATGTAAAAACATATGACCTTTTTCTTGAGCTCTCTTATCTTCTTCAAAAAAATCTCGTAGGTTCTTTGGATTTGTAGTGAGAGAAAGTGAGAGAGAAGGAGTTTAAAACACCATAGCCTCCAATCTTTTTTTTTATCTTTTTCAAACACCCCAATAATGGCTTCTAACCCATCCAATACCTCTTCAAATGTGAACATCCCTAAAGCTCCCATGAATTTTGGCTCCATGTCTCCTTCATTGCCCCTCCCAGCCGCTCCGACCATTGATATTATAGTCGTCGGTGATCTCTTGTCCTGTTCTATTAGTAGCGTCGAGGCTTCGTCCGTGCCGCCTGCGTCTTCTCTATCGGGCGGTGATTCAGATTTTGGGTCGAGAACCCTCATGGGCTCCTCGCCATTTCACTCAGCAAGTAAGGATTTTTTTCTGAGTTCTTCCGAAGTGAGGGGTGTCTCGCCCGAACCTTTGTTGACAGCGGGGAGTGTCTCGACTAGTGGTATTTTTCTTGGAAAAAAGGTTATCTTGTCTGAATCTTTGTTGGTCACTAGGGGTGTCTCGACCAGGGAGTTTATGTTTGGAGATAAGGGTATCTCATCCAATCCGGGTGTGAGTTTGGATTTTTTAATTGAGACGACTGCTGATAAGAGCTCGACGCGAGTGGTCCCACATCCAAGGGTTCCTCGCAAATGACTTTGGATTTAGACAATTTACAAGATGCTTTTGGTGGGGGTATCTCTACATATGTTAGCGCCGGAAGTGGGTCCTCACGCATTGCCCTAGATACGGAGGGTTCCTCGTCGAGTCAATCAGTTCTGGCTGGGGGTATCTCCGCATTTGGAAGTATCACAAGGGGGTCATCGTCATTTTATTTTGCTAATTTGGGTGTCTTGAAATCTGGCCATGTTGGGCAAGCTGCTGACTATAGCAAGAGAAGTCCCTCATCCTCCGATGTCACTTCTAAGGGTGTCTCGACACCCACTCCTGTTGGTGTTGGTTCCTCGCTCTTTGCACCAGACATAGGGGGTTCCTCGCGTTACCCAACCAAAGATTCCTCGCCAGATCAACTATTGGCAGCTGGGGGTGTCTTGACATCTTGTTACGTCGAGGGTTCCACGACCCAGGGTGTCTCGACCCCTTGCGGCGTCGAGGGTTCCACAAGCCAGGGTGTCTCGACCTCTTGTGGCGTCGAGGGTTCCACTTCCTTTTTTACAGCAGGGACACCCAGGATCCATTACTCAAAGTCTCTACCAGGATGAGTTCTTTTCTTGAGAAAATGACTCTTGGTAGTTCATCAGCTACATCATCCTCTTCGCAGGCATGGAAGGACTATATGCGTATTCGCCAAGGGCGAGATTTTGGTATTTATTGCCGTGCTCCTTTTTTGGTCCTGACGACAACTTTATGTTTCATTTTCCGAATTTGGGGAAATGTTTTTTGACACGGTTCTCGAGCGCTCTCATGTGGGGTTAAGTGAGTCTGCTGATCTCCCTACCATTTCTCCATACTCCATTCTCCGAGTCCGAGTCGACTACGGTGACTTTCCTTATTCCAATGTTGAAGCTAAAGCCACGGGGGGTCCCACAGAGGAGTGGGCTAGCTGGGTTGACTATGTTCTGAGCATTCCTGATTATGTGGATATTCTTAGGGAACTGGGTCTTTTTACCACCGTTAGTAGCCTAAAGTCCTGCACGGTATCTAATCATATTTCTTTGCTCAATCTTTTACTATCTCGGTGGAGTATGGAGTCTCACACATTTGTCACAGGCTGGAGAAAATTTACCATCACCCTAGAGGATGTATGTGAATTGTACGCTCTTCCTTTCTTTGGGCAACAGGTCTTTTGTGATGACTGTGAGGATTCTTTAGAGCAGGAGATGGTGGGGGAGCTACGATCAGCTCTCAAAGAGTGCTCGAAGTATGTGGCTAAAAATATAACTGGTCATTCCTTTGCCAAATGGCAAAGATACTAGTTCAGGGATTTTGAGCAGTTGTAGAAGAGGGAGACTTCACACGCAACCCCCAGAACCCAGAATGGCCCTAAGCTCCAATCTCCTGCACATTTAGCCGCCTTCTTTCTTACATTTCTGACTCGGTTCCTTCTGCTAGGTAAGCCTGAAGATTATCCTCGCGAACTTCTTTTTATATTAGCTGTACGGTTGTCTCGCGGCAGGTCGATACCTATGGCCTCCTTGACTTTGGGTTCTCTTTACTCCTGGATGGACCGAGCACACATAGATGTAGAGAGGTCTTGCGATCGGTATGATGTTTCTAATTATGCAAATGCCACGCTCTTAATGGCCTTTTTATTTTAGAATTTCCCCCACTTTACTTCAGGGGCTCATGCTTGTCATAGCGATGCTGCGAGACTTCTCCGTTGGCACAAGAAAATTTCGAAATTTTTTTTGGGAATATTATTTGATGATATTGAGGAGTTTGAGTTTCGACCTTATGCCAAGCGCCCTGGGGGCACTTTCAGCTGGCTTTCTTTCCCTGATGATGGCGGGACTTTCTATTGCCCTTCAGCAGTGGGGTCTGTTCCTACCTATCCTCATATTAACGTGGTGATGATGTTCTTACCATGCCACCTCCCTTCTTGGACCGAGTTAGGTCAGTGTGCTGAGTTCTATCATTCCGAGAGGGCAAGGCGACAGTTTGGCTATGATCAGGGCGTTCACATCCCTCCTCTTCCTTCCTACAGCAATCCTTCTGAGGCGTTTTTAGAGGCATGCACTAACTTCACTCTCCGAGGATTGTTCCATAGAGTCAGCGGTCTAGGGGGCCTCTACGTGCCCCCTGCGACTATCGTCCTTTGTTTACTTCATCTTGGTTCCTTCTTTGGCAGCGGAAGGTCCGCCTTATCCAAAAATGTGTAGTTGGTCCCCCTCATGAGACCAACCCCGTAAAATATATCAAAGCCCAGTTTTTGGTCAAGCGAACGCAGAAAGATCCTTGGTTTCTCAGTACTACCTCCGCACCACCCTTGGAGCAGGCCATTCTCGTTTTAGTGAAGCCTTTCCTTGACGAGTCACTTCAGCCTCTATCGACTGAACTTCCCCCTGTGAAGTCTAGAAGCCAATCACAAAGCATGGGGAAAGCGAGCACCTCTACCACGAGCAAAAGGAAACATCCTGACATAGATATATCTAATTTTGTTCCTGCTACTACCGCTTCTCCTCCCCCTTCTCCTGTGAGGACCCGGGCTACAAAGAAGAAGAAAGGAAACGGTGCTGCCATGGCTGCTTCCTCTATGGTGTATCAAGAGTCCGACACTGGCGATCTTGGGGTGGAGGAGGCCTCCCAAGTAGTGAAAGAGAAAGGTTACAGAGCATTGAGCCTTTCCTCCCAAGAGGCGCGGGTCGCCTCTATTCCCATTACAGAAGGTACTATATCATAACATTCTTTACTTAGTGGAACTAGTTCTCTCACAGTTTCACTTCCTGGATCTCCCTCCCCTTCATTGGAAGAGGAACTAGTTGATTATGGAAGCACCCCTTCCTATGATGACCATAGTTCTTCTTCGAGTGACATGGGCGGCATGGGTTTCCATAATGAAAGCACTACTGATACTTATGCTTTGTTATCAGTCTCGAGAGAGTCTTCTAGTGATGATGAGGCATCCCATTCTCCTGGGGGAGTTAGCCATATCCCTTATGGCCAAACCATGCACCCTGCTGCTGAAAGTGTTCCTCCCTGTTGGAGATTTTTTTAGGCATATGATTTTCTTTCTTCCCCCTTATTATTTTATTTGTTAATGAAAGTATCATGTCATATTTTGTAGGTCATTTCCATGAAAACAAGTAGTTCTCCCCTTCCCCCACTGCGACTGACGCCTTTTCAGCGGGAGAGGAACTCCATGCTCGTTTCTTCTCGAGGCCTTTTTAGAGAGGTTTTCTATCTCCTTATTTCTTTTAACAGCTAATGTAATTTGTTAATCTGCGAATTACATTTTGGTTGTGTAGACTGGCATTTCCCTGCAGCTTTCATCTGTGCACTTTACCGGTACCAGGACCACTTTCGTGAAGTCTCCTTCTGCTCAAGTATGCCTCGCCATTCTCAAAAATTTCATTGTGCCCTTTTCCTCTTTACTTCTTCCTTTTATTTACCCATTTACAATGTGTAGAGGGTTGTGCCTTTCGGCGTTGTCACCTCATCTTCTCTTATTTCGTCGGTGAGTACTTCTACAGCTGGGCCCCTGGGCACCTCTTCATCTAAGGTATGTATTTTTTTTTGAATATTTATTTCCTTTCAGTAGCGAGTCCTAATGGCTTTTGGATTTTCTTCTCAGGCAAGGACTCTTCCCTTACCTGACGTTATTATCCCAGGTTTATCCTCTTCGGGGAGGATTTCTATCCCTCGGGTCCGCATATCTATGGACGGCAGACCCTTGGTTCAGGCAATTTCTCGTGGCCCAATATTTACTGTGGCCTTAACTAGTGAACCCACGCTTCAGGTCAGGCATTTCCATTGGAGCATGTAATCTCTTTTTCCTCGAACATGTGATGAATAACATACTTTCATTCTTTGTAAGCTATCAGTACAACCCCTACTGCGCCGGCCATCCTTTTTTGCTCTTCCCCTCTGGATGGGGCTCAGGCACTTTCCTATTTTCTTAGTTATATATTTCTTTTCTACTCAGCCTGTACTTATCGTAGCCCTCTTTCACTTTGTTGTAGTTATCCCTTGGTGTTGTTTCTAGTCTGGCTCCTGTTATTGTCTCTTCAGCAGCCCCTATCCATGGGCCAGCTTGCCATGTTTTCGTTCCCCTTCAGGTAGCTATCTCTATTGTGCCTTTGAGTAGTTTCCCTCTCCCTCTTTTTAATTTGAAGTGTTTGTCATTCATGAGATAGGTGATTTATTACCTCTTGCCCTTTCTTGTCACTCGCAGCCTCGCCTACCCATTATGGTTGCCGTCGCTGAGGTTTTTTTTTCCGGAAGTGCCTGAGGTTGAGGTAGCCTCTTTAGGAGCACTTGTTACTGAGATAGCCCCTTTAGGATCACCCTCTGCGACTACCGTCTTTGAGGTATCTCTTTTAGGAGCACCCGAGATTGAGGCCACCTCTTCAGAAGCACTGGTCACTGAGACAGCCCCTTCAGGAGCATCGACCAGTGTGGCGGTCCCTATGGGATCCCCTGTACCTCCTCCTTTGACCGTTATGGAGAGCGTTATTCAGGTACAGTGTATAAGGGTATCTACTTCCCTCATGTCATTCTTATGTCTTTATTATTTTCTTTAAATTGTGCAAGCATTCCCATCTTTGCATTTGTTGCATTATTTCTAGGTGAGTGAGGTTGCTCCGATGATTATGGAGTCTGATGAAGTTGCTCCGATATTTGTGGAGTCTGAGAGCGGGATGGCTGCGAGAGAGGTATTAAACTAGCATACCCCTTCTTTTTACGATTCCCCTCTTTTCTTCTTGCGTATACTGTGAAAGCGTTTTTATTTCACCTTTGTTTTATTATTTCCAGGTGCATGAGAGTACTCCAATGACCGTGGAGTCTGGCAGTGGGGTAACTATGAGAGAGGTATTAAACTAGCATACCCCCTCTTTTTACTATTCCCAATTTTTCTTCTTGCGTATACTGTGCAAGCGTTCTCATTTCACCTTTGTCTCATTGTTTCCAAGTGCATGAGAGTACTCCGATGACTGTGGAGTCTGGCAATGGGGTAACTGCGAGAGAGGTATTAAACTAGCATACTCCCTCTTTTTACTATTCCTAATTTTTCTTCTTGCGTATACTGTGCAAGCGTTCTCATTTCACGTTTATCTCATTGTTTCCAGGTGCATGAGAGTACTCCGATGACTGTGGAGACTGGTAGTGGGATGTATGTGGAGAGAGATCATAGTTATGAGTTCACTCCTTTGGTCGGTGACGCTGATTCTGGTGGAGAGTATTATTTCCTCCCTTCTGAGGCGGGGTCTC
Organism: Sambucus nigra; assembly: GCA_949130495.1. Lineage (NCBI taxonomy): Eukaryota > Viridiplantae > Streptophyta > Magnoliopsida > Dipsacales > Adoxaceae > Sambucus > Sambucus nigra. Next base: position 402,022,005 of record OX422209.1, on the reverse strand, counting down.
GCCACCCTGATGGCGACGATGAAGTAAAGGATGTTGCGACTATTACGGGTAGACTATGGCGTGAGGAGTTACCAGGAAGATTTAGGGCACATGAGCGTCAGCTCTTGGATCTCATCTTAGAGCACCATCCCGAGACATTCACTTCTCAGATCAGATTGACAGTCTTACGGCCTTCAACCTGAGGGTTCTTGCCAACCATGTTCATGATTTCTTGGCTACCTCCCCTGCTAAGATGACTAGCTCTTCCATTTTGCTATTCTTGGATGCTCTCCGCGACTTGCAGCAGTTCTATCATTTTCATTTGGATTGGTTTGATGCGGGGGTTCGCCCCTTTCTGAGTGTTCCTTTTCGAAAGATAGTGAGATTTCACACTTCCCGAAAGTCCAGAGTTGAGCAGCGACAGGCTGAGGCCGTGAGAATTCGGAATTAAATCACGTTACTGCGGGTGAAGCTTGCCAGACTCGAGTCTGGCGATGAGGAAGACGAGGCTAAATTCATCAGGTTGGAGGAAGAGTTTCTGCGGGAGGCTGGTCCGTCGTATATTGGTGCCATCGCTCGTGATGATTTTTTTTTGTAGTTTCTAGAAGATAGGCTACTTCTTGCTTTGTAGTGATCAGAATTCTATGTGTACATCGCTTATCATTCCTGAATGAGACACTTTGTTTCTTCTGCACTTTTCTTTTCCCTTGTTCTCCGCTTAAATTATGGGTGTTTGTTTATATGACTTGCTCTAATTTCTGTGAGCATTTAGTCTACGGATGATGGCTGCCCCATATACTGCGGGGTACTTGCATTAACATGAGAAGTTACGTGTATATATATATATAGTATTTTTTTTCAAAAAATGCACCTCTTGTAGCTGTGAGGTATTTGCATGTTACTGTCGGGGATTGCCCCTCCTGTCTGTGGGGGTACTCCTGCGCACTACTATTTATAGTCATAAAAGCTAGATTGGAGAGGGGGTGACCCCTGTCCCCTTCCTGAAAGCCTGATTTTATTGAAAAACTATTTGAATTAGCTAGCCCCTAGTCTTTGGGGTCCTTGCTTTATATTTTCTTTAAGAGTTTCACTGTTCTTTGTAATATTAAAGAGGAGGAATTTAATCTCCCTTTTATATTTTCTATTAATTTATGTTTGGGGGACTTTGCTCAGTATACTTTGTCTTAGGATGGACTTACCTCCCAAGTGTAGTGAGCAAAGTTCCTGAATTTTGGGTACTCTCTTCTAACTTAGTAGGGAGTGTATATATATTTATGTATATATATATATATATATATATATATATATATATATATATATATATATATATATATATATATATATATAGATGAGTAAACAAAGCAAACATCAACAGTGATCAAAAGTGTTGCTATTTCATTTCTTTAATTTTGTGTGCTGTTTACAATGTAGTATTGCTCTAAAAAAAATTTACAAAAAAACTTTTCTGGTATAGGAGCAATCCTCGACATCCATTACAGACATGACAAACACAAAGAATTTGTTAGTTGTTACTAAGCATAATACCTCTTCAGCCACTTGCAGTTGATGGACTGGAGGCAATCACTCTCTGGTTCTGATATTTGGCAGTAGCCCGACTTCCCCACTCCTCTGACGACAAAAGGGCCTTCCCAGTTAGGTTTAAATTTTGATGCCGACATGATACGAAGATGGTGAGTTGATGCTCGCAGGACTAAATCTCCCACCTGAAACTCTCTAGGCTTGACTAAGTTCTCGTAGGCCCTGGAAAGTTGCTAAGTGTAGACTTTGAAATTCTCTCTCGCTTTGTCCCTATGCTCGTCCAGGGCCTCCAGCTATACGTGCCTTGGGTCAGGGATGAGCCCATTGCTAAGAGAAATTCTGGCTGAAGGTACCTCCAGTTCCACTGGTAGGATAACTTCGGTCCCATATACTAGGGAGAAGGGAGTGAACCCTGTTGGCTTTCTTTTCGAAGTACGACAGACCCATAACACCATAGGCAACTTCTCATCCCATGCTCCCAGTATGTCCTCTAGCATTTTCTTTAAAATGTTTATCAGGGTCTTATAGGTAGCCTCTTTTTGGCCATTGCCTTTGGGGTAGGATATGGTTGAGCTATTATGCACAATCTTATACCTGTCTGTGAGGAGGGCCATATCCTTGGATACAAATTGCTTCCCATTATCCGTTAAGATCACTTTATGTATACCAAATCTGCATATGATATACTCCTTTATAAACTGGGTTACCACTTGGGCGGTGACTCTCCTTAAAGGAATGGCTTCCTCTCATTTAGTGTACAATTCTGTAACCACAATGATAAAAGCCTTTCCATGAGATGCCGGGGTTATTTTTCCTACCAGGTCAAACGCCCACGTATGGAAGGGATAAGGATCCTCCAAGCTTTGCAGACTGACGGAGGGAGCGTGCACCATGTTCTCGTTCACTTGGCATGCTCTACACTTCTTTACATACCCGATGGAATTAGCCTATATGGTCAGCCAGTAGTATCCCAACGTCATCAGTTGATCATACAGTTTGGCGCCTCCCATATGGGAGGGCTCATGAGCTTATTTCAGCACTCTTTCCACCTCCTCTTTGGCTACGCACCTTAGCGCCTTCTCATTATACCTCTTCCTATATAAATCTCCCTCGACCAAGTAGAAATGGTCTATCCTTTTTCTAAGGTAAAGTTCATCCGCTCTCTCGGCGGGCAGCTCCCGATTTTTTAGATATGCTAGGTACGGCTGTCTCCAATCTTCGAAGGCTTCCACAAAGTTAGCCTCTATCGCCTGGTCAAAATTAGCTTGGCACTTTAAATAACTTTGTTGCAAGCGGGCCGCTTTTATGCTCATGGCAGGCCAATAATATCCGCTTCGTTGCAGTCGTTTATAAAGGGGGATATTCGTATCTCCGCAGTGCTTCTGGTGCATCTCTATTAACCTCTCCTTGGCTTTTTGCTCCCCTATGTACCTTGCTAGAAACCCTCCAGGACTCTTGAAGTAGAGGGTTCCTTGCAACACATGATAGTTAGCTAACCCTAAAATTTTCATTGTCCCTTTTCTGGTTTCAAGTTGCTTCTCCACCAAACGCCTCTAATCTTCTGGCTCGTTACTTGGGAATAAGGATTTTACAGTAGTGGGTACCGTTCTTCGCCTCACTGTGATGGTTGCTTCTGACTCCTCCATGTCCAGCTTCTGTGCTATGGTGGTGAGCGCGTCAGGGTGCCTGTTCATCGTTCGCGCCTGCCTCTCCACAGTTACTTCTAAGAACTGTCCCAGCAGCCTTTGGATGATGTGTCTGTACGAAACTAAGTTGGCATGTTTAAGGGAAAACTCTCCATTAACCTGACTCACTACCAGATTGGTGTCCCCTCGTATACACAATACCCTGGCCTCTCTTCTGAGTCCTTCCAACATCTCTAGAATGAGGGCTTCGTACTCAGCTTCATTATTTGAGCACTTGAAATCTATCTTGAAGGAGATAGTGATCTTCTCTTTCCCATCTAACAGTATGATGTCGGCTCCACCTGTTCCTTGAGCGCTGGAATCGTTAAACTCCATAAACCACTTCTTCACCTCTTCTGCCATGCATGCTTGAAAGCTCTCTCCGGGTAGCTCCTCACTAGGTGGTTCAAAAACTCCACTAGGGAAGTGGGCCAGCAGATCTGCTACTGCTTGTCTTTTAATGGCTTTGGGCACTACGCATTTTAGATCATATTCTGACAAGATCAAAAACCACCTTGCTGCTCATCCCACGAGTATAGTCCGCGCAAGGAGGTACTTGATGGGATCACACTTTGTGATTATGTGAACTGTGAAGGCTAGAAGATAGTGTCTCAACTTCTGGGCTACAAATACCAATGCCAGGCAATGTCTCTCAACGCTGGTGTATCTCGATTCTGTTCCAGAGATTACTCTTGACAAGTAGTAGACCGACTTTTCCACTCCTTCTTTCTCTTGCGCCAAGAGGGCCCCTATCGATCTCTCTGTATAAGTAAGGTAGAGCAGCAGCGGTGCTCCATCTTCAGGGGGAATCATTGTGGAAGGAGAGGCTAGGATTTCTCTAATCTTCTCGAACGCTTTCTCCTGTCTCTCTCCCCAAACCCACTTGGCTTTGTCTTTTAGTAGAGGCGCGAACGGATGAGTTACTTATGCCAGCGCAGGTACAAACCTTCGCAGGTAGGATACCTTTCCCAAGAAGCTCTTAAGTTGCCTCTGACTCTTGGGCGGTGGCATCATCATAATGGCTTTCATCTTTTCTGCATCCACTTTCACCCCTTGTCTATTCACCACAAAACCTAAAAATTTCCCCGCAGTAACCCCGAAGGCACACTTTGAGGGGTTCATTCTCATCTTATACCGAAGATACCTTTAGAATACTCTCCTGAGATCCTGAATATGCTTTCTTTCTTTATTAGACTTCACCACCAGATCATCCACATAGAATTCTAGTATATCATGATATAGTTCATGAAAAATTGCCATCATGGTCCGCTGGTATGTGGCCCCAGCGTTCTTCAATCCGAAGGGCATGACAGTATAGTGAAAGTTCCCTAATGGTGTGTGGAAGGCAGTCTTCTCCGCATCAGTAGGGTCCATTTTAATCTGGTTATAGCCAATATACCCGTCCATAAAGCTATACATCTCATGTCCCGCGGTGGCATCCACTAAGCTGTCTATACTTGGTAGTGGGAATTCATCCTTAGGACACGCCCTGTTCAAATCATGAAAATCTACACAGATTCTGATTTGGCTCTTGTCTTTCTTCGCCACTGGCACTATGCTGGAAATCCATATGGGGTGCTGAATAGGCTTGATGAACCTTACCGCTAACAAATTCTCCATCCATCAACGACCTAGGAAATGAGACTCCATTAACCGTAGCTGTAACGTACAACGGGCGGTTGTGGAAGTAAGGCACCAACCTATCTGCTTCTAAAAACACCACTTCAGAAGTATATTTCTTAATCATTCTTTCGATTGGCCCCTGCCAATTTAGCAAAGGATCTCCACGCTGCTGTACTGCCTCCAAGACTTTCCTCGTGATGGACACCCTTGTATGGTACTATACCCCTATCTGGTCAAAAAACCACTTGAACTTGGGGCTCCTTGCAATGGCCTCGCATCCGGAATCTAGGTCCATCTCATACGTCTGGGCACTGCAAACATATTCTGCCTCGGAGGACCCTCCCTCATCTAGGGAGAGAATGACATCTACCTCGCCTTTCGAGAGGGCCACTTCTTCAATTTCCCCGCTTCCATCTTCTTATTCTGGAGTGAAGAACCACTCCTCTTGCTTTCTTTCTAGCTCAAGTCTTCTTAGTGATAGATTTTCTAACTCCTCGCATAACTGCTCGCTGCTCTCCCACTTCATCAGAATTTTTGTAGCTTCTTCGTCATAGGCAACTACCATGTTGGCGGTGCCAAAGTGATGCACAGGAAGTGGGTTCTCGTTAACATCCACAGGGGGTATCTTCAAGGTACCGTTGGCCATCTGCTCGCCAATTATCCTTCGTAAGTAGTAACAATCTTTGGTAGAGTGCTGCACTCGTTGGTGCAACTCCTAGTACTTTGGATTGGCATTGTCAGCTGTAGTGGGGTTTTCTCCTTTTAGGTGAGGAGGTCCTGCTACACCTTCTCGTACTAAGGTGCGGTAATAATCCATAGCCTCATCTACACTGCATGGTAGTGACGGTGGGGCATCTTCCCCAAACTTTCTCTTATTGCCGAGACTGTCAGTCTTGGCCCCGGAGCCTCCCTTTTTCCCTTTGGGACTCCCGTCCACATAGTTAACCGCTTGCCTCCTTGAGACTTGAAACCTCCCAAAAGTCAGTGGGACTTGCGTCCTCTAGCTCGGGGCTCTTGGTTTGATTATCATAGCTATGTTGCTAGCAGCCCTGGTGAATTCTCTAAAAGTTCCATCTCTAGTTTCGTTGATCAAGTGCAACTTGTACTCTTTTAAGAGTCCTTCCACACATATCTGCAGTAACCTGGCCTCCGCCACGTCCTCATGGACATCTAAGGCCCTCTCACAAAATCGCTTGATGTAGTGCAACAACTCTTCTCCTGGCTTCTGGACCTCTTGTGCTAGGTGCCTCAATGTAAATTCGTCCTCCGCTACAAAGAACTTCTGGAGGAACTGCATGTGCATCTCCTCCCAAGTAGGGACACTGTTAGGTGCCAAGCGGTAATACCATGTATAAGCCTTTCCAGTGAGGGTCTTAGAGAACTCCCTCAACCTCAGGTTCTTGTCGCCAGTATGTATTCCCAGGTACTCGACAAACCTCTTCACGTGTTCTCTAGGATTCTCCCCCCTACCGCCGAACTTGATAATTTTTGGTGGAATATACCCCTCAGGGTATGGCTTCTCACTTACTTCCTATGGATAGGGGTCTTGTAATTACTCATATAGGTGGGAACCCTCTCTCTGAGAGGAGGAGAGGAGCTTCCTCACTTCCTCCATAGTAACAGCCTTAGAGGGTGACTCCTCCAAACACATAGCAGTTGGCGAACCTGTTGGCGCCAGAACCTGCTTCGACGCCGCCTTCCAGGACAAAATCGTCTCTGCCGGAATCGTAATAGGGGTGGCTACCCCTCCAGAAGGGGCAGCAACAGGTGTCACACAACCTTGACCCAAGCTTGATAGGTCCACGTTATTTTTCTTCAAAAAGTCACAAACCATTGCCATAAGATTCATACCTACCATTGGAGCCATTGCCGAAGAACTGGTCTTCCCTGACTGAGGCGCAGGCGCCTTGGCTCCAATCACCACCACTTCTTCCTGAGTAGTCTGGTCACTGTGAGCTCCATTACTAGACGGAATGTCCTCAAAAACCAATTGGTTGGAGACATTGAAACCTTCTTTGTCCATTAAAGCAAGAATACCTCCCCAGCGGAGTCATCAAATGTAGGAGGGTAGTGAGACTGGGGTCTATGAATAACTGGAAAGGGTGAGGTGTGACCCACTCCAATGGACACTGCCTGTAAGGTCTTCAAGGTCTTCTGATGCAACTTCTCAAGAAACTTTCTCCTTCTGGTAACAATGGAACTCAAGCTTCAACTCACTCCCTGCAAGAAGATGAACTTTCACAGCAAAAATAGTAATTTTCTCAAGAAAAACACCTGAGAACGATGGCTGTCAGTGGGGAGTAAAAGAACAAGGCACTCAGCACTAAGAGAATGAGCAGCGAGTGAATACTAGGTAGGTCTGGTGATATTTTAGCAGAGTAACAGTGCAATTTCAATTCATTCTTCTTGACCTTGCCCAGAGGTCTATTTATACTAGAGCATTAGGGATGAGTTGGCATTTTTGGGCGTCAAAATTGAGAGGGTTGGTGGGGAACAATGTCTGAAGTGTACCATTTGTTCCTACTTGCAGGCAGCCCTGCCTGTCCCCTCCTGCAGGCGCCGCCTGGCGCCGACCAAAGTCAAAAAGCACATATGTCCCCTAATGAAGAAAAAATATCAGATTTGATAATTATCTTTTGAAACAGTAACTTGTGGTGCAATTTTGCAAATCTTGAGAGAGGAGGCCTTAAGGACCCCTCTCTTTTAAAATTGTTGTTTTTCTTGAGAGGGACCTTGTGCACCCCTTCTTCTGGAAAAGTCATTTTCTTATAAAGAGTTTATTTCTTGTGAGTAGCCAGCTCTTTGGCTGCTCACTTCACTTGTGACCAAGTGTGAAGTGTGTGTAGTCTTGAGTGACTTTTGGGTCTTCCTACTAGTATTCTCTCAATCCTATAGTGCTAAGTGGTTGAGCTTGCTCAACATACCTTGTCCCTCAGTCGCCAAGCCAAGACTCCCAGGAGGTCCCGACTAGCCTGCTTGAGCCCTGCTTGCTCAACTAAGCAACCTGTACAAGAAAGCAAAGTGTTAATACTATTTTTCTTTTAAAGAATGACGTTTCATGATGAGGAGTTACTCGTGGTTCCTTCTCAATATGAGTTTTTGCCGGAACCCTTGCGGTGGCACTTCTCAATCTTGAACTTCTGCGGAGGCCCTTGCGGGGCACCTCTCGAATGTCATTGCTGCAGTGACCTTTGCAGTGGCAGTGACCCTCGCAGTGGCATTTCTCAATCTTACTTCTGCGGAGGCCCTTGCGGGGCACCTCTTGAATGTCATTGTTGCAGTGACCTTCGCAGTGGCAGTGACCCTTGCGGCGATACTTCTCAATCTTGAACTTCTGCAGAGGCCCTTGCGGGGCACCTCTCGAATGTCATTTCTGCAGTGGCCCTGGCAGTGGTAGTGACCCTTGCAGTGGTACTTTTAAATTTTGAACTTCTGTGGAGGCCCTTGGGGGGCACCTCTCAAATGTCATTGCTGCAGTGACCTTCGTAGCGGCAGTGCCCTTTGTGGTGGCACTTCTCAATCTTGAACTTTTGTGGAGGCCCTTGTGGGGCCCCTCTCGAATGTCATTCCTGCAGTGACCATTGCAGTGGCAGTGACCCTTGCAGTGGCATTTCTCAATCTTGGACTTCTGCGATGGCCCTTATGGGGCACCTTTCGAATGTCATTGTTGTAGTGACCATTGCAGTGGCAGTGACCCTTGTAGTGGCACTTCTCAATCTTGGACTTCTGCAGTGGCCCTTGCGGGGCACCTCTCGAATGTCATTGCTGCAGTGACCCTTGCAGTGGCACTTCTCAATCTTGGACTTCTGCGATGGCCCTTGCGGGGCACCTCTCGAATTTCATTGCTGCATTGACCCTTGGAGTGGCAGTGACCCTTGCAGTGGCACTTCTCAATCTTGGACTTCTGCGGTGGCCCTTGCGGGGCACCTCTCGAATGTCATTTCTGCAGTGACCCTTGCAGTGGCAGTGACCCTTGCAGTGGCACTTCTCAGTCTTGGACTTCTGCGGTGGCCCTTGTGGGGCACCTCTCGAATGTCCTTGCTGCAGTGACCCTTGCAGTGGCACTTCTCAATCTTAAACTTCTGCGGTGGCCCTTGTGGGGCACCTCTCGAATGTCCTTGTTGCAGTGACCCTTGCAGTGGCACTTCTCAATCTTAGACTTCTGCGGTGGCCCTTGCGGGGTACCTCTCAAATGTTATTAATAAAAAAAAGTATTTTTTATTTTATTTACTTTTTTTATAGGTAGACACCCTTCTACTCTCTTCTTTAAACTATGTTTATGGTCATGGAGGTGAGATTGCATACACATGATTTTTTCTCTCCCTTACTGCTTCAGATAAAAAAAAACTGTGGCACATCACGTTGACAAAGTTTTAATCTATCTTGATTTGGGTATTTATAATCAGACTTATGTAATGCTATTTGGTTTATGTTTACTTTTTGTGCTACAGGTACTTTATCTTGAACCTCTCTCTATTCTAGGTAAATCCACTGAATTGTTTGTTTTGGCTTAGTTTTTTTAATGGATTTATTTTTGGTGTTTACATTAATAATTTTTAATTTAAATAAATACAATAATACAGGAAGATGAAAAACATGACAAGACATAATTACAGGAAAAAAAGTCATAATTTTGATCCGGATATTCATTACGTGTGACATAAACACAAAGTGCCAATGTCGGACCAATTTGGTCTTTTTATCTTGTTGTGTAGTGTTACAACTTTATCCCCCAACATCAATGACCGCAGCTCCAAGTCTTAATTTTCTTAAATTTTATATTTAAAGTATGATAATGATTAGTGAAAGCCATATTATTGCTCAAGTTGATAGTTTAAATAAATCAACATCAATGGGTATTTAATCCAGTGTATCCGTTATCAACACATGGCTTCAATTGCAATCTAGTTTAGTATACCTTTGCAGTAGCTGCTACTTTGTTTAATTGACGAGGAAGATTTTTTGTTTATGTTTTTATATGTTTATTATGCTTTAGGCTTTTTTTTAATATTTTGTATGTTGTTTATTGATAAGCACTCAAAAGTGTTTAAATAATACCCCGAATAGACGTGTTTTAGTTTCTAACTCTCGGCAATTTAGGTCTTATATGCATAAATGTTTATTGTGCAGGCTTGATTGTCATTTGCGGAAGTTCGACGCTTATTTCAAGGCAAATGTGCAATTTATGGAGCTAATTCCCCTGTCTCGTAACCTTAACCGAGCCCAAACCTTCACCTGAGCCCGTGTGTGTTTAGTTTGTGCTTTTTAGATTTTTTTTAGATTTTTAGTTTGAGTTGTTTTTATTTTTTAGGATTTATTTTAGATTTATTTAGAATTTTCTAGAATTTATTTTCTATTTCTATTTATTTGTTATTTTTATTAGTTTTTTATTTTAGTCTTTATATTTAGTTTTGCTAGATTTTATATTTTTAGGACTTTAGGTTTTATTTTTACTTCTTTTGTAGTTTTTATTTTTATTATATGAGTTTTATTTTATAGATTAGGAATATATTTTTTAATAGAATTTATTTATCTTTAGAGGATTTATGTTTTATTTTAGTGCGTCGAGTATTTGTTTTCCTTTATTTTTGTTTGTTTTTAGTTTTTTTTAATTATTATTTTTGTTTTGTTTAGTTTTATTACATTTTATTTGAGCCGTGTTTAATTTTTAGAGTTTATATTATGTGTCGTGTTATTTTTAATTTTTTTAGTGAGTTTTATTTTTAGTTGATTTTTATTTTTATTTTTATTTTTAGTTTATTTATTTTATTATTTTTAGTTTATTAGGTTTATTTTTATTATTTTATTATATTATATTTTTGTAGTTGGGTACAAACTAATACAAACACACACACTTACCTACACCTTACTTACACCCAAACAACTCACTCACGCACACCATCCTACCCTACACCAAACTCACACTCAAACATAACACACAACACACTCACCTTCACCACAACACATACACCCTCATACACCCTATCACCCTACTTCTTCTTCAACCTCACACCCACTTTCTCTCTCCCAAACTCCATTATTCCAACCACCAAACAACTCAGCATCTAAACCAATAATATAACTCCATACAAACCCATATACCCCCTTGAATCCCCACCTGTCCATGAACGCGAAAATTGGCATCAACCAACTGCAACCGCCATAACCCGAATCCGTCATACCCACGGGTTCAACCTGAAAATCATAACCCAAGACCCTCCCAAAATCGAAACCCCTATCGCGACCCAACTCTACCAGAGCTCAAACCCAATGGAACCCATAACTCTCCTCACCAACCCGGGTTGTGACCCAAGCCATGATCCTGATTCAACCCCCATAAACCCGGAGTTGCCCATGTGAAATTAAACCCACCTGCCCAACTCGATCTCTAAGCCATACCCATTTCTCCTAATGCAATGCCAAATCCGTGACCTGCTTAAAGCCAATCCCAAACCAAACACAAAATAAAATAATAGCTCCACATGTTTAAAAAGCCTTTTAACCTCTTTTTCTATTTTAACCCCCAACTAACTTCTTTTTCCTAATACCTAAAATACCCTCTTAACCCACATGTTCCAAATAACCAAATAAGATTTTTATATCCTCTCACACCCTATACTCCTCTCACCATTTGCATGCGCACTTTTTAATCCAAACCCAATTTACCCCGTAACTCCATGTGCCTCACTATATAAGAACACCAATAAAAAATCTAGAGTTTTCACTACACCAAAAACAGGAATCTGGCACGGTTTAAAATTGTGCTAGATCAAATCTGGCACGATTTTGAACAGTGCCAGAATCAGGTGTTCCAAAATGGTAATTTTTTTCTAGCACGACTCAAAAGTGTGCCAGATTTGGCCAAACAGGAACACTTCTGGCACTTTTAAACCGTGCCAAAATTTGATATTTCTGGCACACTTTTGGCACAGTTTTTAACTGTGCAAGATTCAGCCAAACATGAACACTTCTGGCACACTTTTAAACCGTGCAAGAATTTGATATTTCTGGCACACTTTTGGCACGATTTTGAACTGTGCCAAATTTTTTATAAAAAAAAAATTAATTATTTGAAATCACAAAATTCACAAATTAATAATATTGCACGTTGTTAATAAACTAATGTACATACAAATTTCAAAATATTACAAGTCTTTAACAGTTCACAGGCCCAAAAAAATTGGGCAGAGTTTCCTCTATTTTCTGGACAATCAAAAACCTGTTAATACAAAACCTGCCTAACATAAAGCCTGCACGACCACAAAATATAACAATTAACTTACAAAAGTCCGCACGGTCATAAAAGTCAACAATAAAACAAAAAAACACCGCACAACCATGACACAAAAAAATGGAATCATGAATAAACCCCTTGTTGTAAACCATTGAGTTCTCTGTGTGTTCCACGTGAATAAATGCCAACGATAAACTGTTATCCTGCAAAAAAAATAGGATACAAAAAAGATGCGATATTAGTAACTCAATAATTTATAAAAAAAAATTACTCAAACTAAAAAATTACATATATAAGTGGAAATTATCGCCATATTCTCAAACCGGGAGACCCAAGACTACGCGGTCAGTTCCTACAAGTCACATTGGTCCCGTGCAAGGTGTTTGTGCCTCCTACGGGGTCGTTTAGGGCTGGTTTGGGTTTTCACCCTTTAACTGCTTATTTTAAACTCTAAGTGTGATTTTTTCATATTATCGTCATACTATCAAATCGGGAGACCCAGGACTACGCAGTCAATTCCTACAAATTACATTTGTCCCGTGCGAGGTGTTCGTGCCCCCTACGGGGTCGTTTGGGGGCTGGTTTGGATTTTCACCATTTAAAGGCTTGTTTTTAAGTCTAAGTGAGATTTTTGCAAATTATCGTCATACTCTCAAACCGGGAGACCCGGGACTACGCGGTCAGTTCCTACAAGTTACATTAGTCCCGTGCGAGCTGTTCATGCCCCATACGGGGTTATTTGGGGTTGGTTTGGGTTTTCACCCTTTAACGGCTTGTTTTTAAGTCTAAGTGTGATTTTTGTAAGTTATCGTCATACTCTAAAATCGGGAGACCCGGGACTACGCGGTCAGTCCCTACAAGTTACATTGGTCCCGTGTGAGGTGTTCGTACCCCCTACGGGGTCGTTTGGGGGCTGGTTTGGATTTTCACCCTTTAACGGCTTGTTTTTAAGTCTAAGTGTGATTTTTTCAAATTATCATCATACTCTCAAACCGGGAGATCCGGGACTACGCAGTCAATTTCTATAAGTTACATTGGTCCCGTGCAAGCTGATCGTGACCCCTACGGGGTCGTTTGGGGGCTGGTTTGGGTTTTCACCCTTTAATGGCTTATTTTCAACTCTAAGTGTGATTTTTGCGAATAATCGTCATACTCTCAAACCGGGAGACCCGGGACAACGCGATCAGTTCCTACAAGGTACATTGGTCCCGTGCGATCTGTTCGTGCCTCCTACGGGGTCGTTTGGGGGCTGGTTTGGGTTTTCACCCTTTAATGGCTTGTTTTTAAGTCTAAGTGTGATTTTTGCAAATTATCGTCATACTCTCAAATTGGGAGACCCGGGACTACGCCGTCAGAACCTACAAGTTACATGGGTCCCGTGTGAGCTGTTCGTGCCCCTTGCGGGGTTGTTTGGGGGCTGGTTTGGGTTTTCACCCTTTAACGACTTGTTTTTAAGTTTAAGTGTGATTTTTGCAAATTATCGTCATTCTCTCAAATCGGGAGACCCGGTACTACTCGGTCAGTTCCTACAAGTTACGTGGGTCTCGCGCTAGCTGTTCCTACCCCCTAGGGGGGTCGTTTGGGGGCTGGTTTGGGTTTTCACCCTTTAACGGCTTGTTTTAAAGTCTAAGTGTGATTTTTGCAAATTATCGTCATACTCTCAAACTGGGAGACCCAGGACTACGCGGTCAGTTCCAACAAGTTACATTGGTCCCGTGCGAGCTGTTCGTGCCCCCTACGGGGTCGTTTGGGGGCGTGTTTGGGTTTTCACCCTTTAACGGCTTGTTTTTAAACCTAAGTGTGATTTTTGCAAATTATCGTCATACTCTCAAACCCAGAGACCAAGGACTATGCGGTCAGTTTTTACAAGTTATATTGGTCCCGTGCGAGCTGTTCGTGCCTCCTACGGGATCGTTTGGGGGCTAGTTTGGGTTTTCACCCTTTAACGGCTTGTTTTTAAGTCTGAGTGAAATTTTTGCAAATTATCGTTACACTCTCAAACCGGGAGACCCGGGACTACACGGTCAGTTTCTTCAAGTTACATGGGTCCCGTGCGAGGCGTTCGTTCCTCCTACGGGGTCATTTGGAGGCTGGTTTGGGTTTTCACCCTTTAACGGCTTGGTTTTAAGTCTAAGTGTGGTTTTCACAAAGTATCGTTGTACTCTTAAACCGGGATAACCGGGACTCCGCGGTAGTTCCTACAAGTTACATTGGTCACGTGCGAGGTGTTAGTGCCTCGTACGGGGTCATTTGGGGGCTGGTTTAGGTTTTCACCATTTAACGGCTTATTTTTAAGTCTAAGTGTGATTTTTGCAAATTATCGTCATACTCTAAAATCTGGAGACCCGGGATTACGCGGTCAGAACCTACAAGTTACATGGGTCCCGTGCGAGGTGTCCGTGCCCCCTGCGGGGTCGTTTGGGGGCTGGTTTGGGTTTTCACCCTTTAAAGGCTTGTTTTTAAGTCTAAGTGCGATTTTTGCAAATTATCGCCATACTCTCAAACCGGGAGACCCGGGACTACGCGGTCAGTTCCTACAAGTTACATGGGTCCCGCGCGAGCTGTTCCTGCCCCCTAGGGGGTCGTTTGGGGGCTGGTTTGGGTTTTCACCCTTTAATGGCTTGTTTTAAAGACTAAGTGTGATTTTTGCAAATTATCGTCATACTCTCAAACTGGGAGACCCGGGACTACGCGGTCAGTTTCTACAAGTTACATTGGTCCCGTACGAGCTGTTCGTGTCCCCTACGGGGTCGTTTGGGGGCGGGTTTGGGTTTTCACCCTTTAACGGCTTATTTTTAAATCTAAGTGTGATTTTTGAAAATTATCGTCATACTCTCAAACCGAGAGACCAGGGACTACGCGATCAGTTTCTACAAGTTACATGGGTCCCGTGCGAGGTGTTCGTTCCTCCCACGGGGTCGTTTGGGGGCTGGTTTGTGTTTTCATCCTTTAACGGCTTGTTTTTAAGTCTAAGTGTGGTTTTTATAAAGTATCGTCATACTCTCAAACCGAAAGAACCGGGACTCCGCGATCAGTTCCTACAAGTTACATTGGTCCCGTGCGAGCTGTTCGTGCCTCCTACGGGATCGTTTGGGGGATGGTTTGTGTTTTCACCCTTTAACGGCTTGTTTTTAAGTCAAAGTGTGAGTTTTGCAAATTATCATCACACTCTCAAACCGAGAGACCCGGGACTACGCGGTCAGTTCCTACAAGTTACATGGGTCCCGTGTGAGGTGTTCGTGCCTCCTACGGGATCGTTTGGGGGATGGTTTGTGTTTTCACCCTATTACGGCATATTTTTAAGTCTAAGTGTGATTTTTGTAAATTAGCGTCATACTCTCAAACCGGGAGACCCGGGACTACGCGGTCAGTTCCTACAAGTTACATGGGTCCCGTGTGAGGTGTTCGTGCCTCCTACGGGATCGTTTGGGGGATGGTTTGTGTTTTCACCCTTTAACGGCTTGTTTTTAAGTCTAAGTGTGATTTTTGCAAATTATCGTCATACTCTCAAACCGGGAGACCCGGGACTACGCGATCAGTTCCTACAAGTTACATTGGTCGGCTTGTTTTTAACTCTAAGTGTGATTTTTGCAAATTATTGCCATACTCTCTAATCGGGAGACCCGGGACTACGCGGTCAGTTCTTACAAGTGACATTGGTCCCGCGCGAGCTGTTCGTGCCTCCTAGGGGGTCGTTTGGGGGCTCGTTTGGATTTTCACCCTTTAACGGCTTGTTTTTAAGTCTCAGTGTGGTTTTTACAAAGTATCGTCATACTCTCAAACCAGGAGAACCGGGACTCCGCGGTCAGTTCCTACAAGTTACATTGGTCGCGTGCGAGGTGTTTGTGCCTCGTACGGGGTCGTTTGGGGGCTGGTTTAGGTTTTCACCATTTAACGGCCTTTTTTTAAGTCTAAGTGCGATTGTTGAAAATTATCGTCATACTCTCAAATCGGGGGACCCAGGACTATTCGGTCAGTCCCTACAAGTTACATTGGTCCCGTGCGAGGTGTTCGTGCCCCCTACGGGGTCGTTTGGGGGCTGGTTTGGGTTTTCACCCTTTAACGGCTTGTGTTTTAAGTCTAAGTTCTTTGCAAATTATCGTCATACTCTCAAACTGGGAGACCCGGGACTAGGCGATCAGTTCCTACAAGTTATATGGGTCTCGCGCGAGCTGTTCGTGCCCCCTACGGGGTCGTTTGGGGGCTGGTTTGGGTTTTTACCCTTTAACGGCTTGTTTTTAAGTCTAAGTGTAATTTTTGCAAATTATCGTCACACTCTCAAATCGGGAGACCCGAGACTACGCGGTCAGTTTCTACAAGTTACATGGGTCCCGTGCGAGGTGTTCGTTCCTCCTACGGGGCCATTTGGGGGCTGGTTTGGGTTTTCACCCTTTAAGGGCTTGTTTTTAAGTCTAAGTGTGGTTTTTACAAAGTGTCGTCATACTCTCAAACCGGGAAAACCGGGACTCCGCGGTCAGTTCCTACAAGTTACATTGGTCGCGTGCGAGGTGTTAGTGCCTCGCATGGGGTCGTTTGGGGGTTGGTTTAAGTTTTCACCCTTTAACGGCTTGTTTTTAAGTCTAAGTGTGATTTTTGCAAATTATCGTCATACTCTCAAATTGGGAGACCCAGGATTGCGCAGTTAGAACCTACAAGTTACATGGGTCCCGTGTGAGCTGTTCGTGCCCCCTACGGGGTCATTTGGGGGCTAGTTTGGGTTTTCACCCTTTAACGACTTGTTTTTAAGTCTAAGTGTGATTTTTGCAAATTATCGTCATACTCTCAAACCGGGAGACCCGGGAATACGCGGTCAGTTCCTACAAGTTACATAGGTCCCGCGCGAGCTGTCCCTGCCTCCTAGGGGGTCGTTTGGGGGCTGGTTTGGGTTTTCACCCTTTAACGGCTTGTTTTTAAATCTAAGTGTGATTTTTGCAAATTATCGTCATACTCTCAAACTGAGAGACCAGGGACTACGCGGTCAATTCTTACAAGTTATATTGGTCCCGTGCGAGCTGTTCGTGCCTCCTACGGGATCGTTTGGGGGCTAGTTTGGGTTTTCACCCTTTAATGGCTTGTTTTTAAGTCTAAGTGTAATTTTTGCAAATTATCCTCATACTCTCAAACCGGGAGACCCGGGATTACACGGTCAGTTTCTATAAGTTACATGGGTCGCGTGCGAGGTGTTCGTTCCTCTTACGGGGTCATTTGGGGGCTGGTTTGGGTTTTCAGCCTTTAACGGCTTGTTTTTAAGTCTAAGTTTTGTTTTTACAAAGTATCGTCATACTCTCAAACCGGGAGAACCGAGATTCCGCGATCAGTTCCTACAAGTTACATTGGTCGCGTGCGAGGTGTTAGTGCCTCGTACGGGGTCGTTTGGGGGCTGGTTTAGGTTTTCACCATTTAACGGCCTGTTTTTAAGTCTAAGTGTGATTGTTGAAAATTATCATCATACTCTCAAATCGGGGGACCCGGGATTACGCGATCAGTTCCTACAAGTTACATTGGTCGTGTGCGAGGTGTTCATGCCCCCCTACGGGGTCATTTGGGGGTTGGTTTAGGTTTTCACCCTTTAACGACTTGTTTTTAAGTCTAAGTGTGATTTTTGCAAATTATCGTCAGACTCTCAAATCGGGAGACCCGGGACTACGCGATCAGTTCCTAGAAGTTACATTAGTCCCGTGCGAGCTTTTTGTGCCTCCTACGGGGTCGTTTGGGGGATGGTTTGGGTTTTCACCCTTTATTGGCTTGTTTTTAATTTTAAGTGTGATTTTTGCAAATTATCGTCATACTCTCAAACCGGGAGATCTGGGACTACGCGGTCAGTTCCTACAAGTTACATGGGTCCCGTGTGAGGTGTTCGTGCCTCCTACGGGATCGTTTGGGGGCTAGTTTATGTTATACCTTCTAACGACTTGTTTTTAAATCTAAGTGTGATTTTTGCTAATTATCGTCATACTCTGAAACCGGGAGACCCGAGACTACGCGGTCAGTTCCTACAAGTTACATTGGTCGGCTTATTTTTAACTCTAAGTGTGATTTTTGAAAATTATTGTCATACTCTCTAATCGAGAGACCCGGGACTACGCGGTCAGTTCTTACAAGTTACATTGGTCCCGCGCGAGCTGTTCGTGCCTCCTAGGGGGTCGTTTGGGGGTTGGTTTGGGTTTTCACCCTTTAACGGCTTGTTTTTAAGTCTAAGTGTGGTTTTTACAAAGTATCGTCATACTCTCAAACCGGGAGAACCGGGACTCCGCGGTCAGTTCCTACAAGTTACATTGGTTGCGTGCGAGGTGTTAGTACCTCGTACGAGGTCGTTTGGGGGCTGGTTTAGGTTTTCACCATTTAACGGCCTGTTTTTAAGTCTAAGTGTGATTGTTGAAAATTATCTTCATACTCTCAAATCGGGGGACCCGGGACTACGCGGTCAGTTCCTACAAGTTACATTGGTCCCGTGCGAGGTGTTCGTGCCCCCTACGGGGTCGTTTGGGGGCTGGTTTGGGTTTTCATCCTTTAACGACTTGTTTTTAAGTCTAAGTGTGCTTTTTGTAAATTATCGTCATACTCTCAAACAGAGAGACTCGGGACTACGCGGTCAGTTCCTACAAGTTACATAGGTCCCGTGTGAGGTGTTCGTGCCTCATACGGGATCGTTTGGGGGATGGTTTGTGTTTTCACCCTTTAACGGCTTGTTTTTAAGTCTAAGTGTGATTTTTGTAAATTATCGTCATACTCTCAAACCGAGAGACCCGGGACTACGCGATCAGTTCCTACAAGTTACATTGGTCGGCTTGTTTTTAACTCTAAGTGTGATTTTAGCAAATTATTGTCATACTCTCTAATCGAGAGACCCGGGACTACGCGGTCAGTTCTTACAAGTGACATTGGTCCCGCGCGAGTTGTTCGTGCCTCCTAGGGGGTCATTTGGGGGCTGGTTTGGATTTTCACCCTTTAACGGCTTGTTTTTAAGTCTAAGTGTGGTTTTTACAAAGTATCGTCATACTCTCAAATCGGGAGAACCGGAACTCCGCGGTCAGTTCCTACAAGTTACATTGGTCGCGTGCGAGGTGTTAGTGCCTCGTACGGGGTCGTTTGGGGGCTGGTTTAGGTTTTCACCATTTAACGGCCTGTTTTTAAGTCTAAGTGTGATTGTTGAAAATTATCGTCATACTCTCAAATCGGGGGACTCGGGACTATTCTGTCAGTCCCTACAAGTTACATTGGTTCCGTGCGAGGTGTTCATGCCCCCTACGGTGTCGTTTCGGGGCTGGTTTGGGTTTTCACCCTTTAACGGCTTGTGTTCTAAGTCTAAGTGTGATTTTTGCAAATTATCGTCATACTCTCGAACCGAGAGACCCGGTTCTAGGCGGTCAGTTCCTACAAGTTATATGGGTCTCGCGCGAGCTGTTCGTGCCCCCTACGGGGTCGTTTGGGGGCTGGTTTGGGTTTTCACCCTTTAACGGCTTGTTTTTAAGTCTAAGTGTAATTTTTGCAAATTATCGTCACACTCTCAAACCGGGAGACCCGGGACTACGCGATCAGTTTCTACAAGTTACATGGGTCCCGTACGAGGTGTTCTTCCTCCTATGGGGTCATTTGGGGGCTGGTTTGGGTTTTCACCCTTTAAGGGCTTGTTTTTAAGTCTAAGTGTGGTTTTTACAAAGTGTCATCATACTCTCAAACCGAGAAAACTGGGACTCCGCGGTCAGTTCCTACAATTTACATTGGTCGCGTGCGAGGTGTTTGTGCCTCCTACAGGGTCGTTTGGGGGCTAGTTTGGATTTTCACCCTTTAACGGGTTGTTTTTAAGTCTAAGTGTATTTTTTGTAAATTATCGTCATACTCTCAAACCGGGAGACTCGAGACTACGTGGTCAGTTCCTACAAGTTACATGGGTCCCGTGCGAGGTGTTCGTGCCTCCTACGGGGTCGTTTGGGGGTTGGTTTGGGTTTTCACCCTTTAACGACTTATTTTTAAGTTTAAGTGTGATTTTTATAAATTATCGTCATACTTTGGAATCGGGAGACCCGGGACTACGCGGCCAGTTCCTATAAGTTACATTGGTCACATGTTAGTAGTTCGTGCCCTCTACGGGGTCGTTTGGAGGCTGGTTTGACTTTTCACCCTTTAACGGCTTGTTTTTAAGTCTAGGTATGATTTTTGCAAATTATCAGCATACTCTCTAACCGGGAGCCCCGAGACTACGCGGTCAGTTCCTACACGTTACATTGGTCCCGTGCGAGGTGTTCATGCCTCCTACGGGGTCGTTTGGGGTTGGTTTGCGTTTTCACCCTTTAACGACTTGTTTTTAAGTCAAAGTATAGTTTTTGCAAATTATCATCATACTCTCAAACCGGGAGACCCAGGACTACGCGGTCAGTTCCTACAAGTTACATTGGTCTCGTGCGTGCTGTTCGTGCCCCCTATGGGGTCGTTTCGGGGCTAGTTTGGGTTTTCACCCTTTAACGGTTTGTTTTTATCTCTAAGTGTGATTTTTGCAAATTATCGTCATACTCTCAAACCGGGAGACCCGGGACTACGCGGTCAGTTCCTATAAGTTACATTGGTCCCGTGCGAGGTGTTCGTGCCCCCTATGGGGTCGTTTGGTGGATGGTTTCTGTTTTCACCCTTTAACGGCTTGTTTTTAAGTCTAAGTGTGATTTTTGCAAAGTATTGTCATACTCTCAAATGTTTGGGTCAGTTCCTACAAGTTACATGGGTCCCGTGCGAGCTGTTAGTGCCTCCTACGGGGACGTTTAGGGGCGGGATTGGGTTTTCATCCTTTAACGGCTTATTTTGAAGTCTAAGTGTGATTTTTGCAAATCATCGTCATACAGTCAAACCGGGAGACCCGAGATTACGCGGTCAGTTCCTACAAGTTATATTAGTCCCGTGCGAGGTGTTCGTGCCCCCTACGGGGTCGTTTGGGGGCTGGTTTGGGTTTTCACCCTTTAACGACTTGTTTTTAACTTTTATGTGTGTTTTTTGCAAATTATCATCATACTCTCAAACAGGGAGACCCGGGACTACGCGGTTAGTTCCTACAAGTTACATCGGTCCCGTGCGAGCTGTCCGTGCCTCCTACGGGGTCGTTTGGGGATTGGTTTAGATTTTCACCCTTTAATGGCTTATTTTTAAGTCTAAGTGTGATTTTTGCAAAGTATCGTCATACTCTCAAACCGGGAGACCCGGGACTACGCGGTCAGTTCCTACAAGTTACATGGGTCCCGTGCGAGCTGTTCGTGCCCCCTTCGGGGTCGTTTGGGGGCTGGTTTGGGTTTTCACCTTTTAACAGCTTGTTTTTAAGTCTAAGTGTGATTTTTGCAAAGTATCGTCATACTTTCCAACCGATAGACACGGGACTACGCGGTCAGTTCCTACCAGTTACGTGGGTCCCGTGCAAGGTGTTTGTGCCTCCTACAGGGTCGTTTGGGGGCTGGTTTGGGTTTTCACCCTTTAACGGCTTATTTTTAAGTCTAAGTATGTTTTTTGCAAATTATCATCATACTCTCAAATCGGGAGACCCGGGACTACGTGGTCAGTTTTTACAAGTTACATTGGTCCCGTGCGAGCTGTTCGTGCCCCCTACGGGGTCGTTTGGGGGCTGGTTTGAGTTTTCACCCTTTAACGGCTTATTTTTAACTCTAAGTGTGATTTTTGCAAATTATCGTAATACTCTCAAACCGAGAGATCCGAGAATATGCGGTCAGTTCCTACTAGTTACATCGGTCTCGTGCGAGCGGTTCGTTCCCCTGCGGGGTCGTTTGGGGGCTGGTTTGGGATTTCACCCTTTAACGGTTTGTTTTTAAGTGTAAGTGTGATTTTTGCAAAGTATCGTCATACTCTCAAATCGGGAGACTCGGGACTACGTGATCAGTTCCTACAGGTTACATCGGTCCCGTGCGAGATGTTCGTGCCCCTACGGGGTCGTTTGTGGGTTGGTGTGGGTTTTTACCATTTAACGGCTTGTTTTTAAGTCTTAAGTGTGATTTTTGTAAATTATCGTCATACTCTCAAACCGGGAGACCCGGGACTACGCGGTCAGTTCATACAAGTTACATTGGTCCCGTGCGAGGTGTAGTGCCTCCTACGGGGATGTTTGGTGGATGGTTTAGGTTTTCACCATTTAACGGCCTGTTTTTAAGTAAGTGTTGATTTTTGCAAATTATCGTCATATTCTCAAACCAAGAAACCCGAGACTACGAGGTCAGTTCCTACAAGTTACATTGGTCCCGTGCGAGGTGTTCGTGCCTCTTACGGGGCTGTTTGGAGGCTGGTTTAAGTTTTCACCCTCGAACGTCTTGTTTTCAAGCATAATCTACTTATTTAAATAAACTCAACAACAACAACAACAACAACAACAACCACAAATTTATTAAATCCAATATGTTACATTTAAAATAAAGGGGTAATTTGTTTATTCATTAAATCCAATATGTTACATTTAAAATAAACTCAACAACAACAGCAAATTCCAATGCCAAACCACCAGCAAATCCCTTCCACCAATTTAACTAAATAATCTCATAAAGTAAGCCATGAAGTGATTTTCAAAGTTTAAAAGGAATGATTAGATATAGAATGAAAAAGACAAACTATAAATGCTGAGTAGAAATAATTCATTGCATTTTAAAAGGTTAATAAATGGGTACTAAATAATAGTTACCTGTAGTAACTTGATTAAGTTTGGATGGAACTGGCCTGAGTTGAACCTTTGTAAAACAAAACCAAACAAATCACTGACAGCCTATGCTGGCCTATTGATATCCAAACCTCCCCAATACCTGCATTCAATTCCCACTCAGCATTGGATCAAACTCTTTAATATTACAGTACCCATATATGATTATACATACACGTGTGTGAAATTGATAACATGTCCCTTTTATGAGTATAATTGGGTATCATTACGTGCCATTAGGACACGCGTTATATTGTGCTTTATTAAATGGATATTGTGACACCCCGCCTAATTAAATATCGGGAGATCACTCCTTTATTAAATTAAAATCAAGGTGAACAGTTGGTTCATTCTTAGCATCACTGTCGTAAAAATAACTTTTCCAAATTTAACACCCTACTAAATTTAGCTAAGTGTCAAAACCATTTTTTTAAACATTACTATCCAATTTTATTTATTTATTTTATTAAACAATCAATCCAATAATTTAACATTTAACAACCCAATCCCAGCATTTAAAACTTAAAGTAAAACATACATGCTGAATAAATCCCAAAGTAACAGTACTAGAAATAACTGAAATACAAATGTCCCAATAAAACAGATAAATAGTGGAAAGGGCGACACATGCCTAATAAGGAGAATGATAGAAGTGGAATCAAGTAAATGAAATCGTCTAAGCAAGTGGCCTGCAACTCCCACCTAAGCTACAGCACGTTCCTTCCAAGGGATCCTAAACAAGATGCCCCTGTGGCTGGGCACCTGTAATATATACATATATATACAAGAGAGAAAGAGGAATAGAAACGGGTCAGAGCCCGATAGTGTATATGATTTAAAAATTCGTTTAGCAAGTATTTAAATTGATACAGGTCAATGCAACAACATATTAGTGCGACACTCTCTTGAGAAATTCTTGCCTCTCTTCTAATGTGCACTCCTATCACACTAACCTTCCCAATGGTTTATATCATCATATATCACACTATCCTTCCCCAAGGATTTAACTTATCTTAGGTGACTCTCAAAATTTAAGATTTAACAACATCATGGTTTAAAAAGGATAATTTCATTTAGTACAAAACGCTCATTTTAACTTTATTGATTCATAAAGTTTTTTTCAATATCATATTATACTTTACAAAACAAGTATTTTCAATTTGAGTCATTATACATGTCTTACTTACCATAACACAGTAGGCAGTTTCCCATATTTCAGAAGTTCATATATATATTAAATACTCGTATAATATATATATTCTAATAGCACCCCACATAAAATTTTATGGTGCGGGCATACTCTGCTATCCAATCCCCGTATCAATCGTACTAAAGGGAATACAAGTTCGGAATCACTCTCGAACTGTATAAATACATACACAAACAATATTGAGGCGGAGCATAGTTTCCAAGTCCAAGAGGTCAGTACATACCCTCACGTCTCTTAGGACCGTGACTACCGATTCGATAGCCTGTACCTAGGATTTCTATCTTCTAGTGTACGAGTCAATATCCCCCATAAGGCACACGAGATAAGATCGTCCCAGCGCGGAAACCTCAGGGATAGCAAGTAGCGCGGGCATGATTTTCACAAGTATATAATATATGCATACACAATCATATAAATATACCACTTTTATTATATCAATTTAGGTTTATCCAATAACCCACATTCACAACATTTATCCTTATTTTCCCATTATTATTTATCAAGTATAATGGTTCGTTTCTAACTTTAATTCGAAGGGTTTTTCCAACTTACTACGTAACCCTCATGGACTCTATTCTTTCAAATGTACAATTCAGTAGATATCCATTTATGTTCCAACGTAACTCTCTCTTACGTGTCTCTCCCCTTTAATATATACTTACATTATCCCTTATGCAAAATATCCCAAAAATATAGATTTTGCCTTACATTAAAGGATTTTGAATTTTATTTTCAAAGATGAGAATTTCAAACGGTTTCGAAATCGGAATTAAAATGGTGTTTTAATTGAATTTTTATTATCTCTAAGAGTCCTCAAAACATAAAACTGTCTAGCAAAAAAAAATATTAAAAAATATTGAACAGTTCGATCGAGTTGAATTTTTTTCTGTAGCTTCCTCTCGTCTTCAGCTAATTCTCTGTAAAATTTCATCCAATTCCAACGGTCCGATCGTCCGAAATAATTCTTTTAGTGTTTGTATCTGATTAGAACTCTTTTCTTAATCAAACTCTTAATCCTTTACATGACAAAGGGTTTCCAGAATATCATATAAATCATCACTACATGAAAATTTCCCATCTCAAATTGGGTTTTTCTTCCATAAATCTCATCCTGATAACTCCTAAACTAATATGGATGATGCAACAACGAAATAAGCAAGATAAACACTTGCCTGGGATTTTCAAAAATCTGGTTTGGTGTTGAATTTGGTGTGGTTGCGTTCCCTGTCTCGCGATCTACGCGTTGGCGGTGGCGGCGGTGCAAACGGGTGAGTTTTGAGCCTTGGAATGCCTTGAGAGCTCTCTCCTCTCCTCTCCAATGTCCGTTCTAGTGTTTTGAGTTATCTAACCCTAGGAGGTAACCTAAACATCTGATATAACCCCTTTAATTTTCGTGGATTTAATTACCCAAAAATATAAAATGACTAAAATGCTCTCCCGGGGTACTAATTAGGCCTAAAAACGCCCCGAGACCCAAATCAAACTCCCGGGTATACTTTTCTGACTATCTCGACCCTTCCAGACGCGTTGGCGCACTCAAAACGACCATACAAATAACTTATAAAATATTTACTTTTATTTATCAATATTTAATCCCGACGCGACACGGGCGCGTCCCGACTCAAATTTTTAAAATTGTCATTTTATTCACTCGTGACATTTAATATGGCCACTATTATATATTACTTTGCTCATTAGTAATATTCAACAAATTTTCCCATAATTACTAACTCTCATCACGTTAATAATTATAACATAATTAATTTTTGGATTTTTATTAAATAATTAATTCACATTAATATTAATAAATCCCCAAATTAATATAGCATAAAAATACGGGGTATTACAGATATGTATCGATATAAATTAACACATTTGTGCATATAGTGAATAATCTACCTTTGATTGTGCTTAAGATGTCTTGAATTGATCTAGAGATCAAAGATTGTGATGGAAGATGATCATGGTTAATCTTTTTTAGAATGTAGTCTATGAAAGAACAAAGGAGTGCAAGCTTGCATCCTCCACTTTAAGGTTCTCAAAACAAGAAGCTCCATTCTTTGTATGGTTTTGCCTTCAAATAAAAACTTGGGATCTCATACCTACTCACAAAAATCCATATGTCCATTACATATAAGAACATATCAGAAAGGCAAATGGTTCAATATATAATGAAATAAAGAAATATTCACATTAATTTTTCTCTCACCTGTAAATCAACAATGAGAGGCACTTCAATCTCCTCCATTTTTGTTGCTAGTGAGAAACAGGCCACAACTAACAATTGGACTATCCAAGCTTTACCCCTCTATGTGCACATTAACAATGTCACAAACATGAACAGGCACAATCAGCATTTAAACACTTAAATATTAATACATATACATTTAGCTTATGTTATGAACTTACAGGTAGTTCATAAGATGATAGGAACCGGTCGAAGTAATTTATTGAGAGACAAAAGATCAATGGTCCAAAACTGTAATGTAGCCCTTTAATTGAAGGTGGAAGCATAAACTTGTGACAGATTTTCTTGTTTTTGTTGCTCTTGTTTTCATTATCGCAATCGAAACTAGGGATTATGTTTTAATCGATAACAATGATTAAGACTATTGACAATTGAGGTATTTATTTGGTTTACATCACTTAATATTCATAGTAAGTGATAATGTTGAGTCGCTGACCAATTTTTTCATTCCTAGCTACTATCATCTATCTCCCATTCCCTTGATTAAACCCCTTAAACTCCTATTGACTAAGTTGAATCAAAGCTAAACCAATACAACTCAAGTTAATGTAACTGGTCCAGTATATTCTTCATTATGAATAGGTTTCATGTGTAACACACAATTATATTAAACTATGAAGTGTTGACGGAATTAAATGCAAGACTTAAATGCAAACAAACCTCCCAAATTATGCATTATTTGCAAGAAACTGGCTTAAACCATTCCAAAACAAAAAAACCATTCCAAAACATAATATTTTACATTAAGGAGGATTTAATAAAAAAAATGCAAAAAAATAGACATTTGCATTCCGGAAATGTGGTGTGTTTTTACTGGGCAAAGACAAGGCCCCCCACCCACCCACTATGCATGCGTATACTATTCAGACATGCAATTGACACATAAAATAGGAAGGGATCCCCAAAATATGCGTCTTAAATACATTCTAAAGGCAACCCATTTCCAGATCTCATATCATAGCCATTGTTATCCCGTAAACTGAATAATTATTAAAGTAGTTCATTTGGGCAAATATCTTAAGAGAGGAAGAGAAAGAGAATGGAAACGTTGAAGAAGGATGAAGCGTACAACTGGAGCGAAGTGAAGCTACCATCTTTAACGGAAGCGGAGGCTTCCGGGCGTGACATTATGATTGCAGTGGATCATGGCCCTGTAACACCCCGCCCGCCCGGAGAGAGCGAACGGAGCGCTAATGCGATAAAATAAATCTAAATCCACAATAAACAAGGTATAGAGCATCTAAAAACCCATAATAATATAAATACACTAATCTCAATCTCTTCAATTACAACAAGTCTCTCGAATTAAAATTATAACTATCTAACTCGAATAAAATACAAATCTCCAAATCTCTATACATAAAAATAATACAAGTCTTTCCCAAACAATCCTCGCTAAAATCAATCTCCATAGCGCCCCAAAATCCGCGCTAACCTGTCACTAAAAGAAAATATGGGGAAGTACACAATACGATAGGAAAGATGCTCAACAAATATATATTAGCGATGAATAAAACGTAACAACACGAGTACGAATATTCAAATCGAAATGCAAATCTCAAAGCATTTATCAATATAATTTCTCAACAACACTTTAACCGGGTCACCAGGCCTCACCACATCCGTATATGCTTTATCAAGCCATAGCCCGGGAAACAGGAATTTTGGCGGGTTTCCAACATTTGTGCCATATTAAAATCTCATGACAACGTGCTCATCAACAATCTAAGGATACCACATGAATCAAAATAATTTCAACAATTATTTTCCAGATTTCAATGAATTTATCAATTCAAATATGAGCTCAATTAAACAAGAATTCAAAGAGAATGACACTCGCGAGATTTAAGGAGCATATTGTGTAAAACCCCATACCTCAAACCATGATGAGAAACCAATGATCACATCCTCAAGATCAACACAAAAAATCTACAAAAGCTCCTCCAAGAACCTCTAACAAAATAGCCCCAAGAACACCTATAATCTAAGGATGGAACTCACAAATCTCAAGGGCCAAAGTATAATTAAAAAGGAGAGGAATATAAAATATATTTTCTACCAAAAGTTGTGCCAAAAGTATGTTAAAAGGCTTGCCCACGACTTCCTTTTATAATGCAAAGAAATGAAGATTTGGAATCCAAAATACTCCTTTAAATAAGGAAAATAAATGAAGAGTTGGAAGTCAAAACAACTCCAAGAGTTAAAAACATTTTAAAATCATTTTAAAATCCGTTATAACTCCGATTTCGAAACCGTTTGAAATTCTCGCCTTTAAAATTATAACCAACAAGTTTGAGCAATAAAAATAAATTTATCTAAAACTTTATTTTCCTCCATTTTCCAGAAATTAATTAAAATAGCCCAAATTACGCGGGTTGTTACACTTCCCCACTAACAATGGAATTTCGCCCTCGAAATTCGCCGAATGCCTAACTCTCAAAAATCAGGCTAACAATCTTCAAAAATAATTTCGTCTCCAAAAATAAATTCCTCACATCTAATCTAGATGCCTATCACGAATATCACCTAAAATTTTCTATCTCCAAAAATTGCTATCCACGCAATGAACCCAAAACCCAAGCCCTGAGGGTTGCTGTATACCTAAGCTCTGATACCATTTGTAACACCCCGCCCGCCCGGAGAGAGCGAACGGAGCGCTAATGCCATAAAATAAATCTAAATCCACAATACACAAGGTATAGAGCATCTAAAAACCCATAATAATATAAATACACTAATCTCAATCTCTTCAATTACAACAAGTCTCTCGAATTAAAATTACAACTATCTAACTCCAATAAAATACAAATCTCCAAATCTCTATACATAAAAATAATACAAATCTTTCCCAAACAATCCTCGCTAAAATCAATCTCCATAGCGCCCCAAAATCCGCGCTAACCTGTCACTAAAAGAAAATATGGGGAAGTACACAATACGACAGGAAAGATGCTCAACAAATATATATTAGCGATGAATAAAACGTAACAACACGAGTACGAATATTCAAATCGAAATGCAAATCTCAAAGCATTTATCAATATAATTTCTCAACAACACTTTAACCGGGTCACCAGGCCTCACCACATCCGTATATGCTTTATCAAGCCATAGCCCGGGAAACAGGAATTTTGGCGGGTTTCCATCATTCGTACCGTATTAAAATCTCATGACAACGTGCTCATCAACAATCTAAGGATACCACATGAATCAAAATAATTTCAACAATTATTTTCCAGATTTCAATGAATTTATCAATTCAAATATGAGTTCAATTAAACAAGAATTCAAAGAGAATGACACTCGCGAGATTTAAGGAGCATATTGTGTAAAACCCCATACCTCAAACCATGATGAGAAACCAATGATCACATCCTCAAGATCAACACAAAAAATCTACAAAAGCTCCTCCAAGAACCTCTAACAAAATAGCCCCAAGAACACCTATAATCTAAGGATGGAACTCACAAATCTCAAGGGCCAAAGTATAATTAAAAAGGAGAGGAATATAAAATATATTTTCTGCCAAAAGTTGTGCCAAAAGTATGTTAAAAGGCTTGCCCACGACTTCCTTTTATAATGCAAAGAAATGAAGATTTGGAATCCAAAATACTCCTTTAAATAAGGCAAATAAATGAAGAGTTGGAAGTCAAAACAACTCCAAGAGTTAAAAACATTTTAAAATCATTTTAAAATCCGTTATAACTCCGATTTCGAAACCGTTTGAAATTCTCGCCTTTAAAATTATAACCAACAAGTTTGAGCAATAAAAATAAATTTATCTAAAACTTTATTTTCCTCCATTTTCCAGAAATTAATTAAAATAGCCCAAATTACGCGGGTTGTTACACTTCCCCACTAACAATGGAATTTCGCCCTCGAAATTCGCCGAATGCCTAACTCTAAAAAATCAGGCTAACAATCTCCAAAAATAATTTCGTCTCCAAAAATAAATTCTTCACATCTAATCTAGATGCCTATCACGAATATCACCTAAAATTTTCTATCTCCAAAAATTGCTATCCACGCAATGAACCCAAAACCCAAGCCCTGAGGGTTGCTGTATACCTAAGCTCTGATACCATTTGTAACACCCCGCCCGCCCGGAGAGAGCGAACGGAGCGCTAATGCCATAAAATAAATCTAAATCCACAATACACAAGGTATAGAGCATCTAAAAACCCATAATAATATAAATACACTAATCTCAATCTCTTCAATTACAACAAGTCTCTCGAATTAAAATTACAACTATCTAACTCCAATAAAATACAAATCTCCAAATCTCTATACATAAAAATAATACAAATCTTTCCCAAACAATCCTCGCTAAAATCAATCTCCATAGCGCCCCAAAATCCGCGCTAACCTGTCACTAAAAGAAAATATGGGGAAGTACACAATACGACAGGAAAGATGCTCAACAAATATATATTAGCGATGAATAAAACGTAACAACACGAGTACGAATATTCAAATCGAAATGCAAATCTCAAAGAATTTATCAATATAATTTCTCAACAACACTTTAACCGGGTCACCAGGCCTCACCACATCCGTATATGCTTTATCAAGCCATAGCCCGGGAAACAGGAATTTTGGCGGATTTCCAACATTCGTGCCATATTAAAATCTCATGACAACGTGCTCATCAACAATCTAAGGATACCACATGAATCAAAATAATTTCAACAATTATTTTCCAGATTTCAATGAATTTATCAATTCAAATATGAGTTCAATTAAACAAGAATTCAAAGAGAATGGCACTCGCGAGATTTAAGGAGCATATTGTGTAAAACCCCATACCTCAAACCATGATGAGAAACCAATGATCACATCCTCAAGATCAACACAAAAGATCTACAAAAGCTCCTCCAAGAACCTCTAACAAAATAGCCCCAAAAACACCTATAATCTAAGGTTAGAACTCACAAATCTCAAGGGCCAAAGTATAATTAAAAAGGAGAGGAATATAAAATATATTTGCTGTCAAAAGTTGTGCCAAAAGTATGTTAAAAGGCTTTCCCATGACTTCCTTTTATAATGCGAAGAAATGAAGAGTTGGAATCCAAAAGACTCCTTTAAATAAGGCAAATAAATGAAGAGTTGGAAGTCAAAACAACTCCAAGAGTTAAAAACATTTTAAAATCATTTTAAAATCCGTTATAACTCCGATTTCGAAACCGTTTGAAATTCTCGCCTTTAAAAATAATAACCAACAAGTTTGAGCAATAAAAATAAATTTATCTCAAACTTTATTTTCCTCCATTTTCCAGAAATTAATTAAAATAGCCCAAATTACGCGGGTTGTTACAGGCCCTAAGAGTAAACTCGCCTTCGATTGGGCCCTCAACCTCCTCTGCTGCCAAGGCGACACATACAACATCTTAAGAAACCCCCACGGTGCATAATTTGAACCAAGCTATATGTTAGGGGTGGCAATTCGGGCCAATGAGTCGTGTTTGGGTCTGGCCCGACACGATACGACTCGATTTTATCCAGCCCGAACACGACACGGCTCAACGTCGTGTTTATTTTTACCAACACGAACACGACCCGACACGAATAGCACGATAAAAAAAATCGTGTCAATTTGACACGATTGGCACGGTCCGACACGATAACCCGTCAATTTAACAACATGATAACCCGTCAATTTACTATGTCCATTTGGGTCTAAATTGGGTTGAGATTGGGTTGTGTCATTTGAGCTCTAACGGGTCATTATCGGACCAATTTTGTGTCAATTTCTTGGCACGAACACAACATGACCCGCTAACGGGCTTAAAGGCCCGAACACGACCCAAACACGAAAAGCTATTTTAATTTCGTGTTAATTTCATTTTGGATCGTGTCGTATTGTCATGTTCGGGTCCTAATTTCCACCCCTACTATATGTTTTTGAATCATGTTCATTCATTCTTAACAGTACTTTAAGTTTGTTAGCTCAAAAATCAAGGTAGTCTACAAAATCGAGTTGTGAATCAAGCTTTATTTATATAAGCCACGATAGAAATATTGAACAACCAACCAACTGCTTTACTTGACCGCAGTGAATTCAGTGTAATGTATTAGTACATTGAGTAGACAGATATTTGATTAGCATACCTTTTAAGGTAAAAACCGAGAGAGGCTTGAAATCCCAGCATTCTTATCAATATCATCAGAACTTATTTAACCTCTTCTTTTATATCATACACTATCTACAACCTAACCTACCCCGCCAAAACAAGATTAACACTATACTGTATAAAAATATCATTCCAAAAAATGGAATATTAAGAATATAACATATCTACCTCTACTTTTTTTGTCCTCCTGATTTTGAATCAGAGGAAGCCATAGCGATGACAAACTAGAGTCTCTTTGTTTGGAATTACATATTCATTTTCATATCCATAGGTTTGTGATAAATATGCGAAAGATAAGAGGAAGACTTACCAAGGACGAAGGGTAAATCGAGAAATGGTTGGGTCTTGAGAGCTGCAGAGGTTGAGGGAGAACCGCAAGAGACTTGTCGGATGGGGCCGGAGGCTTGCCTGACGGAGCGGCTGAATGCCGGTAAGCGGGTGAGGGGAGGGGATATTGGAGCCGGTAAGCGGTAAGCGGGTAATGGGAGGTGATATTGGAGCCGGTAAGCGGGTTAAGGGAGGGAGAGTGACGAGGAGCGGGAGATTGAAAGTTAAGAGAAGAAAGAGAAGAGGGAAATTAGACATAATAATTTTTGTAGGGTCTTTTATATTTTAATTAAGTGTACTCAATTTTGGCACACTTTAAAACAGTGCCAAATTTTGGCACTGTTTTAAAGTGTGACAAATTGCTATTAAACCGTGCCAGAATCTGGAACAGTTTTAAACTGTGCCAAATTTTTAATATCAGGGTGTGCCAAAATGTTGTTTTTGGTGTAGTGTTTAGAGAGAAAATTTTAGAGAGAGAAACAACATTTTAGTTTAGCTTTTTTTAGGTTAGATTTTTTTTTAGAGATTAGTGAGAAAATAAATTTGTGAGATTCAAGTTGACTGACTTTTTTCAATATATTTTTGTTGATAACTCACTTGGAGGGTTGTATACTTCTCATTCAAGGATTGAAGTTTATTGAATTCAAGAGATTGGTTTGATTGTTCTTCTCTTTACTATTTCATATTAAATGCCTAGTGAATGTTTGTTTATCATGTTTGATATCATGTTAGGCTAAAATCCCTTTCAAGGTGTGGAGTTACCCATTATTTGATGTTAATCCTAATTTAATTAATTAATTTAAAGTAAATGTCCCTTTGATGATTAATTTTGCTCTCTTACATTTTAATT
Organism: Sambucus nigra; assembly: GCA_949130495.1. Classification (NCBI taxonomy): domain Eukaryota; kingdom Viridiplantae; phylum Streptophyta; class Magnoliopsida; order Dipsacales; family Adoxaceae; genus Sambucus; species Sambucus nigra. The sequence continues at coordinate 401,988,498 of OX422209.1, read as the reverse complement.
TATGCCTCGAGAGTGGGTAAATAATTTTCGAGAGAAAATCGAAATTATAGTAATAATACCCATTTTAGATTCGAACTAGAGATAGGGGTTTCTCAAGTGTGGTATTATTCTTTTAATTTCAACTCTAGGCTTACTTTTATGATTTAAACTAGTTTAATCGATCGATCCTAGGTGGTGATTTTTTAGATGATGTTTGGATCTACAATTCAAGAGTTTTAGGAGTGTTAAATTTAATTTTCTAAAATGTTATTGTCAAAATTACATTTGCAACAAGAGTTGATTTGTGATTTTGATACCAACTTGGAATAATTAATTTTAATGAATTAATTAATTTTAATTAACTAGAATATATGGTGTCATCATATCCCTTATTCGTCCTCACTTTTATTTCTTCACCCATCTGATATTTTTAAATTTTTATTTAGTTAGATTTACTTAGAATCTTCACTTACTTTTATTTACATCTTTGATTTTGTAGTCTTATTTCACCTTAATCTCAAAATTGTTTTAATATTTGAAAAAGCTAAAAAAAATAGAAAAAGCAAAATTCCAAAAAGAAAATACAAATGAATTACATATTTCCTCTCTTTCATGTTTCACCCTTAGATTTGGATTGATTCCCTTACTTATCGCTACACTCTAGTATTAATATATTTTTTCACGTATGAAAAGTTTTGATTAAAGGAGCTTTCAAAAACCGAAAAAATACATAAAAAGTCTCTATATCATTTGTTCTTTATTTTACTTATTGATGTTAAAATATTTCCACGAGTTTAATGGTTGAAGTGTATAATTATATTGATTTTTTTCCATTCTTGAAAGTCAGAATTTTCTTATAAAACACTGTTTACACCTTTCTAGTTTATGTTTAGATCTAAAGCAAGAAAGAAGGACAAATTGGTCAATGGTTCCAATTTCATTATGTATAAGTTTTCATCAATAGGGTCAATTTTTTTTCTTTTATTCATTTTATTGCAAACATTTATTTATTCCCATATGTTTATTTATGTTTGTGTGAGATTGTAAATTTTTAATGAGAGTATTTATTCACATATTTATTTTTTATAGCAATGATATATATCTATATAATAAGGAGCAATGGTGTTTTCACTATTCATAAGTTTGGAAGACATTTAATGGTTCAGATCGAAGCCAACAAGGTTTGAAATAGATGACTGAGATTAATTACTATCAAAGACATGACCCCAGAACCCTAACCCGTGATCTCAAATTGTATCCTCACTCTTCTCACTGATCCGCCTCTCTTCTCACACGCACTCACCCTCATAATCCCTACCCCGTCTCCCCCATTCTATCCCCCACCCTCCTCCTCCCCCTCCTTCTCTCCACATCGCCCCTTCCTCCTGTCCACCGCACCCCTAGAGGTAATCTCCATATCTCTTAATTTCGTAATCTTCCACCTTTTGCGTCTTGGTACGATTTTTTACAGCTCTAATTTTGTTTTAAGTTTTTGGTTTACATTTTTTTCATCTAGGTTTTGGGTGAGTTTCTGAGAAATTTGATATCCTTGGGTTTACACATCTCTCATATTCGGGTTTGTAGGTTTTGTTCTTCTATTTCTCTCTACACTTTGACATTGCATGAGTACAACGGATTTGTGTGGCTTATATATGGTCTGTTTAGAACACTCCTATAGGTATATCCCTATCAATCTCTTATATTTGTGTAGATATGAAATTAATAGTTTTCTGTTGGATTGGGTGCTTCATACTATTGATGGTTTGGGTTGAATCATAAATTTAATGGGTATTTTTTGGGGGTATGTTCACAAATAAAAGTTTTTTGATTTTAGGGATGCCATATGTTTGAGTACTTCTTTTAAGATCATATCCAGTATCTCGGTTGCAAAGTGAGAGTGTTTATTTGTTCTCTCTTTCCATTTATTTATTTTTTTCTAGAGATTAGTTGTCTACCTGTGAATTTAATAGTCCAGTTTCCCCCAATTTATTTTATTGTTTATACGATGAACTTTTCATTTTTTTTTTGTTTCAAATTAACATCATAGGTGGGTTTGAACTTCACAGTGGGTTTTGAAGTTTCTTTGTTCGTTATTATAGTTTTATATCTCATTTACTTTCCATGTATGAAAAAAACAAGTTTAAGACCAACTTAATTAACATCATAGGTTGGTTTGAACTTCACAGTAGGTTTTCAAGTACTCTATTGCTTAATGTTTCTTCTTTAGTTTAAGGGGAATTATTTGGACAAACTTGCCTATGCAGGTTAGTGTAGGTTGTACACTAAGGACCACTTATAATGTTAGTTTCATTTAGGTAATTTCTCCCTTGCATACTTTGCAAGAATTAAAGTGTTTTTTTTTTGCTATATTACACAAGCCCTCTAATAGGTGTATGATTTCTTTAGTTGGTTTGATTATCTGTGAAGAAAATATGTGCGTTTTTTCCAGAAAATATGTATATATGTGTATGATTTCTTTATACAGTTCACATTTATTATTTCTTCTAAATGAAATTCATTGATTCTAATTACTTAATTATGTCTCTCGCACGCTCGAATTATCATTAAAATGCTATTTTACTTGGTTGAAATGCAGGTTGCTTCATTGATTTTCATTATATACATTAGGTTGGAGTTTAGTGTGTCGATTTTTTCTAAGGTATAGCATTTTGTGTTATGAATGACTCATATATTTGTGTCCCTTATTAGTTGACACTGATAGAATTTGTGTGTAGGTATGATTCGATGAGTATCCCTTTTTCTGTGTAGGTAGAATTCAAATTTACCTCTCCAATCATCCGCTTCTCTAAAAATCAAAGTAGAAGGAACCTTATAACGTCCCAAAGATGTTACATTCAATCAAGCTCCCAAGGCTAAACAACTTATGGTCAACTCGATAAATGGAAAGATATGGAGCAGAAAAATAAGAAGATAATGTTTTCAGGAGTAATATGGATGGCTACCAATTCTAAAATAGGCCCATAGTAGATTAGGGATAGGCAATGGGAAAAAGAAGCATTTAATGGGTACATGGATGTGTAAATTCAGGCGCAATTTCTTCTATTATGGACATGTTGTGTGCTGGAATTACAATGTTTCTTTTCACTATCGTGGGAAAGATAAGTATGCATGACCTTCAAGTATGAGTGTCTTCAAAACTCTTCACCTTAAAGATGTGTTTGTTTTATGATATATCTTAAAACTTTTAAAAACTTGCATTCTTATTTTCAAAGCTACAATTCATATTTATGTTTATTTGTTGAAACTTTAGGGATGAGTTTAGTTTTACATCTTCTGATGACTCGCATGTATTAATATCTTCACAATATCACATTAGCTTCAATTAGAAGTCATAATGTTAGAGTAAGTTTTAATAATCATTATATGTTTGGGGCATGTGTTCAATATACACATTTTTTTATTTTTTCTCAAAACATATTGCTATAGCTATGTTTCTTGACTTGATGTATTTTAATTGTTTAAAAACTCTGACCCACCGACAAATAATTTGAGGTTTTAATACCATTTTTTATTGTTTTGGAAATATTTGTATTTTAGGTAATGTTGTGATATATAATCGATGAGACCTCTTCAGACCTCTTGCCATAAATAATTATGGGCAAACCCCCTGGTTGAGACCTCAAGAAGATTTTAAACCCCTGCTTGAGACCTCTTGAACCCCTGCTTAAGACCTCTTGAGGATTTTAAAAAGGATACTGAATTTTCATTAAAAAGGATGCAACTGTTTTCCCTCTTCACTTTTTATTTGATAATTGTTTTGTAATAAATATGATGTTTTTATTTCTTAGCAACTTTCCTAATAATTGATAATCTGCCTAGCTTTTGTTTGCTAATTCATCTCCTAAGAATTGATAATCTGCCCAGTACATGAGTGTTATGTCTCCATTTACTTTGTTTTGGCAGGTAACAAAGTTCTTGATCAGTTAATTATATATATTGTAATTATATTTGCCCAGTACTTGAATCTTCCCAGTATATATATATATATATATATATATATATATATATATATATATATATATATATATATATATTGTAATTTTGGACAAGTAATAGAGTTCTTAAACATTTATTTTTGGTTTTGGCTAAATTACTCGATGGAAAGAATCAAGCATCACTGAACAAATTTGTTGATCAAGGGAGATGTCATTGGATAACATCATATGAAGATATTTAGTTTTAGTTATTTCATTATAATTGTTGTATTAATGTAAGTTTTTCATTGTGGTTGAATTCAGGTGATGGCAGAAAGGGTAGCGGTAGCAAAGCCCAAGGATTCAAATGAAGATTTGATGAAAGTCGGAAGAGAGATTGTGGATTTTCATGGAGAAATGGTGTTGTTGGAGAATTACAGTTCCCTTAACTACATAGATAAATACAATATTGGTATTACATCATTATTAAATATAAAAGCCAAAAGTTCAAGATAAATTCATAACTAAAGGTAATAAATTAAAAAAAAAGGTTTCTAAACCATTGCAACTTTATTGAAGTTATCCACTTTGTAAGAATGACGATCATTTAAATGAAACTTTATTGTTACATCTTCACCCTTCATACTTCTATTCTTCATTGTTTTAGTTCTGCTCAGGTCTAATTTCTAGGTATGCTTTATTTCTCTCTGCTTTTTTGGGGAGTATAATGTGTGTGTGCGTGTACGGTTGCGAGGGGTATCATTGAGTGTCTAACGTATTGTATTGTTCATATAGAAAACTAACTTATTCGGGCATGGTATATGAACTCCACCACTTAAGAAACACTCTCTCTGGTATAGATATTTTTTTATTTTACTGCTCGATGGTATGGGCTTTCTTAGGGACGTTTGAATTTATCTTTGTTCCTATCATTTTGCAACTATATTTACATACCTATAGGTATTTTGAGAGCATTGTGGTATATAAATAGTAGTATGTTGGGGGTGAGTTTTGTCTACATTTTATTAATATGGTAAGTTGTTTCTATTGCACATTGATTTGAATAGTATATTGATTTACCACATACTAGGTATATTAATTCCTCATATTTTCATTGTTTTAGTCATCTATATATTAGTTACAAGCGGGATAAATAGATAGGAATGACATAGTATTAGTTTTTATTTAAATGGTCATGTTATGTTATTCTATAGTCTTCGATCTAGGTTGTATTAAACTTGTTGTTTGGGTGATTACACTATAATAGTTAACGTTGGAGATATGTTCTTCCATATTCTACTTAATTCAATTTTTTTTTATGTTTTTTAAAACTCATATGAATTTGCTAATTAGGTGTATCGCACAACGCCTAGGCCATTTGCTGTCTACATCAAATACAAATGTCTTAGGCAGTGGCGAATGATCAAAGTCAAAAGGACCATCGGGAGGAAAAGTCTCCTCATGAGGACCAACTATAATATTCGCTGCATTGTTGAAGAGATATGCTTTTCCATGCGGCAATGAAAACCCCGAGAGATAATGTCTTGAGCAAGGCTGAGTGGGTTTTGTAGAACTTGCAGCAGTGAATTTTTTTATCCGAGTACTCCCATCTTTTATAAATTTACTCATGAAATTTCACGACTCAATATTACTTAACGAAATTGTGCTCTCTATATTACTGCATGAACCAGTCACCCCATACTCTTACTACACCTTTCTTTCTCAAAACCACACCTCCTGTTCTTTGTTTTTCATTTCAAATTCTTAGATCTGTCATATTTAATGAGAAAAAGAGCATGCAACATCATATATTTAATGAGTTCCATCCATTCAATCCACATTGCAACCCCTCTGAATTCCTTTAGAATTTTCACTCTTTTTACAGGTTAAATTGTTGCCTTAGCAGCTAACATTTGCCAATTGAATATACAAAGTAGGCAAGTCCTCGATGATTTTTTAGCATTGAAAGATATGTCATATTCCCTGCATGTAATTAAACTAAAACACCAAATTTCTCTGGGAAAGATTAAATTTTGTAATTAATTTTGCAGATCTCATTTCGCCTATGTGGGACGTCGGCGAAAAAGAAAAAATTAATTATGACTTGCTTCATTGCAGGGAACATACGTGTATTCTGTCGTGTGAGATTCATTACAACAGGGGAGACTATAGGCCATCTAAGGCCATTTGTGGCTATGGGTTCGGGTGTTCAACTAAACTTTGCTAAAAATAAAAGTAAAATGCACAATTTTGACAAGGTTTTTCATCGTGGTTAATAACAAGGTGCTTGAAATTGGTACACCATCGTTTATTTTACTGCCTTTAGTTCATTACATTTTTTTCTGTTTCACAAATTACATTAGTACTAGGCAAATTATCATGAAGATATAACTCATGCAAGAGTTTTAATTTTTATATTATGATTGTCGATTGTAATTGTAATTGTCAATTTTGGATTCTTTGGAATTTTATGATCGTAATATTTTAATTTTTTCTATGGAGAAACCCTTACATTAGTTATTTACTCATGGCAGTCATGGGATATATAGTTATGGACTGAATTTTATTGAAATCAATTAGTTATATTGACATTATTTTCCTTCAATGTTTTGAAATAGTAATCGAATTGCAATGTTTTGCCTTTAGTGATACTCAGGTTTCTTATATGTGATGAAGAAAACATTGAACACATAATTTGTTGAAGCATGAATGTGCCACGTTCTCTTTCCCGAGTAAGCTTCTAACTGTCTACGTCCTTCAATCAAATCGGCTCATTTTATTTAGACATTTTAGGTGAATTAGTTTTACATCATATTGACTTGGAAATTAATATATGTACTAAATTGCTATATGTAATTTTTTACAGGTAAAACAAGGTGAATTTGGAGCATTGTTAAATTTAGGATTCTTTTGTTCTTGTGTTAAGAAATTCATGTTTATTACCAAAAGAGAAGTCATTTTCACATGACTTTTTTATATTGACTATTTGAGATGCTTAAACAATATTGACATTATTATATTGACTATTTGACTATTTTCACATGACTTATATGTTTTATTATTATACTGACTATTGACAGAACTGGTAGAAGTTTCATCACATAGCAAATTTTATTTGTTTAATTTCCTCCCCACAATGCTTTTGATCCAACTGATGATAAACGTCCATGGGCACTCATACATTTTCATGGAGATTTTGGAAGTGGAGGGGCTCAAAGACCAGGCCTAATGAGTTGTCTGTGAAGAATTGGTCTGATAGCCACATTGTGTTGAATTGAGTTGATGGACAATTGTTTACTCACATATTTGAGGTAGGGGAAAATTGTTTACTCACATCACATACTCAGTTATACAACTAACAATCACTACACCAAATCTACCGAATTTTCACGGTCATTGACCTTGACAAGTTCAACTTGTCAAGGTCAATGACCGTGACAACTCGGGGCGAGACAAAATTTTTTATCACGGACGTGTCACGGTCATTGACTGTGACAAGTTCGTTAGAATTGTCACGGTCGTGTCACGGGCCATGACCATGACATGTTAGCCACGGTTATTAATCGTGACAAAGCCTTGACCCTTTTTAAAAAAATTGTCACGATCATTGACCGTGACAAGTCCGTGATAACTTTTATCACGGGCTTGTCACGGTCAATGATCGTGACAATTCTGGGAAGAATTTAAAAAAAATCTGCGGGGCAGTATGGCCACTACCACTGCCCAGCAGTATATTTGTACCTGTTATAGCAACGTTGTACCTGTTCAAACATCATATATCCAAATAAAGTAGAGATAATGCAAATATACATTCAAAATAGAAACTATTTAAGAAGAAACAACATCACCATCAATTATCTCAAATCTACAAACTATTTAGCTCGAAAAGAGATTTTATACCGCGACGCTCGGGGACACCTCCTTATCCATCCCTTATCGTCTGAAGAGCCACATAAGTATCGAGCCTATGTGGCATAACCCCAGGGCCACTCCCTGTCCCCTGAAATAAATTAAAGTAAAATTAGTATCCACCCCGCAAATATAGATAAATATAAATATAAATCAAAATCAAAATTGAAATTGAAATTGACATATAAATATAAATATAAATACATTACTTGTAGTGCCACCCAAACAGCTAACTTGAGCTCATATGGCACCTCCTTCCAACTAATGTACCCCGGGCAATCGTGTCAAATATAATTCCCTTCATATCTGAACACTAAGAAATGCCATAATCCTATGGAGTTATGCTCTGCAAATTCCTTCCAACCATTATGTAGCCAAAAATCACCAGTTGAAATTGTCAATTACACCTTCTAATGGTCTCTCATGTTTTTCTAGAGGTTCCAAGTGGTGGGGTATGGAAAGTGGAATTGACAACTTCTACACAATGGTTGGGAGGAATTTGCAGAACATCACTCCATAGGATTATGGCATTTCTTAGTGTTCGAATAGACGAGGAGATTCAGTCTCCTCTCAACCGTTGGAATATTCATGGATTAGTATAAACAAAACTTAGATGTAGTTGGAATATTTATGTATTAATCTCATCTCCACATACGCACACTACACAAGAGTGAAAATGATAAAGTGCAAATCAATTGAAAGCATTAAAAATGGATGTTTCGGTACAAATTGGAATATTTATTACAAATTGAAAAATTATTTCAAATTCGGGTTATAATAAAAAATGGATTGATATTCGGTAGGAGGAGCCAAGTCATCCACACTACTATTTAGATGCCTTGGTGCGTGTTGGACAATTGACCACGGCTCGTTGTTGATATACTCGGAGTAAAACACTTGCTTAACCTTTTGAAATGCACAAACAAACGGCTCATCGCTCACGTGGTCGTTGCTCTTCAATATGGACAAGTCAACCATGATCAAATTGATGGCAGGATCAACTTTATAAGCATTTTTATCCTCAACTCTTACCCAGTCACAGTAAAATACAACCTCTTTGAAGCTTATATAATACAATTCAAATATATTTTGGATTGCACCATAGTAAGTCATTTCATCTTCAACAAGGTTTTTATCTTTTACGCTCGCTCGAAAGAAAGTAAGAGCCTTGTATGAAATTCTCGAGTTTTGTACATTTGTACTTTCCTCGTACACTTTAGCGTCGAAAATGTAACCGTTCAATAGATAATTTTTATACTCTTGTACCATGAACAAGGGTCCAGTGATTAGATGAGCAAGCCTTGATGTCGCATCACCCGTCTTTAGGAGCTGAGAATATAAATAAATTAATTATATTAGTGGTAAAATTTGAGTGTAATGTATTGTTATATAATGACTATTTTCATTATAATTACCTCTTGTGTCAACCACAGCCTAAATTTGCTGTCTGATTGTACCATTGTTTTTCGTCTTTTATTGTTCTCATAAGCTTCATATTTTCTTCATATTACAAAATTAATCATGTATAAAATAATCTAAAATAATGTTAAACATTATAATAATCGAAACTTACTTTTCCCTTTCTTCGACATCTTCATGTATGTCAAATAGATAACGAGCTACTTGTTCATGTTGCAAACTCGTTAATTTCACTCGTTTTCCCATTACATGACCACCATCATCGACGAACTCATCAGTGTCATCAACGCTGGTCAAGTCAGGCATATATTCCCGAGTATATATTGATGACTCCACGGTGATGTATTCTTCTGCAATTGATCCTATAATGTATCGCGTATTCTTGACATAATCTTTAAAAACTTTCATCAATCTTTCAAACGGATACACCCACCGATATCTAACTGGACCACAAAGAAGTGTCTCGTCACATAGGTGTACCAAAAAGTGAACACTTATGTCAAAGAATGCTGGGGGAAAGTACTTCTCCAATACACAAATCGCTTCGATCACCGTCAATTTTGCGGCCACTATGTGTTCTCGATTGACTAACTTCTCACACAAGAGGGAGAAGGTAATACTAATTTGCATAATAGCCCTACGCAAATCCTTGTGCTTGGAGAAACAGTGATTAAACAATAGAGGAACCAATTACATGATCACATGCCAATCGTGGGACTTACACTTATGTAAATCATGAGTAGCATAATTCACAATCCTTTGCAAGTTGGACGAAAAAGTAGATGGGCCCTTCAAATTATATATTGTGTCTAGAAGCACCTTCTTTTCCCCACTCGTCAAAGTAAACGCACCAGGGGGAATTATTGTCCTTCCCCTACTATCCTCTTTCAACCATAGTTGTGGCTTATGTTTTAACGATTTAAGGTCTTTTCGTGCAGTTTATCCATCCTTAGAATGACTCCCCCCAAGGCAAGTACCCACAATATGTTCAGCGAAGTTCTTCTCTGCATGCATCACATCCAATACATGGCGCACCGGGTTATTCTTCTAATAAGGCAAGTCAAATAAAATTAACCTCCGAGACCATGCCTTTCTTGTTTAAGTTTCATTCCCAGTTGGGGTCTTCTTATGCTTGACGTTCTTAAATTTGGGATTCTTACCTGGCATATTAGGGCCACATTCATAAGATTTACTTTCAATTTCTGAACCCGAAAGTTGTCTCGGCGGTAGCCTATGTTCAACCCCGCCCAATTAAAAATTAGAACCTTTCTCAGATCTGAAACTATGAGCTGGGGGTAAAAACCTCATGTGGCGATGGTATACATTGTTTAAGCTAGAGGATAGACGAAGATATTCAGTCTCCTCTCCATAAATAGGACACCCCAATAACCATGTACTACACAATCGGATAATGTCCCATAAGCTGGAAAATCATGAATTGCCCACATCAACATATATTTCAGCGTAAACTCTTCTTTTCTAAAAGATTCAAATGATTGCACACCCTCTTCCTACAACTCATTTAATTCTTCTACTAAAGGAGCCAGGTAGACGTCAATGTCATCACTTGGTGCCTTTGGCCCAGGTATGAACAAAGCCATCATCGAAAATTCAGGTCTCATACACTGTGAAGGAGGGAGGTTGAGTGGGGCTAGGATCACTGTCTATACACTCTGATTGGTTCTTAGATTTCCAAATGGATTGAAACCATATGTTGATATATCCAAACGAATGTTGCATTATTCTCGAGCAAAATCGGGATACTTAAAATTCATCCTCCTCCAGGCAGTAGAATCAATAGGATGATGTATGATATTACCCCTTACTTCTGCCCAAGCATGCCAAGTCATTGCCTCTGCAATTCATGGTACTGTGAAAAATTTCTTTAATCTAGGCCCAACGGGAAAATATTTCAATACTTTTTTAGGCACTTTTGAGCTTGTGCCTTCCTTACTAGTAGATTGGACATATCTAGGTTCATCGCATACCGGAAAACAATCCAGATTTTCATACTCCTTTCGGTATAGTATGTAGTCTGTTGATACCAAATTTAGTCTGCTAACATGGCTCAATAAAGTGAAGACACGTGGCAATCTACGTAGCAATAACAAACACTTTCGAGGAACTCACATGCTCCGAGGAACCATACTACAACGAGGAACACTGATTCCCCGAGGAACTCATACGCTCCGAGGAACAAGAACTCTCCGAAGAACTCTTGACTACCGAGAAGCTTAGGCGGTCCGAGCTGCACCTCGAACAAAGCATTTATAGCAGGATAACCAACAGTTTGACTGTTCATTAAATGCTTATCATTCAGACGCATACGCTTAAGGGGCATTGAATGTATTACCCTTTCATATGTACATCATTTAATGTATTACCCTTTCACATTACAGCCTCAGGGCTATAAATACATTGTACAATCCTCATTGTAAAGGGACCGAATTTTCTTGATATAACTTGTAATCGAGAATTCCCAAACAATCAGCAATAACATAACAGTGGACGTAGGCCATTCTTATAAGGCTGAACCATTTTAAAAATTCTTTGTCTCATTTATTTATCTGTGATTGAATAATTAGATATGATCTAATTTTTTACATCAACGGATTGGCGCCGTCTGTGGGAAACGACTGGTAATATCGTTTTCCATAAAAAACAATCTATCACAAATGGCTGACATTCCAGAATCTAGCAATCAAAACGCTGGAAGCCCTCCAAATCCATCTTCTCCGCCAAATATTCCAGATCTGGCTGGAATAATGACAAATCTGGCTCAGGGCCAGACTGTCATGTAAGAAACTATGCGTCAACTCATACAAACCCTCCATGGCAGTGCACCAACCCATTCAAGACCACGAAGTATTCAAAGAAATACCCGTGCATCTTCTTCACGTACTAGGCGTACCAATTCATATCGCAATGAGGAGTCTGAAGATTTTTCTTATCAACCTGGATGAACTTCGTCAGTGCGAGCCACAGATACTGAACAACGTATCACTCTCTCCCCAGAAAGGACCAGTGCGCTAGAAAGATTAAGCAGAGTATCTCCTTTCAATCGATTAGGTCCTAGGAGGAGCAAAAGTCCTCCCAGAGCCCCATCGAGGAGTTTTAGACGACCATCAGATTTAAGGGAAGGATCTGCCCAGTCGCGACCAGTTGCTCATCAAGATAGATCCCAGGAAGCCACTTCAACGCGATCAATTGCTCGAACCAACATGCCCGAGGAAGGAAATGATGCATCGAAAGGCTATATTCAAAGGCTGGAGGATAGATTGGGGGAAATGGTTAAAGCTAAGAACCCTCTACAACGAACCTTTGTTCGAGGAACACCTTTTGTCCAGGCCATTGTAGATTTTCCAACACCATCAAAATTCAAAGCACCTGTTGTGACCCCCAAATATGATGGAAAGACTGACCCCGTCCTTCATATAGAACAATACCAAACTGCAGCCGACATCTATGCTGTTCCAGATGAGATGAGATGCAGGGCATTCTCGGGAACTCTTACCGGATCTGCTCAAATATGGTATAATAATATTCCTCGGGGTAAGATCTCAACTTTTCTTCAACTGGTCGAGTTATTCATTGGGAATTTCTGTTTTGGGGCAAAGCCAGTTAAACGAGTAGCACATTTGTTAAGTGTTAGACAAAAGGCTGGTGAGAGTACCAGAGATTATATAACTCATTTTAATAACGAGAAACTTGAAGTCATTGATTATGAGGAGAAGATAGCGATTACCACCTTGATGAGTGGACTACTGCCCAACAAGTTGTACTACACTTTGGCCAAAGATCCACCTAGAACCATGTCGGATCTGATGGAAAAAGCGTCCAAGATTATGAATGCCGAGGAGGCTATGGCTGCAAAAAAGAACAAGGATGCTAAAGAAACCAAGGTGGAAGGTGATAAAGCTAAGAAGAAAGAGCATAAGAATAATGGTAATGACAAACATTCAAGACCTAGATCGGTATGGGATGCAATGAAGAAATTTGATAATTATACTCCTTTGAAGAAGGATATCAACCATGTTCTAGAAGAAATCAAGAACAACAAGGAATTAAACTGGCCAGAGAAAATGAAGTCAGACCCTGACAAGAGGAATAAGGAAAAGTATTGCAAGTTTCATAAAGATCATGGCCATATGACCAAAAATTGCATAGCTCTTCAGAATGAGATTGAAACACTCATCAGACGAGGAAAGCTGACAAAGTACGTTGATCGTGGAAGCGAAAGAAGGAACAATGACCGAACAAGAGAAAGGTCTAGATCTCCTCGTCAAGCAGAGGAGAACAAAAAAAGAAACCATGAAGTTGATCCCAAAGACGACCCCGATCTTCCCAAGAGACCAAGGAAGCCAGAACGAGAGGTATTTTCAATACGCTTTGGGTTATTTGACTGTAATGTTATAACAGGTGGAGATGCAGGAGGAGGAGACCTTACCGCCGAGAGAAAAGCTTACCTCTGTGAGGCTCAAGCTTGCTCGTACATTCAACGAATAAATCTCGCTGAGGAGGATCACCCGAGAAAGGTGAACAAAGAGAAATTGGTCATCGGTTTCTCAAAGAATGACCTTGCAGGTGTTCTATATCCTCATGATGACCCATTGGTGATCAAGATGAGAATGAAGGAGGTAATAATTTCAAGAGTACTGGTCGACAATGGTAGCTCGGCAGACATCATGTTCTACTCGTGCTTCGATAGTTTAAATCTAAATCTATCTCAACTGGAGCCTTATCATAGACCCCTCCTCGGTTTTGCTGGCGAGAAAGTATTTCCACTTGGGACGATCAAGTTGGATATATTCATTGGCACGTGGCCTGCTTGTCGAACAGAAAGAATATGTTTCTTCGTGATGGACAAGAATGTTCAATCATCATACAATATCATCATGGGAAGAGTAGGATTGAAGAAATTTGAGGCTGTACCATCTACAGTGCATCAATGCCTAAAGTTTCCAATAAATTTTGGAGTAGGAGTTGTGAAAGGTGACCAGAAAGTAGCTCGAGAATGCTATTATTCATCCGCCGAGCAAGAGGAACTGGAGGAATCAAGGAAAAAGACTACTACCTATCAAGTGGATGAAGGTGCAGAAATTGAAACATTGGATCCTAGAGATGAGTCTCAACTCGTGAAGGGTCAAGTGGTGGAAGCTACTGAAAATATCATCCTGGACGACGAACACCCTGAACGAACTACTCAAGTAGGTTCATCGTTGGAAGCCTCACTAAAACAAGAATTAATAACTTTCCTTAGAAGCAGAAAGCAAACTTTTGCGTGGATCCATGAGGATATGCCCGGAATAGATCCAAATTTCTTATGTCACGAACTCAATGTGAATAAGGAGATCAAGCCAGTGAAGCAGAGAAGAAGAGTGTTCAACCCCGAGAAGAATCAAGCTATACAGGAGGAAGTCGAGAAACTCCAGAAAGCGTGCTTCATTGAAGATGTTAAATATCCAGACTGGTTAGCCAATGTGGTGATGGTAAAGTAGAAAAACAACAAGTGGAGGATGTGTGTAGACTTCACCGACCTCAACAAAGCATGCCCAAAAGATCACTTTCCACTGCCCCGAATTGATCAACTAGTCGATGCTACCTCGGGACATGAGTTGCTGAGCTTCATGGATGCTTATTCTGGCTACAATCAGATTAAAATGAAACCTGAAGACAGGGAGAGTACCTCTTTCATTACCCCTAGGGGAACTTATTGTTATAATTTTATGCCTTTTGGTTTAAATAATGCAGGTGCGACATATCAGCGGCTGATGAACAAGGTCTTTGCTGAACAAATCAGTTGTAATATGGAAGTCTATGTTGACGATATGCTGACAAAGAGCAAGAAAGCTGCCGATCATCTAGTTGACTTAAGTTAGACTTTTAATCAACTAAATAAATATCAAATGAAGCTGAACCCGATAAAGTGCATATTTGGAGTACGAGAAGGCATGTTTCTCAGATACATTGTCAACCAACGAGGCATTGAGGCAAATCCTGAAAAGATCAAAGCTCTATTAGGGTTGCGATCTCCAACGATGAAGAAAGAGGTGCAAAGTCTTACAGGACGAGTAGCAGCACTCAACAGATTTGTATCGCGAGCAACTGATCGATGTCTCCCATTCTTCAAGACACTCCGAAAGACTTTTGAGTGGAATGATGAATGTGAGAAGGCTTTTCAAGACTTGAAGAAATATTTGGGAGCACCTCCATTGTTGTCCAGGCCGGTGGTGGGAGAAAAATTGTACTTGTATCTAGCAGTATCGGAGAATGCAGTTAGCTCGGCGTTGATAAGAGTGGAGAATGGAGTATAAAAACCAATCTATTACACAAGTAAGGCCTTCCGAGGAGCAGAGATCAGATATCTAAGGCTGGAAAAGTTAACACTGGCACTGATTGAGGCGAGTAGGAGAATGAGGCCATACTTCCAGGCTCATACTATAGTCGTATAAACTGATATGTCGTTGAGACAAGCCCTTCATAAACCAAAAAAATTAGGGAGATTGATGTATTGGGCATTAGAGCTCGGTGAATACGATATAGTCTATGAACCCAGATCATCGCTTAAAGGGCAAGCTGTAGCGGATTTTATAACAGAGTTCACCTATCCTGATACCTCCGAGGAGCAAAAGTTGCTCGTTGATCAACCTTTGGATGTTAAGGATCAACAAACACAAGCTCAGACCAACTCCGGTTGGTAAAAGGGCAAGTGGATGTTACAGGATCATCAAATTCGAGCTCAGACCAACTCCGGTTGGTAAAAGGGCAAGAAAAGATGATCGACGAAGAGCAAGAAATATCAGGGGAGGATGAAAGAAAGCAAAAAATATTTCACCGAAGAACTCTGTTAGATCAGAAGTTTGAAGACGAGTTACCTATATAAAGGCTATATGTAGATGGCTCATCTTGCACGACAGGAAGTGGGGCAAGGATAGTTTTGAGCACTCCGGACGAGGTTGACATGGAATACGCCCTACGTTTCTAATTCAAAGCTTCCAATAATGAGGCTGAGTATGAGGCCATGATTGCAAGTCTTAATTTGGCAAAAATTATGGAGGCGCAGCAAATTATTGTCTTCAGTGATTCTCAATTAATTGTAAATCAAATGTTGGGAATATATGCAGCCAAAGGAGAATTAATGATCAAATACCATGCAAAGGCGATGGAGTTGGTATCATAATTTGCTGCTATTCAGCTGGTCAGAATACCAAGAATGGAGAATGCAAGAGCAGATGCCCTAGCTCGATTAGCATCAGCTACTCGTACCGAGCTACGAAGAATAATCCCAATTGAAGTTTTAGCTGGTCGGAGTATAGATGAAGATTTGGCGATGAACTTTATCACCCTTTATTTAGGACCATCTTGGATGGATCCCATCAGGGCATATATTGAAGAGGGAGAATTACCAATTGACAAGCTCACAGCCAAGAAATTGAAGTTTAAAGTTGCTCGGTATGTATTAACTAACGGTATTTTATATAGACGGGGAATTATGGCAGGTTTGCAAAGATGTGTACATCCCTCCGAGGTGAAAGATTTAATTGAAGAGATCCATGAAGGGTCCTGTGGAGCCCATATAGCAGGTCGGACGCTTTTGCAAAGGATGATGACGCAGGGATATTACTGGCCAACGATGAGGGCTGATTGTATAGCCTATGCCAAGAAATGTGACAAGTGCCAATGCTTCTCCTCCATCCGAAGAACTCCACAAGCATTATTGACACCCATCACTTCCCCTTGGCCATTTGGTATATGGGGAATATATTTGGTCGGACCATTGCCAACGACTAGAGGAAGGTTCAAATACCTCGTCATCGCAGTGGATTATTTTACTAAGTGGGTGGAAGCTGAGCCTCTCATTGATATGACGTACGAGAAGGTGTACCAATTTATTTAGAAGAACATCATTTATCGATATGGTCTTCCTCATACTTTCATCACAGACCATGGAATACAATTTGATAACGAGGAGTTCGCTGCCTATTGTCATCAATCAAATGTGTTAAAGATCCACTCAGCACCAGGCCATCCTCAAAGCAATGGACAAACTGAAGTGACAAACAGAACACTGCTGAATGGTTTGAAGAAAAGACTGGACGATGCGAAAGCAAATTGGATCAACGAGTTACAGTCAGTACTGTGGACTTACTGAACTACTCCCCGAGTAGCAACTGGAGAATCTCCATATATGCTAGCGTTTGGAAGTGAAGCTGTTATACCTGCCGAGTTGGGCCTCCCAACACACAGGGTACTGAATTTTAATTCCCCTGTCAGCGACTTAATGAGAAGATTGGATTTAGACGTGCTCGAGGAAGTTAGAGAAGAAGCAGCCATCAGAAATGCTGCATACCAACAACGAACAGCTCTATTCTACAATAAGAGGGTGAAGAAGTGAGACATGAAAGAAGGAGACTATGTGCTGAAGAAAGTAGTTCAAAAACACAACAAACTGGAGGCAAACTGGCATGGACCATACCGAGTTACAGAAGTTGTTCGACCAGGAACTTACCGAATAGCAACTTTAGAAGGGGAGGAGTTTAAGAATGCATGGAATGCAGAGCACCTGCGCAAGTATTATCAGTGATGTGTATTTTCTCCTTTTATTGAAAGTTTTTTCGGGGAATACTAGTGCTACACACTACTCGGCGAAACTCGGCAAAACTCGGGCTACTCAAAATTTTTCTCGAAAACGCCAGCTAAGGTTGGTCGAGAAATAAATGTATTCCTCCGGGAAGTAAAGCTACCTATATTCCTCCGGGAAGTAAAGCTAGCCTCCGGGAAGTAAAGCTACCTGTATTCCTCCGGGAAGTAAAGCTACCTGTATTCCTCCGAGAAGTAAAACTACTTGTATTCCTCCGGGAAGTAAAGTTATTTGTATTCCTCCGGGAAGTAAAACTATGCGTTACTCGTGAAGTAAAAATATTCCTAAAAATGCCAACTTATGTTGGTTAGGAAATAAATATATTCTTGAAAACGCCAACTAAAAGCTCCTCGTAGAGGAAAAATCCACTAACTATGGCTGGTCGGGGATAAAAACCCACTAACTATAGTTAGTCGAGAAGGAAATTTATCGACCTTGGTTGGTCGGAAACATTTTATGAATATGAGAAAATGATTAAAACCCACTAACTGTAGTTGATACTCGTGACTTTTTAAAATTATTAGTAAGTTGGTCGAGAAACAACTTAGTGAGTTGGTCGAGAAACAACTTAGTAAGTTGGTCGAGGAATAACTTAGTAATTTTTTATAATGACTACCACAAATTCAAGCTAGTCGACAATAAGTTGATCGACAAACAACACAAAACAACACAATAATGTTATCTTTTTAATAGACATACATGCACAAATGTAAAGTATTTTACAAGACAATAGCAATTAAGATTGCGAACAAAAATAAAAGTCTTTCATTAAATCAAAAACAAATTACATTGAGAATGAAATGTATACTAACTATTACATCAAAATTCCTACTCTATTGGTTTCTTCCCCTCTGCTTTTGAAACAGGTTCCTCGCTAGCAGGTGGATCCTTTAAAGCAAGAGGAGAGTTTATGAAGTTCAAATCTTTTAACATCCTGATATTCATCACGAATGGTCGATCTAGGAGTTGCTCGGGATGAGATATATCGACACTTGAATGGAGATTGTAGTCGCCGAGATATTTGAAAATTAAGCATCGAGGAATGGCCCGAGCAGGGATCCAACTCATATCGAGTTTGAATGGTGGCACGGGTAGGTCGAGCAGCCCAGGATCATGGTAGTCCCACAGGTAATGACCCTGTTCGAGTTGCAGCACACCTAAGGCATTCAACCAGCCTTGCTTGTAGCCCTCATTATTGGCATTCTGGATACGATCGTCCAAGTGGTAGAGAGCCTCGTTGTACCCAGCCATTCAGAACTCCCTGGGCTGTTTGTGGAATTGATATGTCAGTCTTTCCAGCTGCTCGTGGAGATTTTTGATGAAGAGTTACTTATTCTCCAAGACTGATTTCTGCGCTAAAAGCTGCTCTTCCAGGTCCCTGATCTTCTTTGACATTTCAGTCAACGCCTGGTTCTTTGCCATTAATTGGAAAGCTTGGTTCTCCAAAGCGGATTGAGTCCTCTGTTCCTCGACAGGAATCCGAGCTGCTCTTGCTCGTCCCCAAGGAGCTCTTGCTCGCCTACGAGAAGATGTAGAGGGGCCAGCTCTCTTCAAGGTCTCCAATTCGTCCCTCAAGTTGGCGTTCTCGATCTCCAAGAACGAGAATCCCTCATCAGTCACTGGGATCAAGGCTTTTGATGTGGAAGCTGCAGACTTCAACTGCGACAACTCTCTTTGCAGGTTGTTATTCTCTTGCTCTAATAATTCATCTATTTGTCTGCACTCCTCGACTTCAGCCCTCAGAGTTCTCTCCCTCACATCGTAGCCAGCAAAAAGCTTCTTGTATCCCTTGTCAGCATTGAGTTGCTGATACTTCTTCTCATACCCCTCGTGCAAAAGGGCAGTGGATTCTTTGTATTGTTGCTGAAGGTCTTCAAGAGTGCCTTGGAGATCCTCGATCATATCATAATAAGCCACATTATTGGCTACTTCACGATCAAGCAGACACTTTAAGTATTGGTAGGCCTCAATTGCCTGTTCCGAAGAATCTTGGCCGAGGATGTCGACAATTTGTGCTGCACTCAGATCTGTGTGACCAACCTTAAAATATTCATTGCATTGCCGCAACATCTTTGTATCATGAGAAGACAGTAATTCCATCCTGGCCAGAAACTAGTAGAGGAAGAAAAAGCAGTAATCAATAATCAAAACAAAGCATGAAGAAGAGACAACAGTATGCAAAAACAAAAGTTCAAGTTTTATTAGATCACAAGGTTCAGAGTTACATGTTCAGGATTACATTTGTTAAAGAAAAATAAAATAGAGAAATCCGAACAACTCTACACCTTTTCTTTGTCTCCCAAAACTTTCTCTGGAGGATTGGACGAGGAGGTAGGTTGCTCGGATGGAGCAGATAGTGGTTGGAGAAGTGCTGGAGGTTGCTCGGAGGAAGTTGCAGGTAGTTGAAGTTCCTCGCCAGCGGGATGGATAGTCGGGGGAAGAGAAACTTGATCTCCCATCACCATGGAAGACTCTTCGGAGGCAGCTTCGTCCTCTTCTTCGTCTTCAGGAGTTGGAGGGGGACCAGGGATGTGTCGCTGAAAGAGTTCGGAATTTTCATCCACTTTCATCTCCTGTAGAGCAGCGACCCATCCATCCCTGAAGTACTTGAGGCTGCCATATTCTACTTGTGACATCATGGCAGCCAAGCCCTTGTTCCACCCCTTGTCCCAGCCAGCGGTGAAAGACTTCTTCATAGCCAATTTTCTCTTTAACTTCTCCGAGGAAAGCTTCTCGGATAGAAGGTTTTCAGCAGTCTTCAATTTATTCTCAACCTCCTCCTTCTGCCGACTTACTTCCCGAAGTTGGATTAATTCTTCCTCAGCAACCTTAAGTTTATCTTCAAACTCCTCAGCATTCTTGAGCTTCCCTTCAAGCTCTTTATTTTTCTCCTCCAAGTTCTTTATTTTCTTCTCCAACCCCTTGGAGACTTCAACAACTCCAGCCTTCTCTTGCTCGGTGGAGGCAAGCTTCTTTTCCCAAGTTGCCTTATCATCGGTATATTTTTGGCGAGACTCTTTCAGAGACTGCCCCAAGCCCATCAAAGCTTCCTCTACACCATACGAGGAGCTTGAAGCTTTAATAGCTTCATCCTTCTTCAAAATTGTATTGAAGCAGCTCACCAACTGTGAAAAGAAAATGAAAGCAAGTCAGACACAGATATAATAAAGGAAAGATGAAAAGTTCAAAGTAAAAGGACTTACAGAAGCAATGTGGCGAGCTTCCAAAGAGGTAACCATATCCCGAGAAAGGTTTTCTTCGATACCTTGGATCTCGGGAATGATCCAAGTCTTCACCGAGCTCATGGCAGAGCTCGAGGGAACGTAAGTGGGAACTCCACTAGTCGGGGGCTGAGAGATGGTGTCAGCCAAATTGACCGAGGATCTCTTCTTCATCTTCCTCGAGGGAGCAGGAATAGATTCAACCAAGGAGGAACTCTTGGTCGGTGATATTACAATCACTTCTCCTGGAGCAGCATACTTGCTCGGAGCCACTTGGGGCTTCTTTACAACCTCCACAACAGGGGCAGCCGAGGAAGGTGCATCAGTTTTCTTTGTCCCCTCCCTTGGGACGTCAATCTTACTTCTTTTTGCCTCTCCAGCACCAGAGGCAAGTTTCTCAAAAAGGGTGGGAGGTCTTCTCTTCTTCATCCTTTCACTTAAAGGAATGTGTGACTCAGGCAAGGAACTGGTAGAAGCTAGTAATGGTTCTACTTCACTTATCATCGGACGAGCTGTGAAAGAAGTGGTGTAGATCTTGTACTGCAGCAGATACGAGGCTGACCTAATGTGCTCGTCAGCAACACTCTGATGCAAACTCCAGATAAGTTTTAAGTGCCTTATATTCACGTCTGCTTCTTTTGGACACTTTCTTTTGCTATCAACTGCAAATAAATAAACATTAAAATATCAGTGGCACATTTTATCAAACATAGAAGAAGCATAATTTCAAAATAAATAAAATAAAATAAAAATAACCTATCCCATTCCCATAGGGAGGGCATCTGGGACCCTGATACACTTCATCCCCAGATAAAGGAGCATGTTGCCAATTTTTTATAACAACTCCATGCTCAAAATAGTCCCTATTGACAT
This sequence comes from Sambucus nigra, assembly GCA_949130495.1. Taxonomy (NCBI): domain Eukaryota; kingdom Viridiplantae; phylum Streptophyta; class Magnoliopsida; order Dipsacales; family Adoxaceae; genus Sambucus; species Sambucus nigra. Next base: position 401,966,521 of record OX422209.1, on the reverse strand, counting down.
CCGGGAGATTAACCACTAAAACCCTATTTAAAAATCTAGTTTTCAAATAAAAAGTGTTATCACCCACGGCCCATCTATAACAAAACATGATTTCTGGAATTCCTATGCGAGTTCCATGAATTTGATTTAACCTATGCACCCCATTAACTATTCTCCATGTATTGGGGGCTATTCTTGCAGGAACAACGTCAAAATATTGACAAAATTCCAGACATAGAGGATTGGGCGGAAAAGAAAATCCACACTCAGCGACAAAGAGACTGGGGAACCAATGTCCCTCAGCCAAACGGAAATAGTCAGAAGGCTCAGAAAGCTCTTCCAGAACAATCCAGGAGGGAATAGAAAAATCAGAGCGAAATTTATCAAGAGATTCAACAGGGTAAACCATGATGAATAAAGGAAATGAAGAAGAAGGAAGAAGATCTTACAGAAAAAGAGCGGATCTGTTGACAACGAACGATGAAAAGGATGAACGCACAAGAGAGTAAGACAATGGAAATTTCGAAGATACAAATTTGAAAAAGTAGAAGACGATGGGATTGTTTGTGACGCTTAAATACTCTGCCTTGGGAAACGGTAAAGTAATGATTACAAAAAGAAACGATTACGCTACCGGTGGCTAGAAGGACAAAAAGTACGCGGAGATCGAGGCGGTTATAAAAATTCAAAAAAGCCTGATTCTACGAATTTGGAAGAAGAAAAAAATACAAAAGACTCCTAAATTTCAGGATGACCATTTAAAACTGCCATATTCCGAGAAAGAATGTTCCACACTCCTCAAAGTTCGAACTATGAAACATTGGGGGCTTCTGTTGATACCAAATTTAGTCTGCTGACATGGCTCAATAAAGTGAAGACACGTGGCAATCTACGTAGCAACAACAAAAACTTCTGAGGAACTCACATGCTCCGAGGAACCATACTACAACGAGGAACACTGATTCCCCGAGGAACTCATACGCTCCGAGGAACAAGAACTCTCCGAGGAACTCTTGAGTACCGAGAAGCTTAGGCGGTCCGAGCAACTCAAGCGGTCTGATCTGCACCTCGAACAAAGCATTTATAGCAGGATAACCAACAGTTTAATTGTTCATTAAATGCTTATCACTCAGACGCATAAGCTTAAGGGGCATTGAATGTATTACCCTTTCATATGTACATCATTTAATGTATTACCCTTTCACATTACAGCCTCAGGGATATAAATACATTGTACAATCCTCATTGTAAAGGGACAGAATTTTCTTGATATAACTTGTAATCGAGAATTCCCAAACAATCAGCAATAACATAACAGTGGACGTAGGCCATTCTTATAAGGCTGAACCACTTTAAAAATTCTTTGTCTCATTTATTTATCTGTGATTGAATAATTAGACATGATCTAATTTTTTACATCAACATAGTCATACACACAAGCATGAATCGATTTATACTTCATTCCCAAACCTTTCAAACTGTTCTTCATAACAGGATAGCTATTTGGAAGTGTATTCACCTTGGGTAATAAGCCCTTCACCCATTTCAGAATTCTCGTCACGCTATTGCCAGACAAACTGTACTGTATCTTCAAACCGTGCAAACCAACCATGGCATGTAAAGTTATTTGATCTTTCTCACAGCCAGAGTATAACGATTGGGTCGCCTCAAATTTTAAACTTTGGTAGTCATCGTCAAGTTTTATCGTGTTATCTTCACGAGCACTTGAATCTTCTACATCATCAGTAACCTCATTCTCCCTTGATTCATAAACTCCGTACGCATCATCAACTAAATCCTCTAACATATTATGATCTACGTCGTCCCAATCTACATCTATTCTACTTGTTGAAGGTTGTTGTGAAGGTTGGTCAGGGACAAAAGGAACTTTCATTTCACCGTGAAAACTCCAAAATCGATAACTAACTTGCATACCCGATCTTAACAAATGTAGTTCAACTGTTTTCCACTCAAACACCTTACCATTCTTACACCTAGCACACGGACACCGAAACTCTTCATCATTATGACATCTCTTTACATATTTCACAAATTCGTTAGCACCTCTGCGAAACACATCCCTCATTCTATTTGTCTCACCTATCCACTCTTTGTATTTCGTATATCCCATCACAACTACCACAACTAAACACCTATTATAGGTAAACAAAACTTAGATTTATAGTTTGTTTCATTTAATTATCCGATCATTTAATTTCTATTTCCTCCATCTCCTCTAAAGGGTGAGTGGTCCTATCCCATTTAAGACCGCATTTCTATGTAATATACTTAACAACTCATGCACATTGTTACGATTTAAAAAAAATTCGACAGCATATCCCCGTAGTTCTCCAAGTACACGACGTAGATTGGCAGGTGTGAGTGTTATTTCAATTGATCAATTGAAATAACAATCACACTTATCAATCTAGTGTGTACCCAAAGAACATTAAGATACGACTGCAGAACTTCCTTCAAAAGTAATAACTTTAAGCCATTAAGAATATTATACAGAAAATATACAGTCTCAAACTGTCCAAACGGGACAATTCGAGAGATCTCATTACAGGGGTAATGACT